>JARHVA010002664.1:2122500-2235000 GCA_037957365.1 Torreya grandis | reverse complement strand
ATATGTATTTTATTATTGAATATATATAGGGTCAAATCTTTATGACTAACTAAGGGGTCTTATGAAATTGTAAGAGGGATTTGAGGGTTAAGAGAGTAATGAGGGTTAGGAGGGTTAGAATGGATATGATAGTTATGAGGATTTGGATGGATAGGAGGATTTTTTCTTGTGGTTAAATAATAAAAATAAATAGAAAAATATTTATTCAACAAAAAAAAAATGCAAATAAAAAATAATTAGTGATTTTTATGTTAATTTGTAGGAATTTAGTTTACTTACCTCTCTTTCACCTTTACATTATCAAATTTTGTAAGCAAACTCAAATAATCATGGTGTGTGGTCGTATATTTATCTCCTCTAGTCAATGTTACATTATAATGTGAATGCAATATATTATATGGACAAGAAATGAGATTAAAATGAGAAATCAAATGAGTTTTTTTTGTTTTTATGAAATTTATTATAACCTTTCCATGTTTTTAAGTGTATATAACATGCATGTGTTCCAATTTTAATAGACACTAATCCTACATAACATAACACATGTGTGTTATATCAATAAAGCATACATGTTTTTCATAAAAAATTCCATGAACTAGCCCATCAATTTAGTTCACTTACCCTTGATGCTAGTGTCCTATTCTAGATGAGAATACCCAAGAGGATAAAAAGTTGTTGAGTGTATATAAAATCATAATTAGGATATTAATTAAGTTTTATGTATACTTTTAGCTAGAGGTGATTTGGGTAATCTAAATAATAGGTTCAAACTATAGGATAACAATTTATTCATACTAAGATGTCAAACACAAACCTTTTTGTAGTAAAAATGTCATGAACTGAAGAATTTATTTATGAGTGATATTTTTCAAATGTATAAGACCATTTTATCATATAATATCATATTTTAGTATATAAAATCATGTAAGATAAACTTGTCAAATCAAACATGAAGAAAAAAATGAATGAAAATAAAATGTAAGACAAGAATGTCAATTTAAACATAAAGAAAAATATATAAGGATACAAAATGTACTATGTAAGTTAAGTGAAATACAAAAGAATAAACATGAACTTAATGGATAAATTAAAACTAAGAAAATATATATAATGACAAATCAAACTTAGTGTTTGCCCTAAAATGTCATGTAAGAAAATATGACAACCTAATGATATGACTAAGATGATAATGAAATTATGTGGAAAGAAAATGTATTAGGTATTTATGAGGAAGAACCTGAGGTCTTATAAAGCAACTCATAAATGGAAATCTAATTGGTGTAATTAGGATGTAATAATGTGACATAGATGTGATCAACTAAAATTTATATCTATCAAGAGGATATCAATAATAGATTATGTAAATAAGGAATGTAGGGCACCATAATGGTGATGGGAAAATCATTAGCATGAATGAGACATTCTAGACACATGGATGAGGTTAAGAACTATCAACATCAAGGACCTATGATAATCCAATAGTGAACATAAAGTTTGGGATAGAGAGTGAAATACATAGATCATCCCATGAAGGATGTATGCATGAAATTAAAATGAGCGTACCTTACTAAAATAGTTATTCTCTACTTAGGACCCCTTACTAAGCCATCGGCCTACTATGAATATTGGGTACTTGTGTGTCAAACTAGGTGGCACTATAATGTAGTAAGATATATGAGGTAATGATATAAAACCTCCTACCATAGTATTTTAGCCTACTTCACCCCAATGGACCTCAACTCTATCATGAGACCAACTATGGAGTTTTGGCTATAATTAGAATAAGATATTTGATAAACAAAGATCATGTCTTTTGGTGTGATCTGACATTTTTATATAGTTTTCCTTTTGATATTATTTTTAGAGTAATTATTCTAAGTTTTTCTATCCTCCTCCATGTAGATTTAGAAAATCAAACATGGATAAAATGTGTATCTAACAAAATAGATCTTATGTTTGGCTACTACAAAGAAGAACCTAACAACCATGATGCCTAAAGATTTTGTACTTTCTCAAAATGTAGATGTGCATTCTAAAAACTATTCTGCATATGCCTCAAGTGAATATAAATAAGGGAAACATAGAGATCATGAAATATCTAAACATTTAATAAAAATTATATAATTAGGAACATGCTTATAGATTATTATAAAGAGGGAAATTAGTGCTTCAAAAAGAATTAGGCTATGTTATGATGGTCATATCACTAGAGAATACATACTAGCTTACAATGGATCTAGCATAAACACCAATGCAATAAGTAGTCATCATAAACTAGGGTGAGTAATTAAAATTTACAAAATAAAAGAAACGTGATATAGACAAACTATTTTAATGTTTTTGGAATCATAAGCGGAACATATAACAAAAAATGTTATTTGAATGCTATCAAGTATTCCTCATATTTTAATAATGTAATATAATATTTTGATAATATATCTCATTTAGGTATGTGTTATAAATATAGTAATTACTAATCAACTAAGGGTTAAATAGAGTGTATCTTGTTTGTTATTATATTTTGGACTATGGTAGTGATTAGGAATTATCATAGGGCTACTCTAAAGAGCTTGACTTTGCTCGCTTAGTATTTTAACTAATTTTGTCTTCCCATTAGTTACATCAACTACATATAGTAATGTTGATGCTTATGTCCAATCCCAATGAAAATATCCATTCAAGGATATATACATGAATAATTCCAAATTTATACCAAGCCTACACTATGATCTATATAACTATATTACATCTTTGAATGTGTCCTCCTATTTACCAGATCTTGATATTAAGTAGCCCTAGTTATTTTTAATTTTACCTCTTTTAACCTAGTAAAAATTGGTTAATAAAATGATTTTATAAATACCTATAACCCCATTTGTTTCTAAGTGATGCCTACATAGACAATACTCCTAAGAGGGCCTCATACTCTCATGTAGTTTTCCCTCTTATGCATGTGTGTGAAATTGTAATAGTGTGACTATATGTTATTTTTCTTAGTAACCCTTGATAAAATTGATGAAATAGTATATTTTTCCTTTTGAATTATTTATATATTTGATTTAGTGTTGTGCAATTTGATAGCTTTGAGATAAATAGTACTTTCTAATTAAAGAATTGACTTATCAAATTATTAGGTATTTTTAATTAGAATATAGCCTATGTATATATAATAACCTTTTAAATTTTAATTATAACATATTAAAACACAAAAATATAACCATAGAATGGGAAAATAAGGATAAAAAAACGGTCACGAAGTGAAATATTCAAAAAAAGATAAAAATATAAGCCTAGATAATTACACTGAAGTTGGATACTAACGTTGATTCTAGTGTCTAGGATGGAAGAAAGTGTTTATGGGATAAAAACATATGTAATATATACATAATAGCTATTAATTCCTATCATACATTGGATGAAGATAAATAAACATAGCACACAGGCCCAAGGGGTAGATAAATCAAGTGAAATAAGTTGGAACCAAAGAGGTCCATGAGAGACCACATCACTAGATGATTAATTATTAGTGAAAAGATATATACATAAAATAATATTAAAAGTTTGTGTACTTGTACCAAAATGGGTGTCTACATTTTCTTGACTTTAATCTAATAATGCAATAAAAACTATAATTACTAGTTTAAAAGAGAAGAAAATATATATGGTGGTGTGCATAACACAACTTGACTTTGATTGAGTATTTATTTAATATTTAATTTTAAACATTAATTATAAAAAATAATATGACATGAAGTAAATCAACATAGTTAATAATAAAAATTATCATAAATAAAGAGCATGGATAAAATACACTAGTTCATATGTCACATAGAAAACTGGTTCTATAGTTATAGAAACTAGAGAAGTAGATAAGAGGATTGAAATGTCATCCATATTTTGGCCAGGAAGATGAGTGAACCTAAAATTTTTGAATTTTTTTTCACCTTGGTGGTGTTGTACCTGGAGTTTGGGAGGTGATCATGTTCCCAACATAGAATAGGAAGAGTGGTGATTCAACCATTGAGAGTATCATTTCTTGATGAGCACAACTCAAGTGTAAAAGATATATATATATATATATATATATATATATATATATATATATATATATATATATATATATATATATATATATATGGTGATTAATACCTCTAATCACACCAAAAATAATAACTAACTATTGTATACAGGTAAGGCTCAATATAGTCCATGAAATCTAAACTTGGGTATCAATACATTAGGGTATCAGTATGCAAAAAGTTATGTACTATGTTAATAGTCCATAAAAGAGTTTTGGAATATAAAAATGACTTGTATTTTTGAAATATTAGGCAAAAATTTAATATAATATGCACCTTTTATATGTATCATTTTGAATTGTGTATAAAAAATGGTACCAATGTATTGAATTTTTCCACAACTATGAATCTGAATCATATGCTATGTATTTTTTTCAATTTGGCCATTGTGTAAGTGTGTAAAACATAATTACAAAGAAATAAACCACTATAAATGGATTAATTTTAAATAAAATAAATAATTATGTGAAGGACATGATTCCAAAACATGCCCCCACCATAATCTGATGATGTTGAATAGGTGTGAAGAACATGTTTCCAAAGCATACTTGCACTAAATCAAGAGAATGTGTAAATTATATTTAATTATATATAACTTATTTATAAACATACCATACTAATATAACCCCAAATTTTGGATTAGGTGATATAATTATTGCTATAAATTTCTTTCCAAAATGGAAATGGTTGATGTGTTCGATATAATTTACTTGATATTGTTCTAAAAGTATTGTGGATAATAATTTGTAACATTATTTTTGTTAGTATTAAAATATTTTAGAATATTTATGTAACACAAATTTTATAATTTTTTGATAGTGTTTTAAAATTTGAAAATTTGGTATAATATAGAAAGTCTCATTGTCTAGATCCTAGTGCAACTTGTATTTTCAAATTTGGATAACTAGGTCTCAAGATATGCACATTTGATGTTGGTGCAAAAGTGGTATATTAGGTGTGTTGTAATATAAATATGAAATTATATATACTTTAATTTGTTAAATTAACAATAAGTACTATGTATTTTGTTGATCTTTCATAGTAAGGTCTTAGTTATTTATGTAGCTCTTATTTTCATGGTCATTTTGGGTCTTTAGGTCTTTATTATGTCTTGTTTTCCCTATTTAATTCACCCCCAATGATCTTAAGTCATACCTTCCTAGTAATAGGGTCCCATATCCTATATTTCCAAATCCTTTCTCTATTTTGGGACCTCAAGACACTATCACCCTTATCTGGATAGTAGCGTCATTGGCTCTAGTGTCAACTTTTGGTGCTAGTGTCCAATGGTCATTTTCTTCCATGTTTTGGGTTCTAAGCCTCCCTTGAGCCTTATCTTATATTTTTAGCCCTATTTTTCATCTTTTAAACCAATTAATAAGGTTATTACATTAAAATCAAAGTAATTATGTATAAATAACCTCACAATGTATTTTATATCTAGCACTTACTATCTTGACACATAATAACATAAAATCAATCAATAGGACAACTCAACACACTACATATTAATTAGCTATCACATATATACTTTAATGCTTTATTAAAGAAGTGAATAAGTGAAATTTATTATATCATATCATGCAAATTGATTATTCACATACCACTAACATTCAAGTTAATGTAGGGAGTGGCAAGGACATGGGTTTTATCATATACAATCATAATATCACATAACCCATTTTTTCACTTCCTTTTAAATTTAATCTGATTGTTTTTTTATTTTTGATGATTTTAATTATGGTTTTAAAAGATATCCATGTAAAATAATGACATAAACAAACTTGCATAAGTTACATAATGACCTACAAGTCCCTAAAATTCTCCCATAACATCTCTAAAAGTTTTATGTAGCTCTTCTATAGAAGGACACTAGTGCCATTGGCACTAGTGTCCTCATAAGGGTGATATATTTTTAATCTTTTTTTCAACCATAACATATAATTAAATATGTCTAATGATCTTTAATCCTATTCTAGCCTATTGATTTACAAAAATACCTATTTTTCTCTAGATAAGTACACTATCTTGTTATCTTTACTATTTTGTGAAGAACTTGTCAAATTAACTATTTCATGTATTTATTTCAATTTATTATTATACTCATCCCTTTCAAAAACCTATGATTTACATCTAATAAGTTATAAATAGTTAAAACATTTGGTGAACCTGACATACTTTGAAGATTGCTTAAAACCCTAGTTTAGCCTAGGGTTTACTTTTTTGTGCATTAAATTAGGGTTAAAACTTTTATTTTTAATTAATTTTTGCAAAAACCTAACTCATCTAAATAATTATTATATTAGGGTTTCATTAATTTAATATAATTAATTTTTTTTCCCTAAAAACCCTTAGAAAACACTATATCCACTTACTAGATCCCTATACATCCAAATACTAGCCTTTAGGGTTTTAAGTGTAATCCCAATTTATTTTCTGTAAATTGGGATGAATATTTCCCATAGTTTCACATATACCTATATTATATTATATTATACCTATTGTGTTCTTGTTATTCATTATTTACATTATCTTCTTTAGCAAGTCTAAAATGGCATGCAAGAAGCCTCTTACCCCTTACCTACTTTTTGAATTTCTAGATTTTTGTCATAATTATAATAATGAATGGACAATTTTTTAAAATTGTACATTAGCACATGATAATTATTTTATTTATAATGATGATGATGATGATGATGATGATGATGATGATGATGATGATGATGATGATGATTATTATTATTATTATTATAATTATGGATATGATTATTACTATGAGCATTGCAATGAAAGTGTTAATGAGGAGATACTAGATGCATCTTTTGCTCTCTCCTCTCCCTCTTCTCCTACACCTCAAAATCAAACTAAAAATATAAATCCAAAAGAACCTCTTATTGGTAGTGATTTTTTCCAATGTGATCTTATATTTTCAACACTTTTGCTACCTTCTTACTCAAATTAAAATAATATAAGTGCAATAAATGAAATCTACTTTCGCATGATTCAAGAAACATAGAAAATAACAATGCATCTTCTTTAACCTTATCAGTTAAATGTGAAATAACATGTACAAATGATATTACACATTTTACCAATACACAAAATAAAGTAGATGAAACTATTTTATTGCCTTATTTTACATTCCAAGCTCAAAAAAATGATTCTTTGAAAAATGTTGATAATTAAAATATCTTATAATCTTCTCTTACATGTAATAGTATGCCAAATTAAAACATACTTACTAATTATTCTACCCTTGACTAAAAGATTGAAAGTAATAATCATACTTGCACTCCATGTAAAGATAATTCACACATGCATTACATTACACCCACACATGATGATATAGCACATAGTAGTAAAATGTTAAAATCTTCTCATAATCCATCTCTTAGTGAGTGAATGATAATTATTCTACTTTTACTTCTACAAGTCAATTAAACTCTTATTTTGATGAACCTTCGATTAACGATGATTACTATTATTTTGGTGATGAAGACATTGAGTCTAAACCTTATAATTCTCTCCTTACATCACCTACCTCTCATATTTAAGCTAATGTTATTTAGAAATATTAAAAATAGACACACACTTATTCTCATGTTCATATATTACGTAAATTACATTGACATGATAATAATGTATCTTCTAGTCCATTAGCATGTGAAATTTTTTTACAAATTAATGAAATAAGAGATACAAATGAATCTCCCTCAAGCCCCATTACTATACTATAACCTATTTCCCAACCTAAACTCCATGAGGTGATATCCCATTTCCATCTCACTAGTTATATTATATGACCCCTCCAAAGGCTATAGAGAGAAAACCAAACCTCCCTAAGAAAATGTTTTTGAGGTAGTGTGCCAATGGCTAAGATTAATAACAAAATTCAATAGCTAAATGAACCCATTGATGATTATAATATTCCTTCACAAGAGATAATATTGTTTATACATGTTGTGGGTGTTTTACAATAACAAGTCCACCATCTCACATTTAAAATTAAAGCATACTGCACTTGGGTTGATTTCAATGCATCCTATTCTACATAGAATCTTCATTAAAAAGTAGACACCCAAATTTCAAATACCAATGATTAAAAAAATTAATGGGAACATGGAACCATACATTCACCTTTAGGATTATGAGAAATACATGGTCACTAACAATTTTAATCTATTGTAGTTATTTCCAAAGTCTCTATAGGGTGAGACATTAAATTGGTTTCATCATGCACTCCCTAGTGGTTCACTACATACATATGATGATTTAGAAGTAACCTTTCTCATCCACTAATTAAATAATAAGTGACCTTGAGTCACATATGAGAGGTTTCCTTCACTACACCATGGTTGGATATAAATAGTAACTAAGCACACTCTTAGATTTAGATCATGTATGCATAAGTTAATTTAACAACTAATAGATTTAGAAGTATAGTACATATTCGCTAGAGGCCTCATTATTCTTCTTAAGGATAAATTATTATACCATACATCCAAATTATTTTGGAATATATGTAATACAATTATGGTATTAGAAAAAGATTTGGGACTAGATGAAACACATTCAGAGGTAGATTTGGATATAAGTTTCCTAGAGCCATAGTAATCTAATATGGTTTAAGAACATACTCCACTTATGATTAATAAACAAGTGGAATAGAAACAACCAATCAATATAATTATCAAGGGAAAATAACTAATTTATAGAGCACCTCCTATAGTGAGTAGAGCACATGATACCAATATAGCGGCTATATAGATTTTAAACAAAGATAGGCCTCAAGTTATCCTACATTACTAGATAGGGGGATGATCAAACTTACTTGTACTCATCATCATATAGAATACCATCTTCATAGGATACATAATAAACCATATTACAATTTTCATAAGATAAATGGACATTTATAAAATAATTTTTATGCACTCCATCATTGTATGGGCCAATATGTCGATAGAGGAAATATAAAATTTACACAAGGGACATAAAGATCTCAATTTACATAATCTCCTAGATCACACTCCTCTATGACTGAGATATCCTAGGGAATTCCTTTTAAGGATCCATTGGTTACTCATCATACAAGCTATGTGGTTTCTAGGACACCTAATTATGATAGATATCATGTACCACAAAGTCAATAGAGATGGAAGATAGTTCAAAAACATCCACCTAATTATAGTAAAATAGTATAAAAATAGGAATTAATTCAATTCCTAGTTACAGTTCAACACTTGATTAAGATATTTTCTAGAGATCATATAAATCAAAACATAGTTTGATAGCCGATTAAGATATTTGTTAGAGATCACATAAATCAAAACACAATTTAATAGTCAATTAATATATTTGATAGACATCATAGAAAAATTCAAAATACAATCAAGATATTTGGTAGAGATCATATAGATCAAAGAATATTTTAAATATGACATCTAATTAAGTTATTTTCTATAGATTCTACACACCTAGATATTATCATTGTACCATGAGTAGTATCCATTCCATAATCTACTCCTACAACAACAAATCATGATCAATATGGTCACTTGTTTACCATGCCATATGATTTTAGATATTACATACATCAGTTACATGATCCATACTAATATATCCTATAATACTCCTATAACACCCATACTAATAAATAACATTCCTAATCCAATATAAATGTCAACTTAAATATTCATAAATGGATAAACAATCCATTACCATTACTTAGACATATAATATATTTACATATCACCATTTTAAACAATGAATATTATCAAACATATGTGAAAATTAATGAGGCCACAAATCAAGATACCAATATACATGATACCCATATAATAACAAGCATCCATATATATTTATAACTTAGAGCATAGTTTTAGTACAATACTACAAGTCACTCAATATATCAGGCTTGGTCACCAAAACCATCCCCATCACTCTCAATCTTTGATACATCCATGTTATAACTAAATAATCCACAATCCCTTTGATGCCTTGATTGAGACTTGTATCTACTCTTTATCTCATATAACACCCCCAAATTGACTACTTCATTTGTATGCTCTCATTGTAGACATATATATTCATCCACTATCTAACTACCTACCCCACCTAGAGAATCAAGTGTGGGCATAAATTATATATGTATCTCTACATGTGCCTTATCCCTATCAATAATTTCATGCCTATATGTTTTAGTAGTAATGGTTTCTCAATCAAACAAGTGAGCATGGATATCAACACTATTTTAGCCCTCTCTACTAGTCTATCATCCACTACATCATCATGTATATGTTGTGTTAGTACTCAGAGCACATACTCAATGGTATTATCTCAATAATCTTCATCACCTATACCTACACATAAAAACATAAAACATCAAATACTTGCCTAGGTAAATAAGTAAAGAAGTAATCAAAACATACAAATATGTGATGGGAACTTACCCTAAATGGCCTTAAGGGGCTCAATATCTAATGAATCTTTTATGATGATCCCACCTCGTAAGAATATTGGTGCTCATCCATGATCCCTCTACCATGATATGTAGGCATAGGTCATTCCTACATCATATACATCTAGTATATCAAGCACAAGATCCCACTTTATAAAAATAATTAGAGATAACTTTGTAGATAATGGTTTGGGCATACTCCCTAGCATCACTAGAGCTTTAGAACTCCTCAACCATACCAATGGTACTAATGGAACATCCTAAGTAACACCAAAATACCACACCACTCACTTGTATTGAAACCTCTCGAATATATTAACCCAATGGTCATGTAACTAGCATCTCACTTTTACCTATCTCATTTAAGCACCATCCTCAGGCCATCCCTTATATGCCCTATTTAGATAATATATCCAATCATAAAACTATCTAATACCTACTAACACTACATCATAATCCTCTTGGGCATGTGGGTCATACCATTCCACCTCTCTCTAATTATTTAGGGGTGATCCAAATCATCTCATTGAGGAAACACTAGTCTACTCACTATTATATGCTCGTAAGCCCAACAATGCAATAATGTAGAAGACCCAATACAACCTACATACATCTCCTAATTAAAGTGGTATAAATCCAAATATAAGTGCGCTAACATAATACAAACCCATGAGTACATGGTATCATTATCCTATATATCATGTATTATCCCATGCATCCTATATAATATAGATACCCCACTCCCATCCATAATAATAAATGAAGCTAGTAGAATTGCTAATTTTTTTTTGAAACCATGGAATATTCATTGTCATAATCAATGAAAATAATACATAATTATTACTCCCTACTTGATGAGTCCCTATGGACATCATTTAAAAATACCTCACAACCTTCTCATTAGCTCGATCACTAGTGGCCTCTTGTAGTACTACTCTTTGAATAGTAATGGGTAACCTTAGGATCCTATAGACATTCTCCAATGTGATAGTCCTCTATATAGTAGGTAACAAAAAGCTACTCATATCCACATTCCACCTATCACAATTATTTTTCATCATATGTTTATCCTAAATCATCCAATCTAATTAATCCATGTGAAACAAACCAGATCTATCTACCATATCCATCTCCTCAACTGTCAAGGGAAATCCCTATAATGAATCCATCATTTGGCCAATTCAAAATTGTCTCATATGTACATCTACTAATAAATTACAACCAAATATAATATTATCATCACTAAATATACAATAAATATATAAATATAGTCATAAAATACCAATAAGAAACAACAAACACCAAGAACTTGGCCTAGTGGACACTAGCACTACATTGGGGAAAGTAGCACTAGAAAATAGTGTCTTACCCAAGACACTAGTACCATTCTCAAGATAGTAGTGCCACATTTCTCAAACTAGAGCTAAACTACCAAATATTCACTAAAAATAATAAAAAAAAGTACTAATTATGTCAAAAGTAGGGACAAAGGATATATCTTTTACTAAGGTAACCTCCTCCCTGGCCTAGATAAGTGACTTCACCTCCTCATATAAGGTCACACTCATTCCTCATCTCCTTGGTATAATATATAGCTCAAAACAACAATCCCTATCAATTCAAATGTTTCAAATGAGTTGTCAAACAAATTAACTAGCTTGTTTAAGCCACATTTTTAAAATGCCACCTTACTAACGCTATCCTTGCATGCTAATTTTTCTAATTAATACTAATTTCTTAATAACACAATATCTAGAGAAATAGAACTACAATCTATGATATACTTTTTATGCATGGTAATTGACCCCAATGTACCTCACCCTATATTATTTCCACTAATATCCTAATCAAATTCAACTCCAAAAAATGAAAAAAATTGTAATTCCTTAACAAAATCAATATAGACCAATGGTTTATCCCACTCCCATTTTAAAATTAATAAAATTAATTACAATTCAATAAATTAATCAAAATCTCAAGCTAACTATCACCAACATACCATCTGGTATCACTTTTGGTTAGACACCCTTACCATAATTTAGGATCTCTTACTAAAAAGGGTCATATACATGCTATTTATATAGATTCACATAGACATATATATATATTTAGATATAAATATATTTAGACACATAGGTTTACTCAAATATACAAATATTCAAAAACACATAGGTTTACTTAGATACACATATTTTTAGATATACTAATTTTTAGATACATAGGTTTACACAAATATTCAAATACATAGGTTTACTCAGGTATATAGATATTCAAACACATATGCTTACTTATATATATAGATATTTAGAAATAAATGTTTACTTAGATATACAGATTATAGAGTTTGATTCAAATTTGTAGGGTTTCATGATCTTTTCAGCTAGGGGTTCAGATACATAGTTACATTACTTAAATATCAACTTTGGGGGCATGATGTAGGGCACATGTCATTAATCCCAAAAGATCAACTAGAATGTATAGATGAAATGGCAAGTTCTACCATTCTCTATGTTTAGATTACTAGGTTACACTGAAACCATCACCAAGATGTCACTAGGATGTCACCAATATTTCACCATTTTATATCACATGATCATCTACAATGGTTAATCTAGAACTTTTCATTAGACTTAGATTATACAAATTGAGTGATAGTTTTGACCTCAAGTTTTAGATTACATACTCAAAATTATTCTATATATCAGACTGGGGGAATAATACCTTATTTCTACATATTTTCATATTATTCCACATTTTATGTTTACATACTCAGATTTAGTCCAAATATCAGAGTAGGGACAAGTAGGCCTTATTTTTCCACAATTTATATTTACATACTCAGATTTAGTCCAAATATCAAAGTGGAGGCAAGCAAACCTTGTTTCTCAACATTTTTAGATTACATACTCAGATTAAATCTAGATATTATACTGGAGGCAATCAAGATATGTTTATCCACATTTTTATTTTACATACATAAACTCAATCCAAATATTAGAGTGGGGGTAAGTATATTTTGTTTCTCCACATTTTATGTTCACATTCTCAAATTCCATACAGATATCAGGGTGGTGGTAAAATAAGGTTTTTTTCATCACATTTAAATTCACTATTCATATTTAGCATAAGGGGCACCCACATTATGGATTTCATCTTCATATAATTCATTCCAACTCATGTCCACTTCTTTGGCCAATAAGTGTGTTAGGTTTAGAACACATCTGCATAGTTATACATTCTTAATTTTTTTTTACTATAGTGCTTTCATTTCACTGAAACATTAGAATAAAAATTTGGGTAAATATATACACCCTAATTTGGTCAAGTAACCACAAGTACTATGCCTTTTATTTCTCTTTCATAAGAAGGTCTTAGTGATGAATGTAAATCTTATTTGTATGGTCATTCTGGGTGTTTTGGTATTTTTAATGTCTTATTTTTACATTTTTTTGCATCCTAGTGGTCCTAAATCACCCCCTTCCAATTAGAGGGGCACCTAGCCTATTCTTTCTAGTATTTGATTTGTTTTGGGACCTAAAGACACTAGCATCCTTATTGAGATAGTAACAACATTGGTGTTGGTGTCCATTTTTGGTGCTAGTATCCAATGATCATCTTATTTTTTGTTTTCATTCCCAACCCTCCCTTGAGCCTTCTCTTATGTTTTTATCCCTCTTTTTCATACTATCATCCAATGAACAAGCGTATTACATTCAAATAAAAAAAAATTATATATAAATAAACTCACAAGGTATTTTACATCTAGCACTTATTATCTTGACACATAATTACATAAATACAATCAATAGTATAGCTCATCACACTGCATATTACTCAACTATCACATTTAGACTTGCATGCTTGATCAAAGGAGGGCGTAAATTAAATTCATTATAGCATATTATGCCCATTTATTATACATGTTCCTTAAGAGATAACTACATGATATCTGAGACCCCTATTATTGGGGTTAACATAAGCAGTGGCTAGGACAATAGGGGTTTTATCCTACATGATTGTAATATCCCATAACCCAATTTTTTCCTTCCTTTTGCATTTGATCTAGTTTTTATTTCATGTGTTCAAGTGTTTATTAGGGTTTTACAATAAATCTATGTAAAATAGTGACATGGAAAAACTTCAAAAAGTCACACAATCACCTATAGGTCCCTAAAATTCTCCCACACCATCTATGAAAGTTTTAGGTAGCTCTTTCATAGAAGGACACTAGTGCCATACTTAGACACTAATGCCATTAAAACCACTATCCTCGTAATGGAACTATTATTAGAAGCCTATTTTAAAATATAATCATAGAAAAAAATATGTATGGTTGATCTCTAATCCTGTTCCATCCCCTTGATTTATATAAATGCCCATTTCGCTCTAGATAACTATATTTTCTTGTCATCTTTACTATTTTGGGAAGACTTGTCAAATTTATTAGATTGAGCATAGATATTGAAAAAATAATGAGATTGTATTACAACCATATAAGAATTCATATTAAATAGGCAAAGAAATTAACCACCTAAGAAACATGGAAAGGGTGGATGAAACAACCAACATCGGTTGTCATGAAATAGCTAAGCCCAATAAAAAACTAACCTCTTAACCCAAGTGGTTAAGGAAACTAACCATATACATATGAACTTAGTCAATAAACCAAGTTAAATACATAATTACACTAACACCCTTCCTTAATGACAAAACCAGAAATAAGACCAAGTTTATCTCTAAATTTTATGAACTTGTCTGCACCAAGTGGTTTGGTCATTATATCAGCTGGATACTCTATAATGGGGTAGTAAAAGAGACTAATGTCTTAATTTGTAACCAAATATGGGATGTAATGATGGTATGGTTCTAACATGGAATAATGTATTCTTCACCATCTTAAAAACACTCTGATTGTCATTGAAAATAAGAGTAGGTTTTGATGACTCAACTAAAAATCATCCAAGATTTTCTTTATCCACATAGTTTCACAAATTATACTGACCATAGATTTATATTATGATTTTATTGAAGATAACACCACTATAGTTTTTAGTTTTCTCTACCATGAGAAAAATCCTAAACCAAGAGTGAATACATATCCTATTGTATATTTTCTTAAATCTATTGATCTTGCCCAATCACAGTTAGAATATCATAAAATCTCAAAACCTACAGACTTCTTATATAATATTCTAGAGTTAAGAGTACCTTTGACATATCTTAATACCCATTTTATAGATAGTTAATGTACTTCATGTTATTTATATATGAAGCAAGATAGAAAACTCACTCCAAAAAAATATCTAGTCTAGTGGTAGTGAGGTAAATGAGACTACCCACTAGCTGTTGATACATTATTTCATTTATTGGAGGTGAAGTAGTGTTAATTGAAATTTAAGCTCCAAATTCCATAGGTGTGTGATTTAGATTAAAATCCATCATTCTAAATATTTTCATCAATTATTTGGCATACTTATTTTATGATATAAATACAACATAATCACCTAGCCAAAACTCAGCACCTAAACAATATTTTAGTAGTCTTAAGTCTGTCATGCCAAAAATACAACAAATACCATCCATCATCTACTAAATGAGACTAACACTACACCTAGTGGTGGCTATATCATAAACATATACAATGAGAATTAAGATATCATCACCATATACCTTTACATAGAGAGTTGGTTTAGAGTTATACCTTTTAAAACTAGAATCCCTAAGGGATGTATCTATCTTCATATACCAGGCTTGAGGAGATTGCTTAAACTTATACAAGGACTTGATCAACCTACAAACAAGATGTTCCTTACTAGGAACCTAAAAACCCTATGGTTGAACCATGTATACTTCATCCTCCAGATCTCCATTCAATAAATCTCTCTTGACATCCATATGGTGTAATTTCCATCTAAAATGAGTAGTAATAGCAATAATCAAATGAGAAGTTACCATTTTTTTAGTAGGACCAAAAGTCTCCTCATAATCAACCCCTTCCTCTTGTGCATAACCTTTTACAAGAAGTCTAGATTTATGTTTGTCCAAAGAACCATTTTCTTTGAATTTTACATTATGAATCCATTTATAACTAATGGATTTCTTTATCGGTGGTAGCTCCGTGAGCTCCCAAGTCTTTTTTTTATCAACTAATCATATTCCAATTGTATAGTTCATTCCCACTCATTCTTCACTTTGGCCTCTAAAAAATAATTAGGCTCTAATACATATGAAATAATAGTTGTTAGATAAAAATTGTCATGCTCACCGCTATTACCAATTTGCTTTCCTAATCTCAATCTTCTTCCTTCCACACCTTGTGGCAAGTCTCCTTCGTTTAGTGCTTCAATTGTGTTAGAATACCACTTTGTCTTCTTTAGTTATTCTACTGGAACTTCTCAATGACCTTTAATAATTCCCTCCCTAGAATGTAATTCCATTGATGAACTAGAATCCTACTCAACTTTCACATCACAACTTATAACAGAATCATTAGAAGAAAATAATAACTCAATATCTAAAACTATACTAGTTATTGTGAAGTATGACATCTATTAACTTACTATGACATCTCTATTTACCATAACTTTATTAGTAGAAACATCAAGTAATCTATAGGCCTTTGATTGCTCACTATAGATAACAAACATGTATGATTTGCTTTTTGTGTCCAAGTTACTTATCTTTTAACTAGGAATAATTACAAAAGATGCATAACCAAAATTCAAAAAACACTTACATCTAGAGTTTGACCTAAACAAGCCTCCTCTGGAGTCATATTTTCCAATGATTTTGTATGACTTCTATTGAGGATATACACCATCATATTCACTACTTTACCCAATATCTATATGGGACATTTATGCTTTAGACCATATAGTGAGCCATGTCCATCACCATCCTATTTTGCCTTTCAACAACTTTATTTTGCTACATAGTGTAAGGGGTAGTGTATTGTCTATGTATGCCTTTAGTGTAATGAAACCCTTTGAGCTATTTTGAGATGAACTCACCCCATTATCCATTTTAATAAATCTTATTGGCCATCCTACTTATTTTTCAACCATAGCTTTCCAAGTAAGGAAGTTAGAAAAATAATTAGATTTATTCATTAGAAAGTATACCTACTTTTTATTAGAGAAATCATTGACTAGTAATATAAAATAATGTGATCAAGAAGGGGTAGGTGTTTGTATTGGACCATGCAGATCCACATGTACTAGATCTAATACTCTCTTATCTCTTGAATCTTTACCAACATCAAATGAAAGTCTAACTTGCTTCCCCAAATGACATCCAGTACGTACATGATGACTGTACTAAACATAAGGAGTCCCCTTAACCATCTTAGTTTGCTTAATTTAGTCAAATACTAGAAATTTAAATGCCTATACCTTTCATGCCATAGTGAAATTATGTTATCAACTACTACAATTGTAATTTATTTTACCCACTATGGATCTACAAGCTTATAAAAACCTTTCTCACCAATCCCAACAATAATAATATTCTTATCTCTAGTATTGACTAAACATTATTGTCCTTGAAACTTTATAATAAAATTAGATTTTGAAGTAATCTCACTAATTGAAAGTAGATTTTTGTTAATATCAGGTACATACCTAACATTCTTAAATTTATATCATATTTTACCATTAAAATTGATCTAAACATTACCATATCCCTTCATAAAATGAGTTCTACCATCTCCCAAAGATACAAATTCATTACTACTATCATTTGCAACAAAATACACATACCAATCCTTATGGCATTTATAATGGAAAGATGTCCCTGAATCAAAGTATAAAGCTTGATCCACCACATAATTACCATTGAAAGGCATGAAAGAAAAATTAGGAGATGTTTCCTCACCTTCACCTTTAACTACATTCACATGATGAGCTTTCTTTTTAGGGTTAGCCATATCTTGTTATCTTTTCTTGAAATCTTTCATAAGGTGACTAGGTTGCTTACAGTGAAAACATTTTCACTTCGATCTATTATTAGAACCACTTGTGAAATTTATATAAGAGAAATAGTAGTTTTATCAGATTATTTACCTTTTACCTTAACGAAGAATACACTCTCTATAGAAGTAGATGTAGACAACACTGCTTGCTCCTATCATCTTTCCTTTTTCAATAACAATTCAAAGTCAAAAGTTTTCATCTCAAAAATCATGTCCAAGGACTCCAAAAATGACTCAAATAAAGGTGAAAGATTCTACATAACTAGAGAAATAAAATATTGCTCATCAACAGGCTTTTACAAAACCTTCAACTAATCATTGATGTCATTGATCTGTAATAAAAACTTAGAAATGAATCCATCTTCATACAACTTAGTATAAAATAACAAATTCTTCAAATATAATATCTTACCACCTTTAGAAGCCTAATATTTATAAGATTAGTCCACAAAGTTGATGTAGTGGTTGCATTTATGACCTCTGAGACTAAAGGTGGAAGATTCTGCTTAACTAGAGAAATAAAATATTGCTCATCAACAAGCTTCTACACAACCTTCAACTAATCACTGATGTCGTTGATCTATAATAAAAACTCAAAAATGAAGCTATCTTCATAAAACTTAGTATAAAATAACAAATTATTCAAATACAATATCCTACCACCTTTAGAAGCCTAATATTTTTAAGTAAGATTAGTCCACAAAGTTGATGCAGTGGTTGCATTTTTGACCACTAAGAGTAGATTATTTTCTATTGATAGTTTTAACAATGTAAGAGCCTCATGATGATGTTTATCATAGTCATCATAACTAGTGGCAAGCCTTTGCTCTTTACCAAGCACTATTTGATCAAGTTTTTGATATTTACATATCATCAAAACCTTATTACTCCACAAACTAAAGTTCTTTCTTGTCAATTTCTGATAATCTAGTAGTAATAGGTGTTGAATACTAGCCATTTGACCTAGTTTTTCATGAAAACAATTCAATCAAAAAAACTATAATGAATTTTATAAAATTTCCTTGTACATAGATTCTATATTGACATTGAATAACTTTGCTAGTTTTTAATGACAAACTCATTACCATTTGCAAGATCTCAAATTTTCTTTCACTATAACAATTAAATTGAGAAACTTGCAACTCTGATTTAATAAATTCTTTCTTCATCCACATCTAGATTAAAAAAACCTATAAAATGATGAATTTTTTAACTTCTTAGATGCTTATGTGAATATTAATCAATAGTAAGTCCCCAATAATCCATATTGGCTAAAGTTTTGATTTATTTCAATTTAAAAATTTAAAACAATTGAAATAATAAAACTTTTAGTTAAAAATTTCATGAAAAGAATAAGCCAATTTTAAAATTGGCTTACCTGTGAAACTTTGGGCATAGATTTTGAGCCTATTTCCCAACCAAATCAGAAACTATCTACACCACTATTCAAGTTAGGATTTAACTCATAGTTTATAACTTTGTTTTGCTAAAAATGATCAAGATTTGAATTTTCTAGCTTTCCCCTAAACTATACAGTATCATACACCATATTACTAGCCCAAAAAAATAGAGGCCTCAAATAGTGTTGAACTAATTCCTCTAACCTCTTTTCAATCTTATTATGTCTCTTGATTTTCCTGAGTAGTTTCCTAGTCTTCTAGTTGAGTTTATAGAATTCTATGATGTTGTCTCTCTCCTCTAGCTCTTTACTAGTTGTATGAATCTCCTCCCTAGCAATATACTAGCCTCTATGGCTTCCACAAACCTCCACTTAGGGTCTATGAACCATGGGCTCTGATACCATATTAGATTGAGCACAGAGATTGGAAATAGAATGAGATTATATTGCACAACACACATTATTCAAACCATACAAGAAGGCCTATTAAATAGGCAAAAAAATAAACCACCTAAGAAACATGGAAATGGTGGGTGAAATAACCAATGTTGGCTAACATGAAATAACTAAGTTTGATAAAACAAACTAACCTCTTAACTCAAGTGATTAAGGAAACTGACCATAGACCTATTACCTTAGTTAATAACCCAAGGTAAATACATAATTATGCTAACAAAATTAACTATTTCTTATATTTAATTCAAATTATTACTATACTCATCCCTTTAACAACTGGTATTTACATCTATTAAATCCTAAATAATTAAAACATAAATCATTTGCATTTTGAAATTTTGTGAATTTTGATTTTTGAGTTTAGATAAGAACCATGTCATATGGAAGATCCCCTCCCCTAATGTGATTTGATGTGATTTGGAGTGCTTTAGTTGGCCAGGATTTTTTTGAGATGGTAAGTAGGCTTTACTATATTTTATTGGTAATTTTGAATTTTGGAAAAAAAAAATTGGATTATATTTTGGGGTTTTTTTCATACGAGGTCAAATGCTTGCATCGATGTCTTAGACACTTATGTCATTAACTCAATGTAAGTTTCCAATGTCAGACACTAGTGTCTGTCATTTTCATCTAGTGTATAATTTAACATATGGCACCTCTATCTTGCATGGATGTTAGCATCCAATGCTAATGTCTTATTATTTTATGTAAAACTAATTATTTTTTATTTGATAGGTTAAACTTAGGTTTTACAAGGACCTAAAAACTACCATTCAACAAAAAAAAGTACAAATAATAAAAACTAAAATAATACCATCCCAAACTATCAAATGTAAAAATTTAGTAGAGTTTCAATAAAAAATACAAAAAAACTATTAAAATCCACCTATTATACTTATTTGAAGTGATTTTCCTTCCTATTAGCACCATCTTCTTCTTCACACTACTAATTATCATCCCTTTGTTTTTAGTTTCATTGCCTTATGCCATGTTCTTTCCTTATTTTCCCAAGCCTTTGACCTTCTTAGCTATCAATTTTCCTTTCTTGGTGTTATAGCTCCTCAGGGTGAAGGTGATAATTTATTTCCCTTTTGGGGTTCCCTCTAGTTTACCTCCTTCCATCATTTTTGGTTCCTTTGTACCTTCCCTAGCTCATCAATTTTATGTTTGAAATTATTTCACTATTCCATATATGACCCCAGTTGCATGCCCAAATTTTGTACATTATTATGGAACTTAGACAAATTCTACCATCATCCCTCTGGAACCTAGTTTGAATCCTCATCCCTCCTTCTTACCTCTATCACTTTTAATTCATAGATTTTGAAGTTAGGGTTTTCAATTTCCTACTAGAATTAGATACTTCTATAAAATTTATTGCCTAAGCTCTTTTACATGGGATAAGGATCTTAGTATTTCCTTTTGTCATTCTTCCCCCCTCCTATGGGTGAGTCAAGTGGGCAGAAGGGGAAGCCTCACTTTTGCTACCCTTGACTATTATATCCTTATCATTGTTTTTCTCTTTACTAATTTCCATAATATGTATTTTTTATCTTCTCACAAGGTTCACTCTTTTAGTGAGAAGGAGAATTAGACTTTGGTGTATTATGTTAGTAGTGGTTTTTTTCTTGGAAGGGTAGGATTTTGGATTCTAGGGATATGAGGAGATAACATGGAAAACTAATCTGATGTCCTTTAAAGTGGTTCAATAGTAGGAAATGGTGCGAAATGATATGATTGAAATTTATTTAAAAATTAAAATAATGCACTACCTATAAGAAAATATCTGACCATATATATAGAATATCATCCCTTAGAAATCTTTTCTTGTCTATTTTGTAGAGTTTCTATCTCAAGTAAGGCCTACAAGAGCTTATATTTCCATCACATGTCTATAAGGCCTTCATACCCTTACACATCATGTTGTTAATGTCTCGATGAGATATTATATGACTTTCAAAATGACTTCCCTGAAGACCACATGGCATTACTACCATCCTAACATGAAATCCCTAGCCAAAATTTTGTCATGCCATTCAATCTTAAGCATAAACTCCATGAGTCTACCCTTTTACCACTTTCTCTTAACTTTATAGTTTTCTTGGAATTTTGCATAATAAATTGGTTCATAATTTATCCTGATCACCTCCCATGTTGTTGATCTTATTTATAATTATATATTGAAAGTTGTAGTGGGACAAGTAGTAGTTCAAAACTCTAATATTCTATTTTATTCCATATTTGTTTCTAGGAGCCTTTTTGACATCATGTGTTTTATCGTGGGATCCAAATTTGGTGTCATTCTTATGACATAGAGAAATTTTTAACCTTTTTTAATCATGATTATTTATCTCATGTGCATCCCTACTATAACCTTGAGGGGCTTCAAGTTTTGAATAATTATTGATCAAGGGGTAAATATAAGATGGGATGTTGAGGGGTAGAATCCACATGGAGAGATTTGTGTTGATTATGAGCATATTTATCAGGATGTCAGCCATCATGTTACCCTATGATAATATGTGAGAAGTTTTACAATCAATTGGGTGGAGGAAACATTTGAAATCTATGATTCAACTGATGGTGTGGGATGTTTGAACCTTTCTTGATAGGGAATTTAGAATCTTGAGAGAGTCCTTTTCTATAGCCAAGTTTAGTAATTTTTATTTACACTGATAGTTAGATGCCCTAAAGGGAAACTTTAGCCTTATAAACATGGTTGGATTAGATTCTAATTGGTCCAACATAGGCATCAATTATAGTCCCTAACTCATCCCTGATCACACCACCACCCCTTGCCTTACAAGGATTTCCTTTCGGTGCTCTATCAAAATTTATCTTCAGTCACCCTTCATAGGGAATTCACATTTTTGTGAGACTCCTATCTAAAGTATCCCTAATGTGAGAGTGTATAATATCTCACTTGTTAAGGATAACCTGATCACCCTTGAAATTTCCCAATTTGTCATTATGTATTTCGATTCACTTATTCTCTATGATAGTAGAGTGGAGCCTACAGAAGGAACTCAAGGTATTGGAGTTTTTTGGCTAGAGATTCGGGCATTCTATTTGGACCAAATGAGATAGAAAAGGTTTAAAATTAATTGTTATTTTTATATTTTTGCATCAAAATATAATCACTAACAAGTTTCTAATGTTGTTTTCTTGATTATATAAGGATATTCATATTCAATAGTTTTGCCACGGGAGGCATTATTCAACATTGGTAAAGTTGGGTCTAGATGTAACTAAATGGGTTGTTATTGATCAACAAAAGGTTATATTATGTGGCCCATTTAGGATAAATTCCATTTGATATCCACCTCATCATATCCCTAGCTAATATGTGGAATCCAAATACATGTATGTTATAGTTTCCAATAGGTGAGATCATAGTCACCTTAGAGGATGTGTATCATATTTTCCATATTCTAATTAGGGGAAAGAGATTTTAGGTTGTTAGAGATGGTATTTGAGGCTATATTCAACATTTACTTATATATTTTACTAGTCATAGGGATATTAATGTAGATCCTATCATCATGATATGTTTTGATAGCATTACTAGAAGTGATGTTACATGGCTATAGAAGTTTATTTACATTTTACTGGCATCATTTATGGCCTTGAAGGGTGGAAATGGTTATATTTATTATCATATGTATTAGGTAGTGCATCATAATGATCTTTATTAGGTCAGGCTTTCATGGGTTTTTATTGTATTATCATACTTATAAAGTGATTTCTATAGGTTTGCATTGAGAGTCATGGTGGGGGTATTGGAACTATGACTCTATTACATGTTTGGGATTATGACCATATCATAATGTTATGGTTAATTGGTGGTCCCATCCCTAGATGGGATCATCCATAGATGTTTACAAAGAAGTGGGTATTAAAATATGGTAGACTTCATATCATGATGGACTATCATATTACTTTGGATAGGTTAGCTCAAGATCAAATTATATGGCATACTTAAAGGAATTTTGCTAAATGATCTAAGGAGGGATAATAGTTATATAGGGTTCATGCCAATATGTGGTTCACTGATCATTTTCTTAGTGTCTATGATTTTTATATGTATGACCAAGTTTTATAATAGTTTTGGATAGATTAGAGAGTGCCCTAGACATTATATCCATTGCATTGGATGTCATAGAATGGTTATAGTCTACATAAAAGACCAACACATATTGACATAGATGTAGCCTCATGTCTAGGTGATGAGCAAGATCTCATGGTTCCCCTATATGCAAGAGAGAATGTGGCATGTAGTGATGGCTATGGATAGTGGTGGGTTAGATCCTAGTGGCATTTAGTGTTTACTATTATATTTATACTGTTAGGTGCCATTACTAAAGTATAGGTTGGTTTTGGAAGAGAGATAGGCAGTGAGGTAGGTGACAGTGCTCCTGTAGGACCATCACCATTGGATGAGGTAGCCATGAAGGCCACATATTAGTTCCATAGTTTTTAGGTTTTTTCATTTTATTTGGTTATAATAGTAGATAAATTATTTAGTTTCATATATATCACTAACTAGTATCATATTTCAAATGCAAGTAGGTAACCATGAGTGGTCAATGATGGTGGATCATGCAATATAGGCCCTCACTAAAAGTTTTCTTATGGATGTATCTAGAGATGGATTTATTTATATATTTGTTCACATTCTAGTGGTTCATGCACTATTATTTTATCTAGTTATGAGAGTTGTGGTAGCAAACCATACTATGACCAATGACCATGAGGAGTTGCATGTTGAGTTTGATAGACATGACATCATATAGCAAAGTTATAATAAGATTATACTGATGTTGATTGATCGCTATGACACTTTGTGATGGGAGTATGAGGAGACAGTGTAACATTTATGTTCTTTCTGGGAGAGATTACATGTGTTATCACATGTATAGGGACCTTAGTTTGATCTTGGTGCATTTATATCAAGAGGTGTTATATTTTTAGATGTTAAAAGTGATGAGGAGTACAACCTAAGGGATATTCCCCCAACATATGTTTGGTATTATTATTTTTATAAACATTAAATCAACTTATATATATGACATTGCTCACATGGTTTTATTTCGTGTCAAATGGATTTGCACTATTTAATTCTATATTGATCAATATATAATTTTCTTAATTGCATTTATTTTCATGATATATTTTAGAATTCAATAATTTATGTAAAATAAATGTGTGTATTATATCAGTAATAAATAAATCACTATATACAATGAAATCTAGATGGGTATAAGAAAGCCTAATTGTAATGATCATGTGTAAATATGACTGTGGATTATGCTTTTGTATTAGTCTTTAAGTATCTTTAGAAATATCTTATGAATTTATATGTATCTATTTAGGTATCCATGCTTGTTATGTAATTTTACCTTATCCATGTGTCTCTTTATTAAGGACTGATCAGCTAATGGTTCCTTGGTAGGATTACTTTGAGAGAGATTAGTCTTGGGAGAGAGTACACTAGGAGGACTTATACTAGAGGTCTTCTTCTAAGAAGGTTAATGGACCTTGTGTTCCTAAAAGTGATAGGCATGGAATGTCTCAACCTTTTTATATGATCCTATAAGATAATTATGGGTAATAGGTATAGATATGTCTTTTCTATATCTAATGGTTTCATAATAAACAAATTGTATATGATCTTGATTGAGAGAAAACACACATTATATTGATGTCTATTAATACCATGGTAAGTCAAAAAGTGTTCACCTTTTGCCTTATCAAATATGTGAGGTGGTTAATGTGAATTAAATGGGAGTGTGATCATTTGTTTATCCAACAAAGTTTGTAATATGTAATGTGGTATATCTTGGTATCAATCAAACTGAAGAGTTTGTCATTTGGTAGTGGTATATGGTCTAACAGTGGGAGATACATTGTAAGCATGATTCTTTCCTTTATTCAATGTCATTATTATTACTATTTTTATGACATATGGGGTTAGTTATGTAGAATGATTTTGAAGTAGTTTGATATTTTTTGTAACTTTATTTATTTATTTTAGAAACAATATTTTTACTATGTGTGGATTTAAATGGAGAAATAGACAACTTGGTTATGGTATTCATTAAAGCCAAAACATAGTTGTTCACATCCAAATATAATATCTAAAATAAATAAAAGGGCTTATGTGATTATATATTTCTTAGTGGAGAAATAATACCTCTAATAAATATAAATTATATTTCCAAACCTGAGGGTATTTAATGTAAGGAATACAACACATCCTTAAATCGAATAGCATAATTATGTATAAACTTATTTTATTTTTGGGTGAATGTTTGAAAATGTTCTAATGGTAATTTAGTAAGTTATAATGATGAAAATGTGAAATAAATACATCTTAAAGTTATTTAAAATTTGATAATGAACCATTTGGTAGAGTATAAAACCAATCAAGAGCCCCTTGGGTTAAGATATGATATAAAGCCTTTAAGAGCAAGCTGTCTTTTTGGGCCCAATGTTCAAAATCTTGTGTACATTATTGTAAATGAATAGTGGGATCCCCTTGACCATCAAAGGAATATAAATTATACATAATAAATATTTAAGGATAAGCATACTCATATACATCCCAAGTAATAGTTTGCTTTGTTAATATACTCTCCTCAAGAATAGATTCATGAGAAGAAATTTGTAATTTAAGAGTTGATTTTTTTTTACAAATCTAAAATGGTACTCATAATAGATAACATGTCATAAGATCAAGTTGAGGATTTTTCTATTGGTTGTAAACTACCATTCCTATGGAACATAGGAATGATAAACTCTTTATCATCTGCTAAACTAGGCCCATCACATGTTTTTTCAATATTTGGTAAAGGAACACCCATGTCTAAATATGTAGTTATATATTTTTGAAGATCATAAAGGTTAATAGTATTATCATTTTAAGGTGATACATTTCTTAAAATTTAGTTTCATATTATTGGAGTAGGAAAAATAATTTCACTTTAAACCAAACTCTCCCTTTTAGAAGGAGATGCAACACTTTTTATTTTATGTACCACATAAAAGGATGGAAGACTATCATTGTAATCATGAAAAATTTATATTTGAGTGATACTTGAGACTAATTTTTTTAGTTTATCCCTAGACCTATGTTAGATCCTATCGTCACACTTATCTAGCCTTCATGTGGGCCACAAGCATCCCTATTCAACTTTAAAGTAGTCCCAAACCCTCATTTATTAATCATGGCCCTTTGTGCCTACTATTCCACCATTTGGACACTAGCACCATAATAAGGAAACTAGTACCACATGGTGATAATGTCCTTTTCCATATATTTTCCCAAATGCATATCATTTTCAAAATTAGAACATCCCAAAGTTGGATTATACATATTTTATTATCCACACAAGCAACAAATAAATGTATACACATAAATTTTATCCCTCTAACCACTAAATGGAAATTAGATGCAAAATACATGTTCAAAATCAATGTAAGTTGAACATAATTAAGGTTTTCAATCCTTATTTTTCCCTACTTCCTCATACTATCATCTAAAATATCCCTAAGCTTGATTTTTACATATTTCCAGTCTCAAGCACATTCAAGGAACTCAAGACCACTATAATACTAGCATCACTTGCATTTTCACTAGCACTTGTGTGGGGAGAACTACATCAGACTTGATCCCTCCTTGAAGTATCAGTATGTAGGCAATTATCTTTATAATACGGTGTTAAAGATGTTCAACCTACCCTACTAAAAAACACTTTTCATCTCATTCCCTAGTTACTTAGAAGATTAGGTTTGCATAATAAAAAGTCAATAATAAGAAAAATATAGGGTTCTAAACCTTATGAAATAATAATATGCCTTATATGTATAGACACATGTGCACCCATAGGTTTAGGACAATCATGCATAGAAGATACTATCACCAATATCAAGACACTTCCACTAATTTTCTAATAAGGCACTACTATCCAAATTTGTCACTACTATCTAGGAGGGGTTATAACATTGGGAACCAATTTATGACACTTAGACCATCCTCCATATCAATTTATATCACCTAGATCATCTATATCAGGTGTTTTTTAGCTAAGTCATTACTTGTACTATTTTTTACTATTTTTAGAAAAGTCAAAGCTAGTCAATTATGTAACAAATTAGTATCTATATGTGTTGCATATTATTTCCATAATTTATTCTAATTAGTCATTTAAAAAACATATAATTTACATACAGTATGTCCTAAAAGGTTAAAACATTGATGAATATGATTTACTTTAAACATTGCACAAAGCCTAACCCTAGATAACCATATGGTTTACATTTCCAGCATTCAAATTTCATATCCATACATTTTTTGATTTTATTTTATCTAATCATGGTAATAATGATATAATAGGTGTATCACTTTGTTTTGAAAAGATTAATGCTCTCATTTTCATGCTATTATATCCTTATCAGAGTTTTTATCTCTGCTTCTTTCAATAATATGGATCTCTTGGATTTTTATATGGGTCATTATTTTAGTGATAAAGAGAATTAGACCTTGGTGGGTTATGTCAGTAGTGGGTTTTTATTGGAAGTATAATATTGTGGATTATAGGGACATGAGGAGATAATATGTTAAACTAATTTTATATCCTTTAAAGTGGTTCAACAATAGGTAAAGGTACACAAAAATATGTGTGAACTTTCCTTCCAAAGTTAAGTAGTGCATTACCTATAAGTAGATGTCCATCCATATAAATAGAAGATTAGCCCTTATAAATACTTTCTTGTCCATTTGGTAGATGATGTCCATCTCAAAGAAGTCTTGCATGAACTTATATTTCTATTGCTTATCTTTTAAGGCCTTTGTACCCTCACAAGTATTGCCAGTAACATCCTGGTGAGCTCTTTTGTGACTTCAATAGTGACTCCCCTAAAGACCACATGGAACTATTTCCATCCCATCATGAAATGCCTAGCTAAAATTTTATCATGTCCTTCAATCCTAAGCATAAAATCTATGAGTCTACCCTTTTGTAACATTCTCCAAACTTTATGGTTTTCATGGACTTATACATATTAGATTGGTTCACAATGGTCTTGATTACCTTGCATGTTTTTTTATCTTGTTTCTACTTATATGTTGAAAGTTATAGTGGGCCAAGCAGTAGTTCAATTTTTTAATATTCTATTTTATTCCACATACATTATTAGGATCCATTTTGATGTGATGTGTTTCATCATTGGATTAAAATTTGGTGTCATTATTATGACACAAAGTGAGTTTTATCCTTTTGCTAATCAGGACTATTTCTCTCACATGCATCCCTACTACAACCTTAAGGGGATTAGAGGTTTGAATCATTATTGATCAAGGGGTAAGTATAGGATGGGATGTTGAGGGGTCTGATCCACATGGAGATATCATATTTAATTACACCCATATTTGTTAGGGTATCCACCACTATGTTTCCCTCTTAGAATATGTGAGAGATCATACACTCACTTGAGTGGAGGAAACACCTAGCATGTGATATGAATTAGATGATGGTGTACGATGGTTTAACCTTTACCAATAATGCATTTATAATATTTAGTGAGTCCCCTTCTATATCTAATTTTAGTAATGTTTAGCTAGACTTCTAGTTGGATGACCCAAATGGTAATTTTATCCCTAACAATATGGTTGAATTAGATTCCCATTGGTCCAACATAGGTAGTAATTATTATCCCTAACTCATCCCTAATGACACCATAACCTCATGAATTAAAAACATTTCCTTTCAATGCTTCATCAAAATTTAGCTTTAACCAGCCTTTAGAGGGCATTCCCATTTCATGAGACTCCTATCAAAAGTATACCCAATGGGAGGGGGTATGAGATTCCATTTTTTAAGGATAACCTACTTAGTCTTAAAAGCTCCAAATTTTTCATTAGGTTTTTTCAGTCACCAATTCTATGTGATAGTTTATTAGAGCCTATAAAATGAAATCAAGGGGTTAGAACACTTATGGTCAAAGATGCAGATATTTTGTTCATATCAAATGAGGTAGAAAAAGTTGGGAAAGGTGTAAAATTAATTGTTATTTTTTATATTTTTTCACCAAAATATAATAAATAATAATTTTTTATTTTTGTTTTATTTATTATAGAATGATATTCATATTCAAGAGTTTCAACATGGGTGATATTATTCAACATTAGAAAAACTAGGTCTAGTTGCAACTGACTAGGTTGTTATTGATCAGGTGGGGATGGGTTACATGGCCCATTTGGGATAAATCCCATATGATATTCACCTAATAATATCCCTAGATGATATGTGTAATTTATATACATGTACATTCTATTTTCCCATAGGTGAGATGATAATCACCTTAGAGGATGTGTATCAAATTTTCTAGATTTTGATTAAGGGAGAGAGAGTCTAGGTTATTGGAGATGGTATTTGAGGTTATATTAAAAATTTACTTTTATATTTTATTTTTCAAATGGATCTTAATTCAAATATAATCAACATGATTTGGTTTTATATCATTACTATAGGTGATTTTCTATGGCTACAAAAGTTTATTTGCATTTTACTGGCATCATCCGTGGCTATGAAGAGTGGGGATGGTTATATTTCTTATTAGATGTATCAGGTAGTGAATCATAATAAGATTTATTAGACTAGGTATTCATGGTGTTTTAATATATTATCATACTTATAAAATTATCAATGGTATTAGAACTGTGACTCTATTACATGTTTGGGCTTATGAATATATCACAGTGGTATGGCCAATTGGTGGTCACCTCCCTAGATGAGATCATCCAAAGATGTTTACAAAGAACTAGGTGTTAAAACATGGTAGAATTCATACCATGATGAATTATCATATTAATTTGTATATGTTTGATCCAAATCATTTATATGGCATCCGTATAAGACTTTTGTCTAGATTGTCTAAGGACAAAAAGTAGTTATAAAGGATTCATACCAGTATATAGTTGATTGATCAGTTTCCTAGAGTCTATGAGTTTTTTAATATGACCAATTTTTACAATTTTTTTTGATATATCAGGGAGTTCCCTTGGAACATTAACCATGGCATAATATTTCATATAATGGTCATAGGTTGAATGATAGGCCAACACCTATTGATGTATATCTATCCCCATGTATAAGTGATGAGCGAGATCTCATGGTTCCCCTAGTCATAAGAGATGATGTGGGTGTACCGATGACTATATAAAATGATGTATTATATCCTAGTGGCCTTTATATTTTCCTATTTTAGTTACACCCATAGGTTCCATTCTTATAGAACAGAGTGGTGTCAAAGTAGAAATAAGTAGTGAGGTAGGCGATGGTGCTCCTGTAAGACCAGTACCATTAGATGAGGTGGCCATTAGGGACAAATATGAGTACCATAGTATTTAAGTTTTTTCATTTTATTTTTATATAATATTATATAACTTATTTTTTTTAATATATGTCACTAACTGATATCATATTTTAAATGTATGTACGTAACCATGAGTGGTCAATGATGGTGGATTAGGCGATACAAGCCCTCACTCATAGTATTCTTATGGATGTATCAAGAGATGATTTATTTATATATTTTTTGGAATTATGGTGGATCATTAACCATTATTAAATATTTTAATGATATTTTTGGTAGCATAACATATTATGACCAATGAACATGAGGAGTTGTACGCTAAGGTAGATAAGCATGCTATCATTTAGTAGAGTTATAATAAGATTATGTAGAATTTGATTTATTGTTATGAAAATTTGTGATGGTAATAGGAGGAGATAATTCAATAATTATATTATTTCATGGAGAGATTACATGTGTTATCATGTATATGGGGACCTTAGTTTCATCCTGGTGCATCTACATCAAGAGGTGTTGGATTTGTAGTTGTTGAAAGCGATGAGGATTATACCCTGAGGATTATTACTCCAACATATGTTTGATATTATTATTTCTATAAAATGTTTATAAAATTATATATATGACATTGCTCACATTGTTTTATTTAGTGTTGAATGGATTTCCAGTATTTAATTCTCTATTGGTTAATATACAATTTTCTTAATTACATTTATTTTCATGGTGTATTTTAGGATTTATTAAATTGTATAAAAAATATGTTTATTTTTGAAATATGTGTATTATATTAGTAATAAATAAATTTATTTATACAATTAAATATAGATGGGCATAAAAAATCCTAATTGTAATGATCATGTGGAAATGGGACTATTGATTGTACTTCTATAATAGTCTCTAAAGTATCTATAGAAATATCTCTTGAATTTATATGTATCTATTTAGGTATCCATATTTTTTTTGTAATTTTACATTATCCATGTTTCTATTTATGAAGGATTGATCAACCAATGGTTCCTTGGTAGGATTAGTCTGAGAGAGATTAGTCCTAGGAGAGAGTACACTAGGAAAAGGACTTATACTAGAGGTCTTCTTATGTGAAGGGTGATGGACTATGTGTTTTGCATAGGGATAAAATTAGGATGTATCAACCTACTTAGATGATGCTCTAGGAGAATTATGTGGAAAATTTCTAGATATGTCTTTTCTATATGGAATGATTTCATTATCAACTAATTGTATAATCTTTTGCCTGAGAGAAAAGACTAATTATCTTGATTTCCACTAATACCATGATAAGTGCAAAAGTATTCTCCTTTTGCCTTCTCAAATCTATGAGGTGGGTAATGTTAATTAGGAGGGAGTGTGACCATTTTTTTGTCCAACAAATTTCATAATATGTAATGTGGTCTATCTTGATACCAATCAAATTGAAGAGCTTGTCACTTGGTAGTGGTTTATGGTCTAATTATGGGAGATACTCTATAATCATGCTCCTTTCATTTATTAATTAACATTTTTTTTTGTGACATATGGGGTTGGTTATGTAGAATGATTTTGAATTGGTTTGATAATTTTTGAAACATGTTTATTTATTTTGGAAACAATACTTTTACTGTGTGTGGGTTTGAATGGAGAAATAGGAAAGTTGGTTATGGTATTCATTAGAGCACAAAAATAGTTGCTTACATCACAATATAAGATCTCAAATGAAGCAAAGGGATTATGTAATGCTCTTTTTATTAGTGGAGAAAGAATACATCTACTAGATACAAATTTTATTTTCAAATTTGAGGATGTATAATGTAAGGAATATAACACATCCTTAAATTGAATAACATAATCTTGTATAAGCTCATTTTATGTTTGGATCAATGTTTTTAAATGTTATAATGATAATTTAGTAAGTTATAATGATACAAATGTGAAATAAATAGATATTCAAGTTGTTTCCAAGTTGATAATGAACCATTTGGTAGAGTATACAACCAATAGAGAGCTTTTTGGGTTAAGATATGATAAAAAAAACCTTTAAGAGAAAGATTTATTTTTTGGCCCCATGTTAAAAATCTTGTGTATATTATTTTAAATAAATAATAGGATCCCATTGACCATCAAATGAGGAGAAATTATGCATAACAAATTTTGAAGGATAAGGATACTCAAATGCATCCCAAGTAATAGGTTACTCTATTAATGTATTTTCCTCAAGAATAGGTTCATGAGAAGAAACTTGTAATTTAAGAGTATTGAATTTTTATTACAAATCTACAATGGTAGTCATAATAGATATGTCATAATAGGAAGTTGAGGCTTTTTCTAGTGGTTGTAAACTACCATTCCTATGGAACATAGGAATGATACACTCTTTATCATCTTCTAAAATAGGCTTATCACATGTTTTTTTCATATTTGGTAAAGGAACACCCATGTCTAAAGATTAAGGTATATATTTTCAAAGAGAACAAAGGTAAATAGTATTATAATTTCAAGCTACTACACTAATTGAAATTTTGTGGAATATTATAAGAAGAGGAAAAATAATTTCACTTTGAACCAAATTGTCCTTTTGAGAAGGAGATGAAACATTTTATATTTTATGTACCACATAAAGGGATGGAACAATGTCACTATAATCATAAAAAAGTGGTATTTGATTGATAAGAGTGCTAATTGAGATTAATTATCCCTAGTCTATCCCTAAAACTATCTTAGAGCCTATTGTCACACTTATCCAACCTTCGTGTGGGACACAAGCATCCCTAGTCAACCCTAAAGTAATCGTAGACCCTCATTTCCTGATCATGTCCCTTCATGCCTAGTGTTCTATTATTTGGACTCTAACACCATAATAATTACACTAGCACGACATGGTGCTAGTGTCTCCAAAGTGGTTCTAATGTCTTTTGCCCTATATTTTCAAAACTTAAACCTCCTAAGGTAAGCCTAGACATATTTTATCTTCTGCACAAGTAATAAACACACACACACACACAAACATATATATATATATATATATATATATATATATATATATATATATATATATATATATATATATATATATATATGAGTAAATTTTAGACATATTACTAGTAGATGGAAATTAGATGAAAAATACATGTTCAAACACAAAACAAGTTAAGCACAATTAAGTTTATCAATCTATATTCTACCCTACTTATGCATATTATCATCTACAAAATCCCTAAGCTTAGATTATAAATATTTTTAGTCACAAAAACATTCAAGGGACTCAAGGACACTATAATAATATAATCACTTTAACTTGAACCAACACTTAGGTGGGGAGAACTGCATTGGTCTTGATCCCTCCTTGGAGTATTTTTATGTAGGAAACTCTCTTCATAATGAGGTGTTGAAGATGCCCATCCTAGTCTACTAACAAAAACACTTTCAATCTCATGCCCTAGTTATATGGAATATTAGGTTTAAAAAATAAATTATTCATTATATGAAAAATATAGGGGTCTAAAACTCATTCACATAGGAATATACCTCATATATCTAGATAAAAGTGTGCCTAAACGCTTAGGGTAATCGTGCACATAGGAAACTACCACCAATATCAAGACACTACCACCAATTTTATAATAATGGTGCTACTATATAATTGTGGTGATACTATTCAAGAGGGGTTATAACATTAAAAAATAGTTTATGACACTTAGATCAGATTCCATATTGTTTTAAACACCTAGATCATCCGTTTATGTTGTTTTCTAGCTAAGTCATTACTTACACTATTTATTACTATTTTTAGAAAAGTCAAATCTAGTCAATTTTGTAACAAATAATTGGCTATATTTATTTCATATTATTTCCATGATTTATTCTACTATGATATTAAAAAAACATATGATTTACATAGACCAAGTCCTAAAATTATAAAACATTTGATAAACCCAATGTACTTCAAACATTGCACAAACCCTAACATTAGACAACCTTAGGGTTTACATTTCTAGCATTCATATTTCATATCCATACACATTCTATTTTTATTTTATATAATAATGATAATAATGATAGAATAAGTGTATCGCTTTTTGTTTCAAAGATTAATACTCTCATTTTCATTATTATTCCCTTTAATTCAGAATGAACTCTGAAAAAACATAGACACATCTATGCACAATGCTTCATTTCAATTAAGATACTTGTCATGTTTCATTATTTATTTATCATTTTATCTCTCCCTTATGTTTCATTCAATTAAGACACCAATATTTAATCACATAGATAATACATTACATAAGATACCGATTATACTACCTAAAAATAATAAGTCTCCATTAGATGTAGTTTGCTTTTGGTTTTCTTTGATTCCTTCCCTATCACTCTAATACATAAGGAAACATTAATACTCTCACTTATTCATCATCCTCACACACATATATCCACCATCCCACCTCTACTACCATCTTTACACTCTTAGTAGACCTTGTAGTCTAGGTTATGATGTCCACATGTGGGCTCGAAGCTTGGCAAGTTAGAAACACCCATGGCTATAGCTTTGTTTATAAAATAAGTTCTTCATATACAATTTCCATTTTAGATATCCCACAACATTATGACACATCCAAAGACATTTTTGTGTTAAATTCTATGACACTCAAGTGCCTCAAAAATTTGAGGTAAATTATGTTGATTACATAATTAATACTATGAAATGGACTGAAGAACATATTTCATTCAAGAGGGAAGATCTCCCACCTAAGAACATCATATATTTACACTTTCCTCTATACATTTCATTAAAAATTAATGATATATGTGTCAAATGGGTTTTAGTCAATAATGGATTAGGGTTGAACATTTGAAATATCTCTTTTCTTCAACTTTTTAATATACATGCTAAGTTTTTAGATCTTTTTGATATGAACATTCGAGGGTTTAATAATATTCCATGCAATGTCTTGGGTCAGATCACAATAAACCTTACATTAGGGACTAGAACACTACCTACCACATGTCAAGTTATACCTAATGATATTAATTAAAATATCTTGTTTGGAAGGCCATGAATTCATGATATGCACATAGTTTCATCCACTTTACATGCATGTTTAAAATTCATCTACATAGGTCATATAGATACATGCACTATGGATAAAGAACCATTCATGTATTATCAACATACAAATCCTTCACACAATTAAATTCCTCACATGGATTATGATATAACACCACTCCAATCTACTATTTAGAGTATGCATACCACTTCCCCATTTACTTTAGAACATGGGATCATAAGTTCACTTCTCCTTTTGCATTGAGATAATTCCAAAAAATGGGTTACATAAGATAGGGCCTTGGCAAACATGATCAATGAATCCTTAATCCCTTTAAAGCATATGATCAATAGGGTAGACAAGGACTTGGATATAGAGATAGCACATCCAATTCCACGTAATCTCAGCATACTCCTCATCATATCATGTTTTTTCCACCTATTCTATGGGCATACAATACAGAAAACCATGTTTCTACACTCTCAATTATTTACCCTAATCTTATTAACGATACAACTTCTCTAGATATATTTAATTTCAATGAATTAACTAATGAAAAGGCTATTTATATGAGAATCTCCATTCCTTATACGTAAAAATAGCTTTCCTTATTCCAAAAGTGTTGATGCATACTTTGGAGAGTGTTTGGATGACTCAGATGATAGTATGCCTACAACACCATACATTATGGATCGATACACATTACTTAACAAAGAAATAATAAAATTCAATTATGGCACATATATTGATCCTCATATCATACTATTATTTATTTCCTTGCATAGATAAGAAGATATGGATATTTGTAAGATTTTAGTAGATTTTCCTAAAATATTCACTTGGGCTTATTCTGATATGCCTAACATTGATCCCTCAATCATAATACATAGAATTACATATATCCTAATGTCAAGTGAGTTAAATAAAGTTTTTAAAAATTTCACTCCTAAGTTGCTCTTTCAGTCAAAGATGAGATCTAATGGCTCTTAGATGTTGGTTTCATTTGACCATCTACTCATCCACAATGGGTTTCTAATATTCTCCCTTTTATAAATCCTAATAGCCAAATACAATGTTTTTATGATTCTAAAGAACTAAAAAAATCATGTCCTAAGTATGAATTTCCTTCACGCAACATTGATATGATAGTCAACTCTACATGAGGCTATGAGATGCTCTTCTTTATTGATGTTTTTTTTAGGTACAATCAGATTAAGATCATTGAAGAAGACCAAGAAAAGATTTATTTTAGCACACCATGGGGTACTTTATGTTATATAATGATGACTTTTATATTAAAATGTAGGCATAAAATACCAAAAAATAATGATTCATGATCTCATTCATAAGACAATCAAAGATTATTTTGATGATTTACTTACAAAATAAAAAAAATGATAGCATCATCCAATATATTTATCAAGCATCATCCAATATATTTGTGACAAATTTTCAAGAGACTCATAAAATACAATGTAAGACTCAATCCCAAGAAATGCATATTTGGGGATTCATCAAGAAAACTCTTGGGATTTATAATATCCCAATGCAGCATTGAGGTTGAACCTAAAAAATTCAAAGCAATCATGGATATGCCTCCTCTTACCAATTTAAAGTAACTTCATTCCCTTCAATGTAAACTTTATGAAATACATCACATTGTGTCAAAATTCATAGATAAGACCTAATCATTAACCAGATTGCTTTAAAAAGATGTAAAATTGAATGGGACATCACATTCAAGAAAAAATTGACACACTTAAATAGTACATGATAAACCCACCTATCTTGGTCCCACCATCACCTGAAAAACCACTTATAATTTACCTCTTATGAATAGATCATGCACTTGGTTAAATCTTAGCACAACATGACAATAAACATAAAGAATAGGCCATTTACTACATTTATCCTACACTTGTTCATTATGAATGAAATTATCCAGCAATCAAGAAAATTTATTTGGCACTTGTTTTGCTACTCAGAGCTCTGGAACTATATGATTAACATTAAGACATAAGTCATATAAAATTTTTATCCTTTATGGTTCTTCATGTGAAAACTAGATCTCTCATGCCATATTATAAAATGGGGTATGTTACATAATTTGACCTCAGGATAATTCTACAAGAATTAGTAAAAGACCAGATGATTTTAGATCAATTGGTAGTAACCCCATTATTATATGTAATCCTATTAATGATGATTTCAAAGATGACTTCACAACATATAATACCAATTTTGATACATGGATAATATTCTTTGATGGTTTTAGATGTGTATCTAGTGTAAGAGCTGAAATTATTTTCATGAACCCACTTTGGCACATTGTACCCCTTGCTTATCAACTTATTTTTTAATGTACCAACAACATCACAAAATATGAAGCTCTTATCTTAGGCCTTTAAGTAGCTTAAGTTATCCAGATCAAATAAATTAAAGTTTATGGGGATTCATAACTAATTTTCAATCAAGTTATAGATATCTACAAAACCAAATAAGAATGTCTCACTTCCTATAAGAATTTGGTTCAATGTCTATAGGCTCAATTTTAAAACTTCTCTATCAAAAATTTCCAACGTAAATATAATCATCATATTAAAGCAATGGCCAATGTTGCATTATTGATACCCATTGACATATATGTAGATGATGAAATTATTAGTATCAAATGATTACAATCCTCATTAATGTCCCATGTGGACCTCATAGATCTAATGGTTCTAGTTATCACTTTTAACACAACACCATCTGAATGGTTCTCTAACATATATAATTTTTTACATAAATCTATTACACATGATACTTTCAAAAGAAATGAATTGCATAAACTATAATGAAACTCTATCTGATATGCCATTATTAGTAGTTAATTATTCAAAATATATTTTTAGGGACACTTAATTTAATGTTATAGCTGAGGAAGCTAAGTTGGATATTAGATAGGTATACGATAGTGACTATGGTGTCATTTTAGTGGTAAAGCAATGCCACAAAAATTACTCAAACAAGGTTACTACTGGCCAACAATAGAATAAGAATGCCAAGAATATGCCAAGTTATGTAACAAATGTCAATTCCTTGGAAACTTATACCATGTACCTTCACAACAACTACAACCTATCATATTGCCTTGGTTGTTCATGATATGGGGTTTTGATCTAATCGATAAGATGAACCTAGAATATGTAGGGGGTCACAAATTCATTATCATAACTACAAAATATTTTTTAAAATGGGTGGAATCCATCCCATTATAATCCATAAAAGGATAATATATATACCATTTCCTTATGACCAATATTATTTCCCATTTTAGCCTCCCAACGACCATAATCACATATAATGGAACCTCTTTCAAGAATAAAATAGTGAATAAATTTTGTGCCAAATATAAAATATGAGACACATTTTATAATTTGTATTATCGATAAGTAAATGGTTAAATAAAGAAACAAACAAGACAATCAATAGTATTCTCAGTAAAATAGTTACCAAATTTGGCAATGACAAACATAATCAGCTTGTCTATGTACTATGGGCTTACTGCACCAATATATGTAGATTGACATGAGCTACTCCTTATTCAATAGTATATGGCATAGAAGTAGTTATCCCACTATAGTTATAAATCATTTCCTTATGGGTCTCCTTAAAATGGATCATCATAGATGATCAGTATAGAGCGAAATGTCTCCATGAATTTGAATAGTTGGATCACATACACATTCAAAATGTAAATCATCTTAGGGCATATCAGAATTGAATCTAACAGACTTAAAATAACCTTGTCCATAATAGGGAATTTAAATTCAATGATTTCATTTTAAAGGAATATCTCTGATACATCAATTCCAAGAAAGAGAACAAAATAAATTTTAAACCAAATTGGCTTAGACAGTACATAATCATAAATGAACATAGCCCAAAATTATATCATATAGGTTCACTTAATGGAAAGGCAATCAAAAACCTATCAAACATCATGCATATAAGGAGATATTACATATAAAAACTCAAAAATTTACTTTTCATATTGCTAGTACATAGTTTATATCCATAAAAAATATATATATAATATGTCAAAATAAATAAAGACATTAAAATATTACTCAAAAAACATAAAATAATAAATTGTAGGCATTGATATATTTACATTTTCTATATTTACTAGACACTACATATGTTATTTATCTTATTATAGTCAATTTTATCATAGATACATTCTTCACTTGTTCTTGTCAAGTGCTTGTAGATTGCTTATAGGACTCAAGTCCACTGCACTGATCCATACTTGTTATTATCTACCCATTGGGGGCATATACACTGATACGTGGGTCTTTAATTGACACATTTACCAACTTGGGTGAATCCTATACGTAGTTTTGATTGTTAAGTCCTATCTCTCTATACTCTACATCCTAGCTTTATCATTGTTATATCTTGACATTGATCATTCTAATCTTACTCATATTTTTATTGTTATTTATTGATAATTTATACTTGACATATGTATATCCTAACTCTTATACAGTGTATGCATTTAAATTTTCTCTTCTTCATTGTCTTATAGAATTTGATAATAACATCACTAATTTCATCTAAACACATCATAATCCCATATAATACCATCTAAATTATCCTTGCTAATACTCTTAATAATTATTTTAACACCCTTTTAAAAATCCATATCTATGCACTATATTATAGCATCCCAAAAATCAATTAATTCTCCTAATCATGTATTATTTATCAACTAATCCCCAATTATCCATTATATGAGAATTTAAAATTCCCTTAACCCACCTACCTACCTATTCCTATGCTTTCCTACAAACATACCCATTACTCCTCATCTAACCCTTCTTCTAAACTAGTCTAATATCCCCCTGATCATCACTAGATTACCTAATGGAATATAGAAATATCCATCACCCTTTTCCTTCTATAGAGAGTTATCTCACTAGTGAACTCTAAGGTTTTTAAAATTTTGTCCTTTTTCTCTAGAGTCTTCTTCTCTAGAGCCTTCCAGTGAATTTTTAATTCATGGGAAAATATCTTTCCCTTGCCTATTTAAATCATGCTTCCCTCCATTTCAAACAATGGGAGAACACCATGAAAAATCAATTCATGCTATCATCTTAGTTCAAGCCAATATCATGCTATCATAAATTTGGGTCTAAATGGTAATCCATAATCACATAGTCTTTTTACTTGTTTTGATCTTGATATAGAGAAGTTAGATTTAGGATGGATTTGTTGGTTTTAAATGTTCATTTACTTTTAAATTTTTTATCCTATTGGCACTAGATTTTATTTATAGATTGGTATTTTTTATATATTTTAATATAATTGCATTTTCAAATCAATTTCTTAAATATATCATCTCAAATTTTGGCGATCATAGTGGAATCCCTCTTTTTGATCTAACCTAGTGTGTTTGAAGTGTGATTAATTCATATTAAAGGTTATATTGAATAATAATTAGGGGCTCAAATTTTCAAAAATATTATTTTATAGGTGAAAAGTGATTTTGATTTGCAAATGGTGATTTCAAAATAATCAATTATGATTTTGCCCTCAAAAATCATGATTCTACATCAAACTATCACCTTAACCATTAGCTATCAGGTTGACATAACCATTTAATTTTGGTTAGTCAAAATTTCATATTAATAATTGAAATATTGTAAAATTTCATATTGTTAGTTGAAACATTTAAAAATCACCTTTTGCTAGTTTTGATTTTGACTCCTATCTACAATTTTGACTGACCTAGTTATGATTTTGCTCTTAGTTCATAAATTATTTTATTCCATACTATCAGGTACTATAATGTGGTTTTTATATTATTTTGGGCTCTCTATCTGATCTAATTTATTGTAGAAATATGCCAAAATTATAACAAACATAAATAATAAGAGTTTTGACTTAAGTGCAAAATCGCATATATGTAGAAGTAATCTTGATTCTCAATTACATTTTTGACACTGGTAATCATGCTTTTGATTAGTGGAAAATTTTTAAATATTTTAGTCTATTATCTATTTTTATATCATCTATATATACATACATATATATATATATATATATATATATATATATATATATTACCTCCTATATATATATATGGGTTCTCTTTCTAACCTCTATTTTATAAGGATAAGTTGAAATATAATGTTGTGACTATCTAGTTGTAATTATATCTAATTTAATCATGTTTTAATCCTATAAAAAATTTATGAATAACATAATATGTAAAAATCATGGTTCAATACCTATTATAAAATCGATTAATATCTACAAATTTGTAAATATCTTAGGTTTTCTTCTATCTTTCAAAGTCCCTTATAACTAGTCATGATCTTGCTTTATAATTACCATTTTGCACCTATCATAGGCAATTTTGCTTGCTTAACTACATAGTTACTATCATGATCTACTCATAGTTTACAAAATCACTTATCTCAACTATACTTTTGATTTCGAGTTAGGATTTTAGACATATCGTAAGTGATTTTTACTAACCACCTAGTAACCATGACAATTTACTTGATAATTTGTATAATCACTTATCCCATCTATGATTTTGATAGGTCAGTTATGATTTTAACTCTTTATAAGCAATATTACATAACATTGACTATGTATCTATGTTTTTTATTATTCTAGTAGAAATTTTGATATTTATTTTTCTTCAAACATTATCTATTTTGAGTGCATTTTTAGGACCCTTTTTTTTACCTCCAAACCTTGCAAGGGGCGCTACCCCTTAATCTCATAAGGGGCAGTAACCCTTAACCCCATAAGGGGTGTTACCCCTTGAACCCAGTAGGGGCTTGTTGAGATTAACACCCCCTATCATTTTTGAAAGGAGGATCCCTGTATTTGTTTCCAAAAATTCTGTATTCTTGACTAAAAGTGAAAAGTTATCTTATCTTGGATTTTTAAAGTCAAATCAATTCTAAAAGAGGAACATGTGCTTTGATATATTTTATCATGTTTATGTTTCATGGTTCAAAATTACTAATAATTATCTTTAAGGTGATTAGTTGTAGGTTTCATAGAAGAAGCTAAGGTTTCTAAGGAACAAACCCTAAAAGGGTTTAAATTTAAACATTTGTGGGGAAATAATAGCGAGAAATTGTATTTCCTTTTGGATTAAATGATCATTAGTCTAACTTTATATTAAGCTTCAAATATGTTTTTTATTTAAAACATGACCAAATATTAATATAAAACCTTAGACTAAACTTAAAGCATGATTGGGTATTAATTTAAAACTTAAATTCCCTTTTGTAGATCTAATAATGATCATTTTCTTAGAGGTTTCAATCCAATGGTGCAAATTAAATATGATAACCAAAAGGAAGTTAGTAGTTGTTAACCACTCAAGATTTGATCCAATGTTGATCATTTCCTCAAATATTTCAATCCAATGGTGAAAATTAAATTTGGCACCCAAAAGGATGTTAACAGTTGTTAACCACTCAAGATTTGATCTAATGGTTCACATTGCCTCAGAGGTTCTCAATCTAATGGTGCACATTAACCCAAAAGCCTCAAGATCTCCCAAAGGTTTTTATGCATGGAACTCATTAATTGGACATAAATATTTTATCATCTTAAATTTGATAAGTTTGCTCTCATCATTTGACATCTGTGAGGATGTATTTGACAAGACTAAAATTGTCAAATCTAACTTTGATAATCCCTAAAGCTTTGAGATATCCTAATGGTTTTACACATAGCATTCAGTTATTGGATCAAAAAATTTCTTTGTTTTAAATTTGATAAGTTTGCTCCTATCATTTGACATCTATGATGATGTATTGGATGGGACCAAACCCATCAAATTTAAATTTAAATAGAAGGATTTTATTGTCTTAAATTTTATAGGTTTGTGCCCATCATTTGATTTCTATGATGATGTATTTGACGGGACCAAACCTGTCAAATTTAACTTAGATAATTTTTTAATCTTAATCAAAGGGGGCATTTCTAAAGCCTTTTAAGAAATTATTAGTTTTCTTTGGAAGGAAAGATTGATATAAAAAAAATATTCGCCTAAGTCAATGTTATTGATTAAAAATTCAATCATCTTATAGGATCTAATGGTGATCGCTTGCTCACTAGATTTGATCCAACAGTGCAACAAAATTGAAGACTTTTCAAAGGCCTCGAAATCTTGATGCATGGCACAATAAATAAGATCAAAGATCAAGAACCAATGAAATGAAATGACTTGGATTTGGCTTTTCAAAGTGAAATAAAAGGGAATTTTGAAAACCAATAGTCACTCTTCAAATGGAATTTATGAAAAATTGCCACAAAAGGCATGGAACCTTGCCACATAAGCTCCACATAAGTATGGAAGATCCAAATGAAAAATATCTCATGATTGAAAACATAAGAGATATGATACTAAGGTTCCATCATATCTAAGGCATGTATGAGATCAAAGTTGGATGTTTTGGTTATTAAAGCAAAAATATCTAAACCCTCTATAAAGAAGGTAGAGTCAGTTCAAATTGATTATGTGACACTTGAGATAATTGTGAATTAAATTTAGAGAAGGTGCCTTAGTAATAAGTTTGATAGCTTTGTAATTATAATACAGTGTTATCAATGGTAGTGGGCAGGCAATAGATGAAGATTTATGTATAGCTTTATCTAACTTTAGATGGTGAAGGAATGGTATTTAGAGACACAAAGTTGGATTCAACAACATTAAATGTACATGGAATCAAGAATTGGTCTAAATTATTCTTCTTTGTCGAAGAGTTGAAACCAATTTATCAAGAAGAAAAGAGGAATACTTTAGTGTGCCAAAGATACAAGGATTTAGTATCAATTCAAATGGTAGGCCTTCATCACATAGCTACTAAACCAGAGGTAATGCATTGCATCAACCTTATTATTCCTATTTTTGTTGACTGTAGAGTAGATGGAGAATGGATTATTCATGAAGTAAATGTCAATAAAGTTTCATGCATAACTCCCATGGCCTTTGAGACTTATTATAAGCTCCCTTTACCTCATGTTGATATTTCATCTTTGAGAGAATGGAAAAATTCTAGAAACATGGATTCAATTATTTCACCTTGGTTAATCCAAGGTTCTCATGTTTTTAGGACCCCTAATGGTGAGATTAATATTACCCAATTTAAAGAGGGTGTTAGGGTAGCTATGACCTTATTGAATAGAGCCTTTGATGCCTCTTCTATAATTTATGTTAGTAAGGACTGGGTGTCTTATGTCCATTGCATGTTGGAGTAGAACCTAACCCCTCCCATTGGAGACTTAATAAGTTTCTTCTTGGCTAAAAAATTTATATCCATCAAGAGAAAGACCTCCAGACATTTCTTTATGATGTCTTACCTCTTAGAATCACTCTTGGCCTCTTTTAGTTTCCCTAGCATCCAAAATTGGTCCCATGATGGTAGGACTACCATTTCCCATCATTAATCTAAACTACATATTTTCAAATATAGGAATCATATGAAATTCATATATGATGGTGTCTTCCCAATCATTTTTGAGATAATCACTAGTATTCCTATGCCTAGACTTCATCCTCTAATCAAAGAATAAGTGGAGACCATGGGGGATGTGTGGTTCTATCCAGGTTACACTATAATAAGTATAGAAGGAATCATGGTATAACCATATAGACTACCCATATATGCTCCTAATAAGCTTGTAGAGTAATAATTTGCTTATCAAATCATCTAGGGCATAGATTAGAACTACAAGAAGAATAAAAAGGCTCAATTTCATCCCTTCCCACTAGAGATTGGATGAATTTTAATCAAGGATTGGAAATAGATGGAGATCATGGTGGTACATAGGAACTCTTTTGATTTCCAATCAAATGATCTTAAGATGTGGTACCCCAATAATAGAGTGCCTAACCATATTTAGGATAGGAAGGTCCCAAAGACTGAGTACAACCATCAATCAGGTGTGGGAGATGGTACTTACACAAAGGTAAGTAACTTTGAAGAAGTTATATATAGGGTTTAAATCTACAACATAACTATAGAATGTAGGTTGGTTAGGGATAATAAGCCTTTAGGAGAAATATGCTAGTTACAGCCTTTATAGTATCACTTATTATCAGTACCTTCTGGGACTACACATCAAGAACCACCCATTAAGGGACAATATTTTGAGCTTCAATAGGGAGAATTGACAAAGTCATCTCAGATTGAGAAACTTGAGGATGAAAAAAGAAAAGGTAAAGCTATAACTGAAGAGTCCAAGATTGAGAAAATACCTATTGAAAGCCTCCAAATTTAGACATCCCCACCAAGTCCTTCTTCCCCAATAGAAGTTATCAGCATAATTGCTTTAGAAACTAGATAAATAGTGGAGAGTTCCCTTGCTAACATCATGGCTACTTATGGTTCAGATAAGGAAGAAGACCCATCTGAGGAAGTAGGCAAGGAATTGGTTCCATTGGGCAGTGGAAGGAGATAGGCAGAATCAGCCTTAGTTCCTCTGGATCCAAGAAAGAGGCCTAGGTTAACTTTCACTCACCCTATTAGTGAAATAAACCTCTTCAGTGATGAGAATACTATTTATTTACCAACCATTCTTGATTGGTTTGTTTATGTGAAATTGCAAAAAATCCCATCTCTTTATCCTTCACTAGCTCTGACTCAAGTGGACATAGGTGTTCAGGATAATGTCAAGCCATGGATTAAAGATATGTTAAAAAAATAAGTAGAGAGAAGCATCTAGATTCTTAAAAAAAAGGAAAGACAATAGGTTGGTACCCTAGTAGTCTCTAAGAGTTAAAATGTAGATGTAGAGTAAAATACTCTACATTTTGTTTTGAGTTTCAATTGTGCACTCTAGTTTTGTCCTTGCTCATTTTAGTTTTGGCAGTGAAGGTATTGACATAGAGCATGGGTGCAGGTTTTCATTTTGCCTAAGTTTTGTCTAAGTCTTAGAGTCACACAAAACATGCCAAGTATCATCAGCCAACACACATTATAATTTCTCTAAGTAATGCAGATGGAGCCACGTGTCTTTTTATATACATGCAGAGCCTGACAAGTGTCAACATATACATTTTAGTTTCTTATAAGTTTTAAAAGCTTCTTTCAATAAGCTTCTCTCATTACATGTGGAAGGTGCCAAGTGGCAACTATGGAAGGTTTTAATATGTTTGTCTATGTTACATGGAAAGCGATGCATGTCCCTTGTAATATCTGTGGAGACTGCCAAGTGTCGACATCCACAATTTCTTCCTTTTACTTCATTATTGAGAAAGGACTATGGTGGGTCCTAAGTGAGTTGCTAAAGTAAGTATAGCATGCCAAGTGTCATCATCTATGTGAATCTAAATGAGTCCCAAATGTTTCTATAGTATTTTTAAATCTTAGCCAAAGTCACCATGTGTCATCTTCCATAGGACTCTCAAAAGGTATCTAAAGCTTCTATAGACAAGTGGAAGCTGCTACGTGTCACTTGTTAACACTAGTGGATGCTACCAAGTGTCCTCACCTATTTCATAGTGGGAAATGCCATGTGTATCTATTTCAGCCAATGAACTTGTAGAGAGGCTAACCATTTTAGATCTGAAAGATATCTTTTGTTAGACACTTCAAGTTAAGTTCTAGTCTGATTAGACCATTTGGATTTGATCGTGTAGGCAATCTTGAGCCAGTCCTATGCTATAAATATGGGTTCAAATCACAAGGTTAAAAGAAAAAGGAAGAAAAAGGAAAGGGAGAGAATTTCTTGCATATAGATTGTTATCAGAGATTTACAAGAAGTTTTTGAGACTTTCTTGCTATGGCCAGTAATATCATTTGCCTTTGTTCTATTTTCTTAATTTAGAAAGTTTGTATAATTTTGCATATATCAATGCCTTTTATGTGACTAGAAAATTAATAAGAAGACTGAGTTATGTGCCTTTGCTGATATTTTCTATGTTATTGTAAAATCATCTAAGTTGTGAGCCTTTGATTCTATTTGTTTTCATCTTTTACATTGGTCATGCATTGTTTTCTCTTTAATGTAATTGAATCCTAAAGATAGCTTCATTGTGCTTAGTATTAAGGAATGAATCATACTCAGGTGCATTTCCATAGTTAAATTTTCTATCATTTCATTGGTGATTCCATTTAATTTTTATCCCTTTTTCCCACAATACATTTGAGATAAAGAAGAGCCAGCTTCTTTAAAATCTAGAGGTCATTTCATGTTGCAAGTCCCACATTCCTAAAACTTCCCATGTCGGTGTTGGAAATAGTGTAATTTTAAGCATTAACAGTTTTTGGCACGCCTAGTGGGACAATCTCTTGAAGTTTATTTCAAGACTGTATGAACCAGAGAGCTACAAGGAGTTAGAGCGTAGACCAGTAACAAGAGCTCAATCTTCTATGAACCTAGGTATTCTTTTACCACCATTGATAACTAATTCAAGAAGAAGGGTCAATCAATTTATAGAAACACCAAGAGTAAACATGGGAGCACCTATAGCCACAAGGAATTATGCACATTGGAACACTGGTAGTGCTCTGATTCTCCCAGTACCACTAGCCACTTGGGATCCTATTCCATTAAATGCCTAAAAGTTCTACCCAAATTCAGTGGGGAAGATTTCAAAACCCCTGAAGAACATCTACAGGATGTGTCTGATGTCTATGCAATACATGTGATCACATAGCAGAATGTGGATATAAGATTGTTAGAATTTTCTTGTAAGGGGAAGGCTTTGGACTGGTATAGATCTTTGACCCTAAATATAATATCTACATGGGATCAACTTGGAGATGCTTTCTTTGCAAGATTTGAAGAAAAGGGTGATAAATCTTCTTTATTGCAATAATTGATTACTATCAAAAGGGCACCACAAGAAGCAATGATTGATTTCAATTCAAGATTTCAAAAGACTTGGGAAAGAATTCATGCTACAACAAGACCATTACCAGGTATGGCTATAGTATTTTATCTTAAAGCCTTAAATTCAAATATATCAATAATGATTCAGTCACTTGGAGGTCAGACTCTGCCGGAAGCCTATGGCTATGCAGTCAGAGCTAAAAATAACTTAATAGATGCTAGAAAGTTGCCCCCAAGCCCTCTCATTCCCATGTTTCTAAATATTACCTTACCTTTGCCTCAAGAATCCCCTAATCCGATAGCCCCACCTGTGTCTATGTATACATTTGCTCAACATCTTGCTAAATTAGCTATCCTTATATAGTCATCTGAGATGGATGATGTCAAGAACATCTTAAGGGAATTTTCTAATGAGATAATTAACCTGAAAAGATAGCAGAATCCTTATCTTAGAATCCAATATCAAGGCTACCAAGGAAATAGACCTCCACCATAGCCAAATCAATATCAGGGTCCTCAAAGGCAAACTAACCCTTAGCCATCAAACCAATTAGTTATAGTCCCTACACCCTCACATACTGTTCCCCCTAATCCAAATAGGGAGATTGTTCTAGGGTAGAATAATTATGCAGATGGCACCAATGCCTAGTGTTTCTCTTGTAATAATGCTCATATGCCTAGAGATTGTCCCAGGGGTAATCTACAACAAAAGATAGCAAAGCAAAGAAGAATGGATGGACAATTTATAAATACTTCTTACACTCAACCCTACCAATTCCTTGGTATGCAAATTTTAGTCTTGGTGGCTCAGATGCAAGGGATTTCCTTACAACAAGAATAAGAAATATCCCCTGAGCATGCTTTATTTTCATGGGTTGAAGATGAAGAGTCAGTATTCTTAAATGAAACTTCTACTTCCAAAAAGCCATTGATATAATCAGATTTCTACACCAAATCTAAGAGAAGGATGATGAAATGGCTTGAAGTCACAAATAATGAAATTATGGGGATTCCTCCATTTCAAGGTCATCAAAACATAGCTACTAGACAAGAAATACCTTAGCTAGTGTAGAAGAAAGTAATTTTTGGATAAGTTAAATAAAAATCAAGGTACCCTTATTATCTAGGAACCCAAACACTAGGACCGATGAATGTGGTGGATCAACTGAAGAGGACCCCAGCGCATGTGTCAATATGGGACATGTTAGCTATTCCTAAGCAAAAGACACTGTTGTAAGAAGCTCTGTAGGGCCAAGTAGTTATTAAACATATTGGTACTAAAGGAGGACCTGTTGATAAGGAAAATCTCAAAGACACAGTTCCTCTACAGACAATATCCCTTTTGAACAATGCACCAGAGGTAAACAAATCCAAACTAGAGCCCTTCTATTTGACTTTGATAGTTGAAAAGAAACTATTACATAATGCAATGATAGACTCAGGGGCTAATACTACAGTAATGCCTAAATAAATAGCAGATGCTTTAAAAATAAAGTATGAGCCACTTACTAGAGGAGTTATGCAGATGGATGGGAAATCAGTGCAAACAATAGGGAAAATTAAACAACTCCCATTGCAATTGTATACTTGCCCTAATATAATTGTCATTCAGGATGTGGTAGTCATAGATATACCCCCTATATTTGGCCTATGTTTATCCAGAGATTTCACATCCAAGATACGAGGTTATATGTCACTTGATTGGTCTCACCTCATCCTAAGAACCAAATATGGTATAAAAATGAAAATACTATCTGAGTCACTATCTAAGGATCACATCACCAATGAACCAACCCAAAAATTAGAGGCAACTCATGCTATGCTGAATAAGGAAGAAAGGGTCTTTATTGAAGAGTTAGGTGACTGGACTGAACATGACCAAGAGGAGGAAAATAACCAATTGTTAACTATGATGCACAATGACCCATATGGAAATTATGACTCTACTGGTTTGGGTACTTATGTCATATTTGATGAAGACCATGAAATCCCAAATTTTTTAAGGGAAGAAATGTCAAATACTCAAGAATATGAAAAGGACTCAAAATTTTGGACCTTAAATTTTGATGGGGCTAGAAGTAAAAATGGTGTTGGAGTAGGAATTTGTCTTGTTGCTCCAAATGGTGAGAAAGTTTTAAGAGCTATCCATCTCCAATTTTCCTATACTAATAATGATGTTGAATATGAATCCTTAGTACATGGGCTCATGTTAGCCAAGAAAAAGGGAGTAAAGAATCTGATAGTAAAAGGAGATTCAAAACTAGTGGTAAAAAAAATCAAAGAAAAGGCAATAGCCAAAAATGTAAGGATGAGATCCTATAGACATAGAATTTGGGACTTAATAGGTGATTTTGAAGCTTTCAATATTGAAGTAGTTCTTAGAACCCAAAATTATGAATCAGATAGGATGGCACAAATTGGCTCATAGTTTGACCTAAAAACTGATCTATTAGTCAACAATGAGTCAGTCAAAGTTATAGTAAGGCCAACTATCCCAGACAATGATGAAAATTGGCAAGTCTTTGAGAATGATTTTCAGGTACTCTCATTTTTGCAATAGTCAGGGGAATTTGCTGATCAATTACAACCCAAAATTGAAGAAGCATATGGAGACTAAATTATTCAATTAAAGACTAATAAGCTTCCCAAAGGCTTGATTACTTTAGAAAAGCTATTTGATCCAGAATATGTAAGCCTAGAGAAGAAAAGGTTTCAAGAAAATAAAATAAATTATTTTGAGATACAAGTGAGTGAAGGGAGAAAACTAAAGATTGGAAATTACACAACCCAAGAGGAAAGGGAAAGACTAATTGACTTGTGTGAAAGATATGATAGATTAATATCCTAGACCTATGAAGACCTTCATGGCTATAATAGAGACATCATTCAGCATACCATAGAACTGAATAAAGGATCTAAGCCAGTCAGACAGAAGTAGAGGCCAGTGAATCCAAGGATTGAACGTCTAATGGTGGATGAGTTGTAGAAACTCTTAGAATCTAAAATATTTTTTCCAATCAAACACTCAACCTAGGTATCCAATCTAGTACCTTTCAGAAAAAAGAATGGTGACATAAGGCTCTGTGTGGATTTTAGAGACCTAAATAGAGCATCTCTAATAGATCACTATCCACTACCCTCTATGGAACAAATTTTATAGACTGTGGCTGGATAAGAGGGATTTTCCTTGCTAGATGGTTTTTCTAGATATAATCAGATTTGGTTGGCTGATGAAGACCAACACAAGACTACATTTACTACCAAATGGGAAACATTTGCATATGCCAAGAAACCATTTGGCCTGTCAAATGCTAGAGCCACTTTTCAAAGAGCAATGGATGTAGCATTTATAGAACTCATAAATAAAATCATTCTAATTTATCTTGATGATCTCACTATTTTTGCCAAGAATGTTGTTGATCATTTTGATCATCTGGAATCTATTTTTAAGAAGTGTCAAGAGTTTTGAATATCCCTAAATCCCAAGAAATGTATCTTTTCAGTACCTCAAGGAAAACTATTAGGACATATAGTATCTAAAGAAGGAGTCTCTATAGATCTAGAGAGAGTCATAGCCATAATGAACTTGTCCCTGCTAGTAAATAAGAAGGTAGTTCAGTCCTTTTTGGGAAAGATTAATTTTGTCAGTCAGTTCATACCAGACTTTGTAGGCCTAATGAGACCAGTGACACTCTTGTTGAAGAAAGACTTGGTGTTCAAGTGGACTACAAAAGGAATACAATCTTTTGAGGAGGTCAATAAAGCAATTTCAACAACCCTAGTACTTAATAACGTAGACTTCTCTAAGTCTTTTATAATGTATGTTTATGGAGGAGAGTTCAGTGTTGCTACTATCCTAACACAGAAAGATGATCAACAAGAGGGAGAACACCCAATAGCCTTTTTATCAAGGAGTCTTAGGGAGTATGAAGCTAGATATAACTTTGTGGAGAAATAGGCATATGTTATGGTAAAAGCCCTCAAGAAATTCAGGCATATGGTATCAAGAAATAAGATTATGATACTTGTGGCTCATCCTAGTGTCAAAGAATACATTATGGAAGGTGAAATTATTGAAAAAAGGGAAAACTAGATAACAAAGATCCTTGAGTATGATGTAGAGGTCAGACCCACTAAGCTGGTCAAAGGTAGGGGGTTGTCCCAATACATGGCTCAAGATATGGAAAAGATAATAGCTAAAGAAATAGAAAAAGAAAATGTATTGAGGATACAAGAAATTGATCAAAACTCCTAGGTCACAAACATGATCCATTTTACAAAACATGAGATTTTCCCAAAAGAGCTCTCTCAGAACAAGAGGAGATACTATAGGTAGCAAGGGGTCCATTTTTTTTTAATTGACCAAGTTCTTTTTAGAATAAATATTGATGGCATACTTTTAAGATGCATAGAGAAAGATGAGGCTCAGAAGATACTACATGAAATGCACCATGGAGTCTTAGGTGGACATTTTTTTCTAAGAATCACAACTATAAAGATAAGTCAGGCAGGTTATTTTTGGCCCACTTTATTTATAGATTGTTATCAACTAGTCAAAGAGTGCCAATCTTGTCAGTATTATGTGGGGAAGAAAAGTAATGCAACAATGCCCCTTAGTCCTACAATTGTTGATGAACCCTTTGCTCAATGGGGTCTTGACTTCATTGGAATGATCAATCTAGTCTCGAGTATGGGACATAAATGGATTCTAACTACCATAGATTATTTTACCAGATGGAGTGAGGCAATTCCACTCAAAAAAGCAACAAAAAAGGTGATCTTAGACTTTTTGGGGGATATCATTACTCACTTTGGGCCTCCTCATACCATAATTTTAGATAATTCTAAGGCATTTTTAGGGGCAAAAATATTTGACTTTGTAGTAAAGTATGGTATCTATCTAAAAACTTCCTCAAATTATTACCTCTAAGGTAATGGTTTGGTAGAATCAACCAACAAGAACCTGATTAAACTTATTAAGAGAATAGGGGATGATCATCACAAAGAGTGGCATAAAGTGCTTAATATAACACTGTGGCATGATATATTTACGCCTAAACAAGTGACAAACATGTCCCCATATGAATTGGTCTATGGTAAGCCTGTTGTAATGCCCCTGAGCTTGGAGATTCCTGCTCTCTAGTTATTAAAATAGATTGAAATTGAGGAGAATGGCCCCATACAAGTCAAACTTGCTGAGCTCCTAGAAGTTCAAGAAAAGAAGGATATAGCACATGAATCATTAATGAAACATCAGAAAATAATCAAAGACTTCTTTCATAAGAAGACTTCAAACCCCCATTTTGAAGTAGGCTTAGTTGTTTTGAAATGGGATGCGAGAGCTACCAAGCCGAGTTGACACAATAAATTTGAGTCATTGTGGACTAGACCCTATAAGATTTGTACATGTAAACAAAAAAATTCATTTGAGCTTGAAATGATGGAGGGTGAACATGAAGAGATTCTTGTGAATGGGATCTATCTAAAACATTTCATTTAAGTAGTATCTCCCATGTATTATAGTTAGATAGTTTCCCTTTCCTTGTTGCTTTGTTTTCCCATTTTTTTTCTTACTCTTTATTTTAATAAGTGTTTTATGAACCTGTGGCCATGGCTCAAAGTATTTTCAAAAATTTCAAAACTCTCACATTCACTAAATTTCTCTCAAATCCCCAAAATTCCCCAAGGTACCTCTGCGCAGCCACTTTTATGATGTGTCTAACACACTATCCCACATAGATTTAATAAGATTTACTAATAGTTTTTTTGTTGTAATGTCATTAATGAGACTTGATGTGTCATTAATTACCCTAATAACAAGAGTTAAGGCTTAAATATGTCTCATTCATTCCTACATTTGTTAGGAAAATCCATGTTACCTGCATTTCAATTCATAGCAAAACTTGCTTAGTAAAAGTGCCTTCTCTATTACAAAGTTTCCATACTTGTTACATAAGTTCACTAATTACTAGTATAGACATAGATATGGAGGAGGCACAGTCTTCACAATAGGGGTTTGGGATTTACAAATCCATTGATAAGCTTCTCACTAGCAAATCATATGCTTTGGCCCCTGCACAACCCTTAAGGACCTATCCAAGGACTAGAGTCCCTGAAGTTGGTTATGCGATCGACCCAGCAAAGGTGAAGGATTTTGTAGATGGAATCATGGACCCAACCCTTCAAAATTCTAAAAAAGCTCTGCAAGAAGGGGCACACCAAACATTTATCCAGAAGGCCAAGGCTAGACAATCTAAAACATTTAGGATGAGGATATGGACTTCTCAATTGGTACAATTCATTATCCCAGGTGTACATCCGTGCCCCAACTTAGTTGAAATATGGACATAATTGTTTCATGTGCCCTCAAAAACCATACAATAAGGTCAATTCATGGTGAAAATTACATCGAAGGCCATTAGGGACATGTTGGCCCTATATCATGACGTAATATCCACATTTCCCACCATTGCCAAAATGCAAAAAATGTGGGAAAACATTAATAATCAATTGAGGTTTCTCAAATCAAAATTGCAATTAAGGGATAATGATACCATTGTGTGAGTGCTACCAACAGGAAGGGCACAATTTTCACAGGCTAGTCAAGAGGCACTATCCATGATGGAATTTATTTTTGGAATGAAGGAGGACATAACTATCTATGATTAGCAAATGGCTATTCTCTTCAGATTAAAAACTATAGACAAGTCTCAAGAGTATCAGCTAGACTTCTCAGAGTAGATTGCCTATTCAATGGTTGACCAACTCACTCACTTCAAATATAAAGGGGTTTTCAAGTATTCTTCTTATCTATTTCACCTCATATTATATCAAAACTCTCACATTTTTTCACAATATATGCATCTGAATATGTATGACCCAAGTTTCAATCAGAATAGGACCATTCATGTGTCTGCATGGACACATATCTTATCCAGAATGTCTGACCCATATGAATTTTGGAAACTTTTTTTTGCCCCATCCTTTTGTCACCTAAGCTCAGAGCCTATTGAAAATAGATTAATTCCAAGTGTCAGAGGCCTCATGACAAATTGCACTAATCCCTGTGACTACTTTTTTGGATATCATCATACCATCATTAGGGTCCATGGTTTTAATGAAGAACCAATGTTGGTACCCAATATTTTGACTCCTAGGTTAATATTCTTAGAGTTCACCTGGAAAATTTTTGTGGTTGATAATGACTATGGCAATGGGAAGAAGAAAAATAAAATGTATGATATTCCATGGGTAAAGAAAAACATGGCCCTAGAGGTTAGAGATGTTGAGCACTTATTGCTGAGGAAGCTAGTTATCCTGGGTTTCTTTTTGATTGAAGATAAATGGATATATGACCCAAGTAGTTTCATAACCTTATGGGTCAAGAATAATAAGATCAGTGCTAAAATTGTGCATGAGGGTTGTCCCTTTTGGGAAGACAAAAGAAACTCTAAGGAAGATATTCCTGATTTGTATGTAGAATTGATAGATTTTCCCTTTCAGGGGGCTAGGCCATGGGAGACCTTTTATGTTAAGGAAAATGTTTTTGACCCTAAAATTAGAATGACTTCTGGTTTAAAAAGGGTGTTAAAGAACAAAGAATGGAAACCCAAGAAAATAGAAGCGTATTGGAAATATAGGTAGGAGATTTTTGAGATAACTCACTCTTTTGGTAATGTAAACTTAGATGAGAAATGGGAGGCAATCTAGGATGAATGGCATCTGTCTCTTGTCTATAGCCCTGATACAAGCAAACTACAGACACAGGGTGGAGAGTCAGAGGGGGAAGTAGAATCCACTCATAAAGTGTAGGCCCCAAGACAAACTTCATCTACAGTTGCTATAGAAAAACATAATAATTTGGTATCCTCACCACCCATAGATTCTTTATCAGTGTCAACCTTTGGGGTTCCTAGTTTTGTGTAATCACCACTAGTAGCAGTGGTAAATATTGAAGAGAAGGAAGCACAACAAGAAGTAGAAAGGACAAGGAAACAAAAGAAGCTGAAACTTTAGCCTAATTCAGATGAGGAGGTAGAGCCCTCACAGCATCAACTATTGAGTACATCTATTACTCCTCAGGTACATGTTATTTCTCCTTCTTCTCAGTCTTTTTCTTCTTTTATAGGGGTAGCAATCCAAACTGGGCAACTATTATCCCCTGCCACCTCTGTTGTGACAATTTCCTAATTTGCCCCACCCACTACTACTTAGGCCATGTCATCATAGGCCACATCATGGTCTCCCTTTTCCCCTCTATCCCAAAGAGAATACCTCCCTAGATTCCCTCTAGCCAACATTTAGCTATTCCCTATGGATTTCCATAGGGTTATCCTTTTGTGGGTGGGTATATTGCCTCTCCCTCTACCTTCCAAGCTCAAGCAAACATTGCTAAGAAGGCTAGGGAAGCCTGGATGGATAAAAAAAGGAAGAAATATAATAAAGCTTTAGCTGCACCACACATGAGGTCACTATTTGACCCAATCTAGTAACAGCTAACTGTGACTCATTTGTCACCTAATATAGTCAGGCCAAATGAGTAGATGCAACCTCAAATTATACAATGAGTGCAGTGGCTATGGATATGTCACTTTTTAGACCACAGGATAGGGTTGAGCTGCTAAATGAAACCACTTATACTATAGCTACTAATTATTTGAAAGTATCAAAGAAGCTACAAAAGATGGAGGCTGATCTAGCTCAAGAGAAAGCAAATGGTAGTAATCTGGCTACAGAAATCAAAACAAAGAATTATGAAATAGAGAGTCTCAACAAATAGTTGCAAGATACTATTTCTTGTTAGATTCACCAAGTTATTCAAGCCCTACATGCTTCTTTGAAAGAAGAGCTAACACAAGAGAAAGCTGCAGTGACATCCCTAAGGTAGGAAAAGGCAATAATATAGAAAAAAAAGTTAGGAAAACTTGCAACAGGTCACTTAATTCTAACAAAAGTGGTTGAATGAGAAAAACAATACCACCACCATATAGGCCCAACTTTAAGTTGAGAAAAAATAACAAAACAATTGACACTTGAGTTGGCTAATAGGCCAAAAAATGTAGGAGTTTTGAACCTGGTCAAGGAGCTATATGTATCAGTATGGAAAAGAATCTCTGAGGAGATTACTTAGCTCAGACCCTCTCTAACTTTCCTACTAAATGCATATAAATTGTGTGAAAAGGTGGAGACTTCAGTCTAGGCCACTTTGTCCACTATCTCTTTGAGAGTTTCTGATTCTCAAATGCTGCTAGAAAAGCTATATGACACAACTAATGAAATGTTATCAGTAGCAGGGATTAGTGATAGAATGATTGCTACAAAAAGGGTGAATGAAGTTCTTAGTTGCAACTCCATAGCAATTAATTGCAAAGAGCTCCTAGATGTGGTAAAAAAGGGAGTAAAAGACATGAAGAAGCATATTGAAGATCTAGTGTAATTGGGTCTTCCCTCCCCTTTTCATGATAGCAACACTGTGTTAATGGATGATGAGATTAAGCCTTTGTTGTTAGCTAGACAAAATAATCAGCCAATTTTCTAGGGTTTAATAGATGCTTCATCAGTGCCAAAAGTGGAAGTTGTCTTGATCCCCATGGCCCATCTTGATTTCCAATTGAAGACTATAGTTCATGTTTTGTAGAGTTTTTCACACAAGGACATCATTAACCTTGATTTAGCCATCCAGGATTTGTAAAATAAATAGGGACTATCTGATTCTAAATGTTCTATTTATCAGATAGCCTTATAGAATTTGTGATTTTTGCCACATTTTTTATATATTCTTTGGATTATTTTTTGAGCAGGATCAAAAGTCCTCAGGGTTGCCAATAACTATAGATTAAAATACTCTACATTTTGTTTTACGTTTCAGTTGTGTGCTCCAGTTTTGTCCCTGCTCATTTCAGTTTTGGTAGTGAAGGTTTTGACACAGAGCATGGGCACAGGTTTTCATTTTGCCTAAGTTTTTTCTAAGTCTCAGAATCACATGAAACATGCCAAGTGTCATCAGCTGGGACACATTATAATTTCTCTAAGTAACACGGATGGAGCCATGTGTCTTGTTATATACCCGCAGAGCCCGAAAAGTGTCAACATCTGCATTTTAGTTTCTTATAAGTTTCAAAAGCTTCTTTCAATAAGCTTCTCTTATTATGTGTAGAAGGCACCAAGTGGAAATTATGGAAGGTTTTAATATGTTTCTCTAAGTTACGTGGAAAGCACCACGTATCCCTTGTAATATCTATGGAGACCACCAAGTGTCGACATCCGTAGTTTCTTCCTTTTGTTTCATTATTGAGAAAGGACTATGGTGGTCCCTAGGTGAGTTGCTAAAGTAAGCAGAGTGCACCAAGTGTCATCATTTGTGTGAATATAAATGAGTCCCAAATGTTTCTATAGTGTTTCTAAAGCTCAGTGGAAGCTGCCATGTGTCATCTTTTGTAAGACTCTCAAAAGGTATCTAAAGCTTCTATAGACAAGCAAAAGCTGCTACGTGTCACTTGTTAAGACTACTGGATGCTACCAAGTGTCCTTGCCTATTTCATAGTGGGAAATGCCATGTGTATCTATTTCAACTAATGAACTTGCAGAGAGGCTAACCGTTTTAGATCCAAAAGATATCTTCTGTTAGACACTTCTAGTTAAGTTCTAGTCCAGTTAGACCATTGGGATTTGATTGTGTAGGCAATCTTGAGCTAGTCCTATGCTATAAATATGGGTTCAAATCACAAGGTTAAAATAAAAAGGAAGAAAAAGGAAAGGGAGAGAATTTTATACATATAGATTGTTATTAGATATTTAAAAGAATTTTTTGAGAATTTCTTGTTGTGGCTAGTAATATCATTTGCCTTTGTTCTATTTTCATAATTCAGAGAGTTTGTATAACTATGCATATATCAGTGCCTTTTATGTGACTAGAAAATTAATAAGAAGATTGAGTTATGTGCCTTTGCTGATATTTTTTGTGTTATTGTAAAATCATCTATGTTGTGAGCCTTTGATTCTATTTGTTTTCATCTTTTACATTGATCATGCATTGCTTGCTCTTTAATGTAATTGAATCTTAAAGATAGCTTCACTTTGCTTAGTATTAAGGAACGAATCATACTCAGGCGCATCACCATAGTTAAATTTTATTTCATTTCATTGGTGATTCTATTTAATTTTTATCCCTTTTTCCCACAATACATTTGAGATAAAGAAGAGCTAGCTTCTTTAAAATCTGGAGGTCATTTCAGGTCGCAAGTCCCACATTCTTGAAACTTCCCATTTTGGTGTTGGAAATAGTGCAATTTTAAGCATCAACAGTAGATATTCTTGAACAACCATAGCTGAAAGAGTTTGATCTTTAGGTCCAATTTAATCCAAAGATGTCAACTCTTGAAAGAGTAGTGACCAAGAAAATTATTGTTGGTAGTAAGGAGTTCACCTTTCACAAGGTGGAGCCATTTATAGGCTTAACTCCTATTCCAAGGTAGGTAGTAAGGGAGCATCTTATTTTTCAAGAGAATGTAGTTAGTGTGGTAATATCCCAATAAATAATGACCTTGGATAGAGTTCAAGTATTAAAACAAAAGATTCTCAACTTGGAGAAAGAAAATCAAGATTTAGAATCTCAGGTCTTCTTGACAATTCCTAAAAATATATTGCAAATGCTAAATAAATCCTTGATGGATGCATTAAATAATTTGAAAAGCATCAAGTTGAGATTGAATGCTTTGGGCCATCAATTTGAAATGGCACAAGCCTTAATCACACAATTGCAGAGTTCTCAAGCTCAAATGGAAGAGCTCATCAAGGTGCATAAGACAAAGTAGGCCTTAAACTTCAAGATTATCAAACTTAGACATCTGCACATCCTTATGGTAGTTTTGGTAGATAAATAAGAATATTTGATCACTTGGATTAGTGATGTTAATGAATTCATCAAGAGAGACATAGACTTGGTAAACTAGATTGAGAAACTTCTGGGCAATCTATTAAATAACCCTTCTCAAACCACTACTTTAGGCCTGATTGATGATGAAGAATTCAAATAGAGGGTTGATACCCACATCTAAGGCATCAAATATAGCCAAGTTCATTTAGATAAGTATAACTATAATACCCTTGATACCATTAATTTTGTAGGGAATCAAATTACAGAAGCATAATGTGTCAAGGAACTTGTATCTTGGGCAGATAGTGAATTTGATAAGTTAGCAAATAAAGAAGAAGATTGTCTAATGAAACGTGTAGTGGATTTTGAATTGATCAAGGAGAAATACACCAAGGTGAAATAACTTCTCAGATAGGGTGAATTGGAAGGACCCACCAATGAAATTCCTAAAAGAATATTCTTTTTGTAAAGTATATGCTAGTCTGTTAGCATATACTCTTTCTTGTCAAGTTGGCATGATTTTTTTTTGCATTATGGCTTTGTATCAAAGATATCTATCCTTATCCACATCTATATATTTTTGAAATTTAACCAGTTAACTACCTATGTTTCCTATAAATAGTTAGATGGTTACCATTTGTAAAGAGAGTTGTTGACCAATTGAGACCAGGAACGTTTAATACAACTAAGGAATTCTAAAAATATTGTCTAGATAGTTTTTTTTAAATGTCTATGTTATCTCCCAATTACAGGGAGTTATCTTCAATTTGAATGATTCTTATTGTTTGAGTTATATTCTTTATCATAGGGTTGTTAATTTTTTATAAGTACTAAATTAACTGTAAAGATCTCAAATATACATCATTTTATTTGCTCTATATTTGGATGTACTTAGGTTATTCAGATCATGATAGCAAACCTTTAAAGTAAATTTGGTTCTTATTTATGATTCATATTTTTCCTTTAAATTTTGCCTGATTTGAGATATAATTTGAGCTTATGTTATTTTATAACATAAATTGGTTCAAATTTCCTCAAAGTAATTGTAATTTTTCATAATATTTGAGATGAAAACCTGTAATCACATTTCTTTCTTCCTCACCCTTCCTTTTTCTTATTTTTATCAAGATTCATTGTATCTTAGAGGTCTTTACTAATAATCATTTAGTTCAACTACCGAATCCTTATAATTATTAAGTATTTAAATAGTATAGACCCTAGTGGCTCCCAACCACTAAATCAAATAAATATTGTGGACAATTTTCATACTTTGCTTCTATTCCACCATAGACAATAACTAAATAGTCACAAACTACAACTCATGCCATGGATTCTCAAAATCCTAAAATGAGAAGTGTAATTCAACACTAAGAGCACCTGTGGTGAAATTAGAAGCATCTGTAGGGATGTCAACCGTAGACCCATGTGTTGTGGCCCCTCATTCAATAAAAAATTTATAGTGAAAATCATGATTTTTTTAGTGTTTTTATTAAATATTATTGGACTAACATTTTGTTCTAATTTTCACAAGGGTAAAATTAATGGAAATTTTGTCTTGCTTAAAACTACTAACCACTTGTCTTGGAGGTCATGTTTTTGTCTTTGTCTAACATCTTGTCTTGTAGGTTACCCCTCAATATTTCCAATTGAAACTACTAATCACCTATTTTATAAGATGCGTGTTAAAGATTTTGGTATTTTAAAAATATCTTGTATATGTTTTCTATATATCATAATTAATTAATTATTTAATAAATAGTTTTTTGTACTTGTTAATAACCAAAGGCTATTGTGGGGTATGCTCTCCTCCCCGCATCCTAGTGGTGATTCTCAAGATCAAAAACCACTAATAAACTCTCCCATTTTTATTTTTAGGGGGAAACATGATGTGAAAGTGATACACACACACTTACCATAATCCTAGGGGATTATGACTATAAATTTCACCACCATGCACAAATCCACATTCTATGTTCTAATGGAGTCTAAATAAGGGAGAGTTATCATTAGGCCAAGTGGTTGGCCCCATATAGTTTTCTATGAATGGAAAGGGTTAAATGTCTAACCCAAGAATTAGACAACACCTTATACAAAGTTGGGCCCTAACACCTACTGTATATTGTGGATGTTAGTAGAAAGCCTTGTCAAACCTAGAATAGGACCATCAACCATAATAGGTGACTTGATGTTGGGGTCAATATCAGTTATTAAGTGGTTGTTAAGTACAAATGGGGTTGAAAGGGTTTGCAATATTTTGTAATGAGTCACCAATCTGTAGCCTCATCCACAAAGCTATTATATGGTATAGTCATTAGGCAACACCCCCAAATTAGTTTAATATTGATAGGTTTATGGTTTATTTGATTTGGTGTGTGTTATGTTAGCCTAGTGTTTTTTGTGAACTAAGTCAACCTTTTACCCAAGCCTATACACACATATCTAAGTTTCATTCACATATCATCATATTGTGTATCATTATCTCATCATCATATGATCCTTTATATCCTTGTCAATATCTTCTTGTGCATATTTTATTTATACACTTGTGTGAATACTCTTTCATCTTAATCTATATCTCATCAATCCGTCTAGCACTAGCCATACCCCTACTTCATCATTCTTCTTTGCCTAGTATAATCTTATCTTAATATATTCTTATATATTCAAGATTAGTCTTGAATAATAATACCCATCTCTAGTCATCCTTACATTACATCTTATCAAAAAAACCTAATCCCTCATCCTAACCATATTTGTCTTAGTATATCCTAGTTATACCACATTGGCTTTTTCATATATCCTCACTTTTTATAATCTTGAACATATTATATAACCATCCTTGTCTTATTCATCTTATACATTCTCATCTTATATATCCTTCATATTAAATATATTTTTTAGTCATACATATATTATACATTCCTACCCCATCATTATCCATCATCACTATCATCTTATCATCTCGTAATTTCTAGTCATACTCTCATCACTTAAATACCTTTATCAAGTATTGTCTCAAACTCTTATTATTCACTTAGCCTTATCACTAATAATATCTAGTATCATATTTAATACTAAATCCAAATTATCTATAACTAATCTTGGTCACATCCTTGTCCTTTCTGTCATCGTATCTTCATATCACCTTGTCTTATCATATTCACTCTTAGGGTTCAAGTCTAAACTAGTCATTTATATTGACCTTGTCTAGCCTAATAATCTTATCCATCACCATATTACTTATCATAATCTAACTCATCTTACCTTTTCATCCTTTTTAATACTATTCATCAAGTCAAGTTTGTAGTCATAAACTGGTATTCATCTACATTGGCAAAATAACTATTTCTACATCAAGGTCCTTATTATTAGCTTCTTTATGTTCAATCAAGTTTGAATATAATCACATCATCATCTAATCCTCCTTAAGATGATCATGTTATTTTTGAGTATTCTTAATATAATCAATACCTAGTCAAAATTAGTCTCTTGGGATAGTCTAGCCCCTTGTCAAACCTTAAATATTGGTGTAGCTCACATAGTTGCATCTAGTTAAAATTATCAAAGTCTAGCTCATGTCCTAATTTGGTCTACTTGATCTTATATTACATCATAAAAAAACACATCACATTGCAAATATATTCAAACTTGAGAGCAAATTAAAGTAAGATTTTGTCCAAATTTATTCCACATATTCCATTTGTATTCCTCAATCTTTCCATTCAATACCATCTACCTACTAATTGGGGCTAGCAAACCACATCATTTATTCTTTCTCTCATCATCATCCATGGAATCCAAAATAGATTTAGTCAATACATTTATTGAGAAATGCCTCATGGCCAATAGGTATGTACTCCTTTCCTACCTTCTTGAGATGATCACCCCACATCCTACAGACTTTGATTGCATCTAATCAACATTACCTTTAATCTACACCCATTCCCATTCATTATTTCCTAATACTACCTAGTTTCATTCAAACCCTCTATCCACTAGTAATAGCTATTCATCTACCCCTTCTTACACTAACAAAGGGAATCATATCATGTACACATAATCATCTACTAATTTGACCACCTAATCATGAAAACATCCATCTGATCTAAAGTCCAATGCTTCCTCATCCAAGTCATGAAGTGAAGAGAGTAATTTTACTCCTCTTCCTATATATTGTTATAATCCATATTCCACCAACTTGTTTCCACCAGCATGATGGTCTATCCACCCATATGATATCTTGATTTCACCAAGCCTAAGCCCTCTTGGTATAAATCTAACCACTTTTATATATATCATTCAACCTAGGGGCATACCATTAATCAATGTCATAATTTACAAAACTATGTCCTAGACTTCATCAAATATGGTGACGTCAAAATCAATAATGAATCAAATGGGCCTAAATCAAAGGGTGAATAAGAAGAGGTATGCCAAGATTCATTTTTTGACCATGCTCAACCCCTTTCCTTTTTCAGTAAAGGTTAAGATACTGAGTCTATTTTCCATGGCCCACCTATATTTGGACCCTTACTTAAGAAGTATAATATGTGATAAAAATACAAAAGTATAATATCATATTCAAAAATTCATACATCATTATCAAATCATGTTTAATCCAACAAGTCAGAATTAAGAAAATTTAAATCATTAACCTAATAAAAAATTGTCTTCCCCTAGTGAACCCCTATTTTGAGGCACTAGGGGACCATTGAAGTCAAAAAAAATCATCACTTATAAATTCAAATATCAATATACTCTAATAAAGCCCAAATTTATGCACCAGGAGTAGTTGATAAATAATCAAGTCTAAAAATTAGAATAATGTCAAAATCACTATCATTATGGTTGATGATCCTTCACATTATCGGATAAAAAATGAACTACAAATCTAAATTTTATTTGATATTTTAAAGTCATTTTTAATATGGCACTAATCAAATAACAAATATCTAACATATTTAATGATGTATGCGACTACTAGCCCCACTTCCTAATCAACCATCACACCTCCCTATCTATTGATGCTTCTAAGTGAACCACAAGTCCTCTTAGTGTTTAAAGAACACTTCTCATTTTATAATTTAGAAAATTTAGAGCATGAGTTATAGGTTTTGACAATCTAGTTACTTGTGGTGAAATAGTAGTAGAGTAAGATAAATTGTTCCATAATATTATATGATTTGGTGGTTGAAAGCCACCTTAGTCCATTATTTATGAATTACAAAGAGTCTATCTTAATACTTATTTAATTACATTCTAGACTTAAGCTACAAGTAATCTAAATGGATATTTATAATGAAGCTAAATCTAAAGTGATATGGTGTAAAAAAAGAGCAAAGATAAGGGCAAGGTAGAAAAGAAATGATTGATTGCCAATTTTAGTCTCAAACATTATGATAAAGCATCAATTGCAAATGAGTATGCATTCACCAAATATATAATGTAACATAGCCTAATCTCAGCTTCAACTATATATCAAGAAAACTTTAAAGGAAAATGTAAAGATTCACAAGTAAAAACTAGGTCTACTTTAAGGATTTACTAATATAATCAAATAGCATTTTCACATATGAATATAGAGAAAAATGAAATGAATAAAAACCTAATATCTTTGAACTAATCTAGCATATGCACAAATTAGAAACCTTGTGATTAGAAAATGCAACTCAAAATTCAAAGACACCACTCAAATTCAAGACATCTACTAACAATTGAGAGAAAAGCTATATTAGCAATTAGCATATCAAATATGGACAATCCTTAAAAATATCCTTGATTATATTAATTGATTCAAGTGTACAATTTTCTTTCAAAATTCTCTCTCTTTTTACAAATGGTGAAATGTTCTTTTATACAAAGATCAGGCACTATACCAATTGGTTATAAAATACATGTGTACAAACATAAGGACAACTATCCTTACAAGTTCTAAAATACAAATGCTTTTCATAATCATACTGACCTAGAGGCAATATGCTAATAAAATAGCATATACATTTACAATCGAATATTCAATTTCAAAAGGTTATAAAATTATAAAAAATAGAATATTTTTTAATTTGTTGGTGGGGCCTCTAATTGTTGTTGTTGGAGGATGCTCATGGATTTAACATGTTGCTCATCAACTATCTCTAGATCCACAATAGGCTTCATGATACACTCCTCCTCTTGATCTGCCAAGCCATCAAGTTCCCTATCATTCTTGACCATGGCTTCTTTAATGCTCCTAGCTTCATTTATCCTTTCTCCTACATTAAATATCATGTCTAGGATATTATTTTTATCATCCCTTGATTTACATTAGATTTTTCCTTTGATTTATTGAGTTACCAAGGTAGACCTATGTTTAAATTCTTCATATCTTATGATTCTAAGGACAATGGGTTGTGCATGATCTATGAGCATAGTCCCAAGAAGTTGATCAATTATTGTAATAAGTTCCCTATCATCTTCTAGGAGTCTTTCTACATCATTGTGCTAAGCACTCAAACTTTGAACTTTATCAACCATAATTCCTAGAATTATGGTCAAGTGTCCTAAACTGATGTTTTTAAAGATTAGGATATGTTTCCTTATTCAAATGTTGAGAAAGTTTGGATATTTTATCCTCTGAGGTTTTCTATTGGGTGACCAGACTCTTGGTCAATACATTATGTCCCTCTAATTCACTTTGCCTTAGTTTCTTTTTTTGAGTGCTTCAAACATGTCATAAAATGAATCATCAAGCATTTTGGTTATGGCTTAAGGAACTGATAGAACTACCTATGTTTGTAGGTTTTATTTTTCCCTTTTCAAGTTTAAAATCATATATTTCATGCCTTAGACCCTAGATTTTGTTTGTGTTTATTGGGCCTCAATCAAAATTTCTACATATTTTTCATGAATTACAGCTTCACCAAGCTATTGACCTCCCATTGGGGTTAATCCTCTAAAGCATTCCACCTTCTAGAATGTGAATTCTTCTATTCTAACCATATTTGTCATAGTTTTTACTCTTTCTAACCCAATTTTTTTGGGGTTAAATTAGATAATAGTGATTGGTTTCTTAAAATTGGGAGGTTTTAAGACATCCACACTTGAGTTACTTGATGCTCCAGGAGCATCCATCTTCTTGCATTTTAGTCCTTGGGTGACCACAATTATTCTCTCTTCTTAATCTTGCACCACAACCCTTATCCATGGCTTCATGTCATGTTGTATCTCAACATCAAAAACTCTTTCCATGGCCCATGAATGGGAAAGAAAGGGGATCTTTTGTAATTTCCCATAAATGAACTAGTCTGGGATAACTGGCCCATGGATGGGGAATTCATTACTAAATAAATTTATCTCACTTTTGGGGTGAAAGATGGTCAATCTAGGTCTCTTATTTGGTTCCACAATAATCAATGTTAGCTCTGCTTTCCTCTACTCTATGGATGGCATAGGGACACGTTCTTTTCCTTTATCATGTCTAAGCTCTCCCTCTTAGACATGGGATTTTTATAGTTCTTCCCCTTCCCTTTCTATATCATATGCCTCTACAAGCTCCTTGAGAGAATCCTCAAGTGTCTCTTCTATTTCCAAGGTAATCACATCTATATATTAAATTAGGTAAGGTGGCCTTTGGGGTAATGTTGAATTTGAGGGCCCCTCCTTAGGTCTCTCTTTTAATTTTACTTCTCCCAATTTCTCCTTACCATTGCCTTATTCATCTTTATTTTTCTCAAGTTACCCCTATGGATATTTTTGTTCTATGTAGGGTGTCCTAAATGGACTTAGAAATAAATAATATTGCAAAGGATGCATTTGCCATATCTCTTCTAAGGGCTTGTCATCCTTGTTTATCTTGTGTTATAGCTTGATGTTGTGGCCTTGGATCTTGGCTAATACTTCTTCATAATTCTTAGATTTGATATAGATGGTTTCATGAACACCAATTTGATATGTGTATTCAAGCTTGGGGACATTATTCTCCTTTAAGTGGTTGGGCACTACATTCTTAGGATCCCACATCTTGAGTTCATCAAGTTGAAAATCAAATGAATCCCTATGTCTATCCATGGTTTCAACCTATTTATAGTCTTGGAGTATGGTATTTACAATGCTCAATGGGAAGGGGTGGAGAAGACCTTTCATTTTATCTTTACAACTACCATCGATGCCATGTAGGAACTAAGAGGCAATTTCTTGCTCAACCAACTTGTTAGGAACATATACTATCAACCTCTAAGGCTGGGATATGATGCCCTCAATTCTGATGACCATGCATTTAGGGTAGTACCATATATCACCTATCATTTCCATGTACTTATTGATTAGGGAGTGAACCCTAGGCATAGAAACACCTATGATGGCTTCAACTATGGCTAGATAAATGTAGTCACAAATAAACTACATGTGGTTTTTATACTTAAATATACATAATTTAGAATAGCGGTGTGAAATGGTGGTTTTACCATTTGGGGACTAATTTCTAATCTAAAGGAAGGTGATTGAGGCAAGAAGGGCATCTCATAGGTATGACATCATATAAAACTTCTTGGATATCTTTCTTTTGATAAAATTGAATTACTTGCCCAAGAATATACTAATCAAATCTCCAATTAGAGGGGTGAGCTTATGTTCCACCATGAAATGTACATATGGGACCCAAATCTTATTCACATAGGTAGTTGAGGGATCTCCAAAGGCTCGGTTCAATAGGGTCATTATAACTCTAATGCTCTTTCTAAATTGAATTATTATCATTTTTCCTTCAAAATCCTTGAAGATGTGGGGTCCTTGGTGCAACCAAGGCCTAAGGACCAAGTCTAGGTCATGCTTGGAGGTCCACTCTTTGATTTTGGATAAATCTACATGGGGAATGGAGAGCCTATAATACTTCTCAAAAGCTAAAGGAGAAATATATGCCACTTTCTTATAATCTCCCTCCTAAATGATCCATTTATTATCAATTCTATAGTCAACAAATATGGGAGCAAGGATATCAATGCAATGTAATATCTCATTTTTTTCTATAATGCAATGAAGGCAAGCCATCTGAACAGTGATCAGGTCATAGTTCCTTTAGCTTACTGTAGTAATTATTTTCTCCACTTTTGTGATGGGTTTCAATTCCTCGATCATGATGAAGAGTTCAGATGAGTTCCTCATGTATGGGTTATTCAAGGCTATATTATCCAACTCAATGTCCTTAAAGATTTGACTTTCATTATCCATTGAGAAATAGAGCTCAATTTTCTCTTTCAATTTTTATGGGATGCCATTATCTATATTCCTACAGTTGCTAACACAATATTGTAAATGATCTCTATGAAATCTATGTTGCACTCAAAAACATAATCAAGTTCTCCTTGGATCAAATTTTAACTAATTGAGTTTGTTTGGGTCATTTTATAAAAGGTTTTGGGTTTTGGAGCTTTAATGGTGGAACATATCTATGATTTGGCTTATATATGCATTGGATTTGATTTGGACCTTTGCCTTTATACCTTTGCATCTTCGATCCCATAAGATCTTGTATTTTATCATTTTATACTTGTGTGATGCCTATGTGGCATTAGTTTGAGCCTTTTATGGCATTTTTCATAAATTCCATTTGAGCACTAGCTATTGGTATTTAAAAAATGCTTCTTTTATTTCACATCATTAAATCAAAATCCAAGATTAGTGTGAACCATTGATTATAATCTAGGCCCCTACTTATGATTGGATCTTTTTATCATAAACCCCATGATTGTGACACTTAGAATCTTTATGTGCCTTCCTCATACTCCAAATCTTATGTTAGTCCTTTGTTGAATGAACATTGGCCACGTGGTGAACTCATGGGCCTTTGAAAAGTCATGAGCACCTTCATGCTATTCAATCATCTTGTAGTGATAAAGCATAAAATATCATATCATCATATGAGATCTTCTTCTAATGAGCCTTTTCCATGTGTTGAAATCATAGGTTATTGAGGCCTCATTTAAAACTCTATGGGATCCTCACGTCATTAGATCAAAATCCAATGATGAAGTACAAAAAGATGATCTATAGAGATGCCCAAAATTTAAGTTAGTACATTATTAAGACCATGACTTAGGCTTAAGTCCCTTAAGCTAAGGTTTGTTTCATTTATTTAAGCATGAAATAAATCTTAGGCTAAGGGGTTTATTCCTAAGTTTTTTGATTTATATGAAAGGGGCCATGGCCTAAATATTCTAGCCCAATGTTTACGCCATGTTTAATAAACATAATGTATGCATTGGTCTAAAATATTTATGCTAAGGCTTTATAAAATATGCTCAAAATAATCAACATGCCATAATGGTCCAATAACAAATAGGATTTTATTATATTAATAGAACACATTAAAACCTTTAGCTAGAAGTAATTGGTTTATATTTTACATTGTAAGAACTCCCTTTTTTAAAAATAAGACTTAGTATAAGTCTATCGTTTAAGGTTGATGATATTTAAATATAATGCCATGGGGACCTTAAATTATAGATTTAGGATAATTTTATTTTGTGTATATTTATATTATAAGGCCATTTCCACATTTTTCAAATTGAATATTTCTAGTATTTGAACATTTCTCGAGCACTTCCCTTGGATTATAAAGCCATTCACGAGCCTTCTATCAAGATTTTGGAGTTCATTTTGATCTTGAGTGGGATAATTCATTAGCTTGAATTTGGTGGTCTCATGTACATAAAATACATCCTCATGGACATAAAATGATGGTAGCATGCATGTAAATTTTAAGATATTGAAGTTTTTAATTTGATGGGCTTAAAGTTGATGGTCACGTAGATGTCAAATACATCCTTGCAAATGTTAAATGATGGTCATGCGAACATCAATTTTAAGCTCATAAAATTATTATGACCCAATGTGAGAATTCCACTTATAATTTTTATTGGGATTCCTAAGGTATTAGACTTAATAGAATCCACTGGATCAAAATCTATGACAAAACATCAGCCATCAATTATGATCTGAGAGCTTACTCATGATTGATTGTTTTATTGGGTGGGACCCATTTGTCTTTGATCATTAAATGTAAGGGTTTTGTGTGTCGATCAATTGAACCTTCTGTAACCCTTTAAATTTTAAATTTTGCCTCACTCCATCTAATCAAGATACCATGATGAAGTGATAACAATTGATTATGATTTGAGAGCTTGAATCTGATTGGTCTAATGGGCAATATGTGGGATCCTATCAATTTCATTTGCACCATCCAATTAAAAGTCCATAGGAAGCATGAAGCATTAGATAATCTGATATAAAGACTTAGGTTAAGGCATTAAGACTAAGGTCTTTATTATATTAATAAATATGTCAAGGCCTTAGAATTTAAACCTTATGCTAAGGTATAAACAAGGGATCAAGTTAACATAAAAGTAGACTTAAAAAACTGGAACTTAGGTTAAGACATTAAGACTAAGGTCACATTAGTATTTAGAAAATATGTTGGGACCTTATGGTTTAAATATTAGGCTAAGTTAACACATAATAAAAGGACCTTGTAAAATGAATATTAGTGAGGCATACAAAGGAACTTTTAAAGGGGAAAAATAAAAAAGGGGGCCAAAAATTTTAAGTTAAGTTTTAGTTATGTTGAAAAACATGACTAAACTTAAAACATGAACTTTATCCTTAGGTCCAAAAATGGATTTAAAAAGGGTTCCCTCTAATTTGGTTCCCTCTAACATTCAAATTTAAATTAAGGGGTTTGGATAGGGTTTCAAAACATGAAATTCTAAAGGACTAATGCCATGGAACCTATAACTGGATCAATAAAGACCATTTATTAGTGATGTTAGTCTAAATTTTTTAAAAAAAAAACTAAGCCTAATTTTAAAAAAGTGGATGATCTTCAAATTCTACAAATGATCCTAACATGCCATATTTCATGTTCAAACTTTAGTGTTTCTCAAGGGTCCCAATTTTCAAAAAATGGTGGTATGTTAGTCCCAACAAATGGTGACTCAGGGGGGAAACATAACAATATGTTAAAACTTAGAGACTCTGGTTTAGACAAATAATTAGGTCATCCATTCCATTTGATCAATATCATCATCTAGATTAGATTATGGTTGAAACAAACCTAGAATTTACAGAGTTAGAGCCAAACACCAAGACATAGACATATTATGTGTGTGCTTTGATTCCACTTAGTGTTTATCATGGGGTTCAAGAAACAACTTTTAAGTTTCATGTCCTTAGTCACTAACACTAACTTATATCATGTTAAGATGTTCAGTAAGAACCATGCTTTTAGCTTAAGAAATCCTTTAGTATTGCTTTGCTTCCAACCAAACATCCATATCCCTGATATAGATTCCTTTGCTTCCAGTCAAGGCCTTGTTCCACTACTATCCAAGTGCCCATAGCTTGATGGAGATTACCATAATCACCTATGCTTATAAATCTTTTGATTTTGCATTGAGTTATTTTTTCTATTTTCTTGAGACTTTTATGCTTTTAGCAAGGTTGGGAACCATAATAGCTAGGTTTTAGGATTTGGTCAAGTGTTTGATCTTTAAAAAAGCATCTATGGCTGCAACCTTTATCCTAGGAAATGATTTTTATTAAGTGCTACTATTACTATACCATGATAGTTTAAATTTTCACCCTATAAGTGTAAGTCTTCTTAAAACTAGTTAGAGGTCAAGACAATGGTTAAGTTCTCATGAAATAGTTAACTTCTTCCATTGCTCTTTACCAGTTTCTATAAATTACAACATTATGCCATTTCATTTTATGACCATGGTCATCATATGAATGGTGTTCATACCATCATTTTTGAGTTTTGGGAAATTTCAAGTAAACTTCATAACTTTAAGCTCAGGATTGTCCAAAATGACTTATTAGAATCAAGGAACAAAGAAACAAGAAAGAAACACACAACATAAAATAGGAAAGAAAGATAGCAAAGGAAAACACACACACACACACACACACACACACACACACACACACACACACACACACACACACACACACACACACACACACACACACACACACACACACACACACACACACACACACACACACACACACACACACACACACACACACACACATGATTAAGCGAAAAAAAAGGATAGGAAGGAAATAACCAAAGGGAACCTAGCTAGCCTACTTACTCTAAATCTAACCATCTTATGGTTTCCTCCATGAAGACCTCTAGATGAGTAGCAGAGAAGTAGTTCTTGAGGTATTTCCCATTGGTGAGCAATGTAAACTCTACTATTTTTAGATCTGTGAGCTTGAAGGTGTTATTTCCTAATGTTTTTGTAATCTGGGATAGACCAATCTAAAAGGGTGTAAATTTACCATCTTTTCCCTTAGGCTTAGATGTTTTATCCCAAAGGAGAACTAGGTCTCCCTGTATAAACACCTTAACCTTGGACCTTATATCAAATCATCTCTTGACCATGGTTTGATGTTTTCTAATATTAGCAAAGGCTTTCTCCCTTACACCTTCTATTTGAATTATGTCTAAAAATCTTGAATTGGTAAGTTCTTGGCTCTCTTCCATGTATTCTTGCATAAATTTGTATGTGGGAAACTTGAGAGTGATAGGAAAAATAAGTTATTGTCCATACACAAATAGAAATGGTGAGGATATTAAGGCTTGATTGATTCTTATCTTATCAACCCAAAGTGAAAATTTAAGTATCTTATGCCAAGTCCTAGCTTTGTCTACAATAGACTTTTTTATTGCCTTCATTAGGTTCTTATTTATAGATTCAAAGACTTCATTCCCTTAGGGATAATGGTTGGATGCAAACTTGAGAGTGATGCCATTATAATAAGTCCATTAAGTCATCTATATAGATATGAATGTAGACTCATTGTCACACACTAGAGATACTAGAGTTCCAAGCCTAGTATAGATATTTTCTTCCAAGAAGTTCATCACTTCTTCAGTCTTACATTGTTTAGTGATTGAAGTATTAGTCCACCTTGTATAATAGTCTTTGGTGGTTAGGACATATTTGTGACCTTTAGATGAATTGGGGTTAATTACCCCAACAAAGTCTAACAACCATTGAGCAAAGGGTTTTTCAATCATGACTAGTCATAGTGGCATTACTGCATTTGGTTCCTTGGTGCTAAAAATATGACATGAGTGACATTCCCTCACATGTTTATGAGTATCTTTTAAAATAGTTGGCCAATAATAGCCAACTCTTAGAATTTTTTGAGTTGTGGTCCTCCCAGATGGATGTCCATTGCCTAGATTTTCATGAAAGGTGATTATGATTTGGCTAGATTTTTCTTGTGAGACACATCTCAAATAAACCTAAAAATTTCTCCTATACAAGATCCCATTCTTGATTAAGTAGTGGGCAACTTTCAACCTTAGGGCCCTATTTTTCTCCCTAGATAATCTTGTAGGACAAATACCATTAATTATAAAATGTATGATCAAATCATACCACTCACTAGATTTAAATTTTTGTTGATCCAATTGTATAATACTTAGCCTAGGGTTGGTATTAACAATCATCTAGATCAAACCTTGGCACCTTACCAATTTTGTTTTTTTCATCTCCAAGTCATATTCTAGGAAAACTAACATCCACTTACCTCTACATTATCCTAATTAATTTTGACTTAACATAAGTTTGGTGGTAGGGTCAGGTAAGATAGTAGGCACCTTATTTATAGGGATGTAATGCATGAATTTCTTAACTACCTTAACTAACGCATATGCCTGCTTATCAATAAATGAATAATTTAACTTGATGTTCTTAAAATTAGTGCTCCTAAAATATATTGAGTGGTTACACACTTCAATTTTTTGAGTCAATACTACATCCATAGTGTGGTTAGATGAAAAATAATAGAGGTATAAGTCCCTTGAGAAATTAGGACTTATGAGGACTAGAGCTTGGCTAATGGCCTCCTTGATTTTGTTGAATGTTTTTTTGGAATATTCATTCCATGTGACCTTGGAATCCTTATTTATCATGTCATTTAGTGGCTTGAAAATCTTTGCAAAGCCAAAAATAATTTTTTTTACAAAATTTATCTTACCAAATAATGATTTTAGCTCTTTCATAGTGTTTAGAGGTTCTATTCTAGATATGGCCTCCACTCTTTTAGGATCTATAGAGATTAGATATTGGGTTATAACATGGCCCAATAATTTACCTTAAGTCACACAAAATATACTCTTCTTAATATTTTATTAAATGCCATACATTCTACATCTTTTAAAAACTTACTACAAATACATGAAGTGATCTTCCCTATTTTTAGAAAAAATTGTTAGATCATCCATATAAATAATGATGCACTTACTTATTAGGCCTTGAAAGGCATGGTCCATATCTTTTTACAAGGTAGATCCTACATTTATTATCCAAAAGGGCATCCTCTTGTAAGCAAAGGTTCCCCACTTTGTGGTGAAAGTTGTCATCATCATGTCCTCTCTATCAACCAACACTTAGTTGTAACCTGAAAAGCCATCAAGAAAAGACATCATAGTTGAACTTGAAACAACTTGAATCAGTTAGTCTAGGGAAATAAGGGGATATTTATCCTTTTTTGATGATTTTTTTAAGTTCTTGAAGTTAGTAAAAAGTCTAATCTCACCATTCTTCTTCCTAACTTGCACCAAATTAGCCACCTAGGTGGAATGCTTGATGGGGAAGACTATCCTAGCATCTAATAATATTTTGCCCTTCTTGAAGATCATGGGCTCTAGGATGGGGTTTAGAGGCCTCTATTTCTACCTAAATTTTTTTCAACTCTCCTTAAGGGGTATGGTATGGGTAATGACCCTTGGTCAAATATATTTAAGTCATCATAGGACCAAGCTATGACATCATTGTATTAGGTAGGGAGCTCTTTGGCTTTATTTTTCTCAATGTTTATGTAGGATTTTCCAACATTTACTAGTTGGGGTTGATCTTGGAGGCAAAGATCAATAGCATCATAATCTTTCCCACTCACCTTAGGAACCTTAGAAACCATAGCCAATTTTTCCTAGTCAAATAGTCTTTCCAAAGTAATCATTCCCTTGGGGATCTTGTTGTCATTCAAATGAACAACTTTACCATCAAACTTGTCCTCTTTAAATTCATTTTCATTGCTCTCATAAATAATATGAGCATCAAATAATATATAATTGGTCATGAAATCTAATATCTGTTGATCATCATTAAAGACTTGAAAATGGCTAACATTATCAAGTACTAAAGGACAAGGGATTAGCTCAATGCTAAAATTAGAGGAATCTTGGTTGGGCATGAGGTTGACTACAGTAGATGCCAATTCATCAATAGCTTGGTTTTCTCCTCTTGGTATGGAAATGATGTGAGAGGTATAAAATTATTCAATCAAATCCTAAACTCTAAAATTATACCTTTTCAGGTATGAGAGCTTACATTAGTATTTTCTTCTTACCTGGTTGACCACTAGTTTTGAATCCCCATAAACTAGTACTTCTTTGACCTTATTCTTTATATCAAATTGTAAACCCAAGATAAGGTCTTTATATTTATCTATATTTTTAGTACAATGGAATTAGAGACTATAAAAAGCATGTTAATTTCTATTAGTAGGGTTAGTTAAAATAATAGCAACACCTAATCCAACATTACACCTAACACCATCAAAATGTAACTATCATAATCCAGGAACAACATGAGCATTCTTGGGATCACATACCTTATCATTATCTAGTGTAGAAACCCCTAAGTTTTTGTCTACTATGTTAAACCTCTCATTAATAACATTATACTGAGTTATCATATGTTGCATCCTTGGTTCTCTATTAACCCTAATTTTATTGGGAACTCCCTTCTAAAGTAGCCATATATGTGAGCAATCTATTGACACGTAACCATTCAAAGCCTCAGTCCATTCCCTACTCAATGAGATTCCATAAACATTAGGTATATCAATAACTTGAATATCAATGAATATTTACACCCTAGGCTCAAAAGCTAGTTGCATGTGAACATTTAAAACATCCCCAATTACCCTAACTCTAGATTTGTCTAATTAGGTAACAACCCTATTAGACTTAATGGGAGTTAAGCCAAGTTATTTGCATATGCATATAGTCATGATATTGGTAGATGATCCTAAATATAATAATAAACTATGTATGCTTTTACCAAACATCCTGATAGTGAACAAGAAAAGAGGAGATTAAGCCTTAGCTTTGTACACAATCACATTAACATGATTAATGTGTGGTGGATTATTTGACTTCTTTGATAAAAATTCTAGCAGAAGGTCCATTTTCTCTATAATCTAAATAAGTTCATGTAATTTAATATTATCCTTTATATTTTTCATACCCTTATCTATATTATATCCAATTTTAGAAGAACTAGGAATTTTAATGTTTGGTTTATAATTACTCCCTTTAGGTGGCTCAGGATTGTTGCTTGAAGAAGTGTTTGGAGGAGTTACAAAATTATTTAAAGGTGTTGAGGTGTTCAAAGGATGCCTCTATTCCTTATTCCTCAAGGGATGGGTCTTATTTAAGAATTGTTGAAAGGCTTGGATCTCCTTAAGGACCTCATTAGGTTCATTTTCCTCTTGAAAGGGGAAATCAAAGGTGTCCACCATGAAGGATTGATCAGATAACTTAGAATCAAAAGTAGTTGCACCATTATATTTGTTAGGAACCACTTAAAATATATCCAACTCCTCCTATGAAGCCTTAAAGGCTTTGAAACATTCTATACAGTTAATTTCCCCATGCTTGGTTGTGCAATGTACCCTACAATAATCAGGTAATGTAATATTAGTGAGGTTAATGTCCATGGTCTTATTTTTATATGATGGCTCATTATTCCTATTATTATGAAATCTATTATTTTGAAATATATTATTTGGCCTATTAAACCTCTAAAATGAGAAGTTCTTACCAGAGTGCTCTCTAATATTGACTACTTGTTTCTATAACTGAAGGAAATCAATGCTTAATTTTTGAACCATTTTCAAGATAGACTCATTCTCTTTTTTAGGAGATTCATAATTATGTACCTATTTATTATTAGAAAATAGTACCAAAGCCCTTTGATTATTTAGATTAAATACATTAGTAGGATGATTTTGAAATCCTAATTTTTAATTGGTAGTTGCATGACTCAATGAAAATTGAGTTAGGTTTAGGAGTTGGTTTAATGCTAGGATATTTTGGCTATTATTTGGGAATAAGTTCATCATAGGCATTTTTGGGCTGATGTTTGGCATAGAATATGACATTTTCCCTTGAGGCTACATCTGATCATTGATGGTTTTTGTTTCAACATAGGCTCTAGCTAATGAATTTATGGTTGACATAGATCTCCTAAAAAATATAGAGGTCATAGGATATACTGCATCTTTGTAAATCTCTAGAGATAATACATCATCAAGATTATAAGGGTCTATGGTCCTACTAAACATTTTATACAATATAGCATTGAAGGACCTAATAGGATAACTTTCATTTCTTCTAATGGTGGTGAACTGATGGTAGATAACATAAGGACTAATAATCTTATCAAATTGATCTATGAATACATTTTTGAAATCATCCCAGCTAGTGATATAATTATTAAGCAAGTTTAAGAATCATTCATAAGTATCATCCTTAAAGGTGAAGGGTAATATCCTACAAGTTACATCCTCATGCATAACATTTAGTAATTTTAAGGTTGTTTTAAAATATTTTATATGTTCTTTAGCAGTTATTATACCTACTAGACCAAATGTAGGTAAGTACTTTTTAGGGTTGCAAGGGAAGTCATGAAGTACACCTGGCATATTGATTAAAAATTCTCCCAACCAAGCCATATTTGGATGAACATTTAAGGCATAGGTACCTTGAAGAGGCAAATTTGGAAAATATCAAGATCTCATGCATCTATCTTTGTCACATCTAGCTTTTGTATGGACCTCAAGCTTGAGCAAAGGCTCATTGGTCTCTGAGTGTGATCTTGTTTTAATCCTGGGTAATTTTATTTTGAAATTTGAAGATCCTACCTAAACTATGATGTGTCAAGTTAAATTTTATAAATAACAAGAGTTAGACCTACACATTGAGCTTATCTTGCAAATATGGTTTGGAAAACTGTAAAGGATGTTGATCTTTGATTGAATTAGCTCAAAGAAATGTTCAATTACATAAATATGGTCTATCTTTATAAGTATAAGCCTAAATGAACTCATTTATATAAAATATATGTCCACCTTTGATCAAAATGAGTTATTCTAACCTCAAATACTATGGATTCTCAAAGCTAAAGCTAAATTTATCAAATAAAAGCATCAATGCCCAAAAAACTTTAATCTTTATCTAAGGAATCACAAAGATGCCTTATAAATATCAAAGATAAATGATAGTTATACTTATAAGCAAATAATTCACTCAAAAACATAAAGATAAACTAATATTTAGATCAAACAGACTAAGATCAACAAAGATTCAAAGAATTGATGGCCCTCCATCTAGCACCAGTGGAGGCTTCTCCTATTGATGCTTATAAATGACCACAAGTGCTCTTAGTGTTTAAATAACACTTCTCATTCTATAATTTAGAAAATTTAGAGCATGATTTTAGGTGTTGACAATCTAGTTACCTATGGTGAAATAAAAACAAATCAAGATAAATTGTTCCATAATATTTAATGATTTAGTGTTTGGGAGCCACCTTGGTCCATTCTTTGTGAATTGCAGAGAGTCTATGTTAATAATAAGTGATTTATGTTATATAATTAAGCTACAAGATAATCTAAATGTATATTTATAATGAATCTAAAACTAAAGTGATGTGGTGTAAAAAAGACCAAAGAGAAGGTTAAAGTAGAAAATAACTGAGTGATTGCCAATTTTAGTCACAAATATTATGACAAAACATCAATTGCAACTGAGTATGTGGTTTAATAATTTTGGGAATATTGGTGTCTTATTCCTAATTTAGTTAAAGGTTATGATTATTAAAATTAGTGAATAAATATTCAATAATTAAGCTACTAATTTATATAAATTAGATTGCAATGTTGACATTTCTAAAAATAGTATAAGAGATGGAAAATAAGACTTTGCTGGAAATTGGCTAATACAACTAAGATAGGGTCTGATATTCACTATAAAATACTATGACACTATTATAAACTAATATTTGACCTTCATTTTATGATTAGAGAGGAACATTAAAAGTGGAAAAGAGTGGCATTGGTGTTGTATTCCACCTTTGCCACTATTGTCTCGAGGATCTGAACTTTCTAGGTTTTATTCTCTACATCTGTGTAACCTTATTTGTGAGGTTTAGGGAGATGGAAGCGTATATAACTCCTTATAGAGCATATTTTACCTTCTAACCCTATATTCCATTGTGGTTTTACCAATTTTAATAAAGAGGGGGGGTTAGTATGTGTAATATTCATTGAAGGTGTATCCACACCCCTTATGTGGGCACACTACCTACATACCAATACTCTGATTAGGGATTAAGCCATATGTAGTTCTCCCACTTGATGTGCTTTATGAAATTAAGTGTATGAATATGAAAAATGTTAAATTGGATGTACTTGAGGTGGCTATGGATTAGTGCAAGGATTTGAATAATCTTATAAGTATATTTGTTAGCTATATGTAGAGAATAGGGAAGATTACTTGAGAAGTCTTGTTTGTATTCTTACTTTCTTAGTGATATTTACCAACCCTTTCCAAATGATCTTTGAATGGGATTTTATAAGGATCTATTGGTCATGGGTTGAATGTGCTCTCATTAGGTTAGTAATGATAAGGATGGGGAACTAGAAAGAACTAACCATTGGGGCCAAATTGCACTTGGATAAGAGTGACAAAAGTGGATAGGAGTGGCACTGATGCTATAGTCCAATTCTGGCACTATTTTCCTAAGCTAACAGGACCTAAGGGGATGGATTTGTCATGGAAAAAGGGGTCTGGATTAGCTGGGATCAAGTTTGAAAGGCTATGAATGATTGGGAATTAGTGAAAAGATGCCTATGAGGTTCATGAGAGAAATCAAAATGGACCTAAGGGTTAGGTGTCATTATCCATGCTCAAGTTACCAATTTTTGCATTTTATATGACTACATTTGCCCCTCCTTTATTTTAGTGATGCAATAAAGTGGAGTATGAAGATAAAGGGAAAATAGAAAGTGTACTTAAAATTACCTACAAGGGTGAGGCTCATGAAGTTGTGTGATGTTGGGTGTGTATAGAGAGAGTGCACTGTGAAATATGAATTTGTAAGAAAAATAAAGAGTAAATCAATTTTTACTAGATACGCTATATCTAAAATAAAAACATACAAATCTAGGTAAGAGAGAGAGAAAGAGAAAGGAATGAATACACCTCATTGGGTATGTGGACTAATAAAAAACCTCTTGTAATGCTAAGTGATGTTTTATGATACTAATTAATGTTGGATGATGTTGTACTAAGAGTAATATCATGAACGGAGTTTAGTTCTCAATTCCTTAGAAGTGGCTCAAGAATGCAAAGGCTAATCATTTGTCTCCATCATTTCCCCCTAAGTTAATTTATGTGATTATTCATGTGCTAATTTATGTTTTGACTAAATGTCCAATCCCTCTAAGTAGGTGGTTCAATAATATAAATGTTAACTAGTCTTTAATCTCCATTATTGCCCTATGAAGTGAAATTATCAACTAATACCAATATGAAATGTGTGTGGAATGAGATAGATGGATTTTAAATCCCATGAATGATCTGTAATCTAAAAATATTGATGTGAATATATGAATGTATGATAGAAACTAAGCCACTCTTTGCCACTCTAAAATATGGAGATTATGCTTGTATGAAAGCCACTCTGAAACTGGTGCACTAGGATTATATGAAAGCCACTCCAAAATGTGGAAGTTAGGATTCAATAAAAGCCAATCTAAAATAATGACAACCACCTATAGATATAATAAGGCATGAAACTACTAAAAATTCTTGGGTAATGCTAAACTTGGAAAGAAAAGTAAATAAATGTGTTATGCACATTGCCCCCAATCACTAGTGTTTACAACATGGATTTTGATTTGGAAGTTATACCAACTATTGTATATGAAACTAGAAGTGAGAGACATCATGCCATTCATGATGCCCCCTATACCTAGATTCTCTAAGTAAAAGTGTATTAAAAATTATTGATTTTTAATTGGTCTAACTGTACAAAATTGTAGCTAAACCTACTTTTCTATCTAGTTCTAGAAAGTCTAGTTTTTTGTTATTTAGATAAGAGTGCCAAAAATAGATAGTATTGGCACTAGTGTTATAGTCTAATCTTGGTGTTGTTGTCTTAGGCCAAATATGATGACTTTCCTAATATTTTCACTATTATCCTAGTTTATTTTGACTATTTTGATGTCTGGTTATTATTCTGGGTGTTTTGAAAGCTAAATTTTTTACCGTTAGGAGCTCTGATCTATGTGCTAAAACCCTTATTTGTTGGCCCCTCTTCTAAGAGCAGAAATGAAGACCTTGTAATGACTTCCCTTAGAGTAAATATCCCTACAAGTGTGTTAAGATGCAAATATACATGATATAACAATGATAATTAAAAATATATGTCAAGATATAACATGGTTTGTAATGAGAGATTGTTAAATCAACATGGGTATGCCTAGATAGATATAAAAATGTAATATCATGTGCAATGTACTATATTAGAAATAGAAGTATGGTTATTTTTTGGTTATAGTTTGAAAGGAGAGATGGAGCATGATGTCCATTATGGCATCCAAGATAGTAAGATAATGCATTATGTGGATCATGGTATTAAAAACAATGAGAAAAAAACAAGCAACAAACACACAAGACAAGAAGTAAGAAGCATACAAGTGTGTCCAAGGGGCCAAGCAAACAAAGGATATGGACATATGTCACTAAAAATATAAGTCAATCATACAAGGCATGTTCAAATGCCACATACACATATAATTGAAATAATCAAGGTTGGCTTAAGGGTCATAATCATATAGAAGAGTATAGGCAAAGGACATTAGAAAATGTCTTAAGGCACACACAAGACATAGAAGTAAAAGACATTAGAAAATGTCCTAAGGCACATATAGGATACAAATAGGAACTGAGAAATGAAATCACATCTAACTACACAAAGAAATAAAATGAAAGCATGGAAATAGTGGAAATACAATCACACCTAACTAATCAAAGCAAGAAGTGAAAGTATGCAAGATATGTTAGTACAAGACTAGGTATATCCTAATAAATACACAAGTGCAATATACTAGTGAGTGTCAATAGATTAATCTATGTAAGCTAGTAATTGATGTATATCAACATGATATTTAGAGTGTGTTGTGTAGCAATGACATAACTTGGATGGTGTAGTCATGTAGAATATTCCACCAATGGGCATATGTATCGATGTCTTAAATGTATAAGTAAGATGCCCCCTCAAAGGGTATAATGAAGCAATAAAAGAGTTGTATGTCACTACACACTCTCAAAAGAGATCAAGTGAAGCATGGTAATGTAGATAAATTGACAAACAATAACATAGAACAACAAATATTAGTATAGCATGATAGTATAAATGTAAATCATGGATGATGCATACAATCAATGTGTTTTTGGTGGTTTTGACATATTTGAATGTTTTTGTATTTTTGAAATGTTTTGAGTTATGCACAATCAATCACATGAAGAATATGTACAAGAATTTGAAAAGGAACTATGTACAATCAAGCATGAGGAGATTATGTACAAATAATATTGAGAAACTAGGTGTAAGTAATTACAAGAAAGCTATGTACAAACATTTGAAAAAAAATGTTATATAAAATCATATGAATAAATCAATATGTACATAATGACATAAAAGACTAGGCTAGAAGGGATAAAAGGTCTAAAGATGGAGCTTGTTGGGGATGGAGATGTAGGAATGGATCACAACCTTCATCAAATACATTAAGATCATCATCATAAGTATCATCATATGCTATAGATGTTGTGTTCATGGTGTTATTATATTGAAGTAAAATTGAAGGTTGCTTTGGTGGTGGAAATGTTGATTCTCCTCTGGAATGTTTAGCTCTGGTAGTAGATTGCTTTGGTGGAAGTGGTAGAGTTGGTGCTGGTGGTGTTGTAATCTAAATAATACCATGAAGCTGTAGTTTATCCAATCTTTACTATAAATTTATACATGTGTTTGTATCATGGCCTATGATATTGTGAAAGAGATAAAATGGGCAACCATCCTGCTGTGATAATCTACTAATGGATATGTGTCACACTATAGGTAATGTGATTAATCTATGATCAAGTAACATATGTAACATAATATGTGGTTGATGTTATGTGCTACCTACCTAAATATGAATGATTGGATCTATATCCATATCCATAACCATTTGAACTATATGTTCTAAGTGATCTATCTGTGGTTGCAAATGTGAATTATATCTTTTGAGTGTAGTGCAAGATGCTAAGAGTGATGTAGGATGTGTAATGAGATATCTAGAGTCATCTTGGTACTCATTTGGGCCTATTGGTGTAAATCTCAATCCAAAAAAATAATCATCTATAAGTGTGGGTGTCGTATCATCATTTGAAGAAGCCTAAGAATCTGTGTCAACATCATGTATATATGGTAACTCAAAATTTACCATGAAGGGTATTTATGGTATGAGAGTCTCATAAATTATAATAAAAGAAGATATTGGTTTTGTGAAAGTATCTATAATTAATGGATTAATTATATCTATAGAAACAACTGGTATTGTTGGAACTATTGTTGATGAATATATAATTGTAACTAGTGTAGGAATCATGATTGATGGAAGAGATAAAATGGTTGAAGATACTATGATTGGAAGAATATTTGGAGCTAAGGACATGGATATAAGTGGAGGAGTGAAAGAAGTGATCATCTCCCCAACTTCATATGTATATATCTAATCAAGATAAATGTAATGAAGTGGTGGTTGAACTATGAGATGAGGTGTCCCATTTAGTGAAATAGTCAAAGATGATTTTGTAATTCGATAATATCTAAATGGCTGGTTATCTACTGGGAATGTGTATAGGTATCCTTCATGGAAGAACTTAACACATCGATGAAGAGTAGATGGAACTACCCTCATAGCATGTATCCAAGGTCATCTGAGTATAAGATTATAATGAAAGGTACTTGGCATGACTTGTAACTATGTGAAGAGGGTTTTTGGTCCTACCATGATATCTAAAATAATGGTGCCCAATGTCTATCATGGTATATCATCAAACCCTTTAATATTCTTATATGATTTTTGCATGGATGTCATATCTATGTCCATGGTCTATAATCGTGTGATATTACCTATATTAAGTCTAGAACCACTATCAAATAGAACTCTCTTTACTGCATTAGTTTTGACTTGAACTTGTATGAATAGTGGTAAATTTTGATCAATAAATGTCTGAGAAGGCATGACCTCATGATCAAAAGAAATTTCATCTTCTATTTTTTTTAAATTATTGACCATTGATGAAAAATAAGAAGGCTCTAAATCAAAGGGCATAAAATTCTAAGTGAGTGCCTAATAAAGAATGTCCTTGAACACATTAGCTTTCTAAATTAGTTTTAGCATGGAAATCTTAGCTAGAGTGTTTCTCAACTGATCAAAAATATCATATGAATTATGTGGATCTACCTGTACAAGTGGGTTGGGCCTAGGATGGGAAGAAATAAGAGGGTGGAAAAGCTCTTGACTAGGTGGAAGAGGAATGGTAACATGTTGAGCAATAGCTCTAACCACATTATCTACTATCTGTATAGGACTAGTAGTAGCTATGGGAGGAGAATGAAGATAATCGATAGGTTAAGGTGGTGAAGGGACAAAGGGTGTCAACTAGGATCTCTAGTGATGGGTAGTGACCTAGGGAAGGGTAAAATAGACCATGCAACATGACTTAACATGGGATAGAGGCTCCAAGGGAGGTGATGCAAAAAATATCTTAACATGTTTAATAATAACTTTCTTAACATCATCCCATATAATGAAAAATAAGCATGAAATGCAAAAAATGAAGCTTTTTACTAACATATGATATACTTTGTCATTCATGTACATAATAAGAGCAAATACGGTCTCCTTATTATTTTCAAGAAATGTAAGAAAAATTTGTAAATAAGTGAGAATTATTTTTCCAATTTGATTATAAATGTAACATGATACATCAAGAAGCTTTGGGACCTAGTATAGGCAACTAGGGTTTGGAAAAATAAATATTTTTGAGAATCACAATTTAATTTTGAAATTCAAATGGATTTTTTGATTAAATTTGCTAGTAAAATTTTAAAAGATGATTGAAAATTACTAGGAAAATACTAGGACCTAGTATGGGCAACTAGGGTTTGAAAATAATTATTTTGAAATTTACTATGAAAATTTGAAATTTAAAGTGAATTTATCATTTTAATATGCTAGTAAAAAATCATAAAATTATTGGAAAAATACTAGGGCAATATTGGGACCTAATATGGGCAACTAGGGTTTGAAATAAAATTTATTTTAAAATTACTACAAAATTTTAAAATTAAATGTTAATTTCTAATTTTATTATGCATGTAAAAAATCAAAAAATATAGGAAAAATCAGTAAAAAATTTACCCTATGGTTTCTAAGGTTTTTATGTGTAAATGAAGTAAGTCAAGTTCACCAAATGATTTAACAATTTTGGGAATATGGGTGTATTATTCCTAATTTAGTTAAAGGGTGTAAGTAGTAAAATTAGTATATAAATATGAAATAATTAAGCTACTAATTTGTGTAAATTAAATTGCAATTTTGATGTATCTAAATATAGTAGTAAAATATGGAAAAGAAGACTTAATTGGAAATTAACGAATACAACTAAGATAGGGTCTGATATTCATTGTGCAAAATTGGGATACTATCACAGACTAATATCTAAAATTCATTTTATGATTGAATAGGAGCATTGAAAATGGACATGAATAGCACTAACATTGTAATCCACCTCTAACTCTATTATCCTAAGGATTTGAACTTTTCGGGTTTTGTTCACCAGATCTGTGTGACCCTATCTATGAAGTTTCAATAGATGAAAGTCTATAGAATTCCTTATAGAGTATATTTTCTCTTCAAGCCCTATACTCCATTGTGCTTTAACCAATTTAAAGAAAGAGGGGGGTTAGTGTGTGTAAGATTCATTGAACATGTATCCACACCCCTTGTGTGGGTAGGCTACCTACATTCCAATACTCTGAAGAGGGATCATGCCATATGTACTTCTCCCACTTGATGTGCTTTATGCAATTGAGTGTATGAATATGGAAAATGCTAAACTAGATTTATTTGAGGTGGCTAGGGACTGGTGTAATGATTTGAATAAGTTTGTAAGTATATTGGTTGGTTATATACAGAGAATAGGGAAGATTGCTTCAAAATTCTTACTTGTAATCTTGTTTATTTAGTGATATTTTCTAACCCTTTCTAAATGATCTTTGAATGCACTTTTATAGGGATCTATTGGTCATGGGTTAAATGTACTCGCATTAGGCTGACAAGGATAAGGATGGGGAATCAGAAGGAATTGACCATTGGGGCCAAAATTGAACTTGGATAGAAGTGTAAAAAGTGGATAGGACTGGCACCAGCACTATATTCCAAGTGTGGTGTTATTATCTAGAGATGACAGGACTTGCGGGATGGATCAGTCAAGGAAAAAGGGTCTGGCTTATTTGAGATCAAGTCTAGAAGGCTATGGATGATTAGGAATCAATGAAAATATGCCTATAAGGGTAATGAGAGTAACCAAAAGGGACCCAAGATTTGGGTGTCATTATCCATGCTCAAGTTACCAATCTTTTTATTTTATATGATTGTAGTATACATTCAACCAATATATAATGCAACATAGCCTAAGTTCAAATTCCACTATATATCAGGCAAAATTCAAATTATAATGTAAAGAGTCACAAGTAAGAACCAGGTCTATTTTAAGGATTTACTACTATAATCAAATATCATTTGCACATCTGAATACAAAGCAAAATAAAATGAATCAAAACCTAATATCTTCCAACTAATCTAGCATATGCACAAATCAGAAACCTTGTGATTAGAAAATACAACTCAGAATTCACAGACACCTTTCAAATTCAAGACATCTACTTGTAATTGAGATAAAATCTATATTAGTAATTGACATATCAAAAATGGACAATCCTTGCAAAATTCTTTGATTATATTAATTGCTTCAAGTGTACAAAATTTGTTCAAGATTCATTCTTTTTACAAATTGTGATACACAATTGTCCTTAAAAGTTTTAAAATACATGTTCTTTTCACAATCATACTAACCTAGAGAAAAATATGATAACAAACTAGCATATGCCTTTACAATGGAATATTCTATTTAAAAAGGTTATAAAATTTTGTAAAATAGAATATTGCTTAATTTATTGGTGGGGCCTCTAATTGTCATTATTGGAGTAAGTTCATTGCTTTATTATGTTTCTCATCAACTAGCTCTAGATCCACAACAAGCTTCATGATTCACTCCTCTTCTTGATCTACCAAGTCATCAAGTTCCTTGTCATTCCTGACCATGGATTTTTTAATTCTCCTAGCTTCACTTATCCTTTATCTTGCATTAAATATCATGTCTAAGATCTCATTTTTATCATCCCCATATTTTCCTTTGATTCCTTGAGTTACCAAAGTATCCCTATGTTTAAATTCTTTATCGCTTAATATTCCAATGATAGTGGGTCATGTAGGATTTGTGAGCATAGTTGCAAGAAGTTATTTAATTCTTGCAATAAGCTCCCTATCATCTTCTAGGGGTATTCCCACATCATTGTGCCAAGATCTCAAACTTTGAAATTTGTCAACCACAATTCCTAGAATTATGCTCAAGTGTCCTAAACTGATGGTTTTGAAGTCTAGGATATGTTTTCTTGCTCGAGTGTTGAGAAGTTGGGCTATTTTGTCCACCAAGGCTTTCCATTGGGTGACCAAACTCTTGGACATTATAATGTATTTTTCTAATGCACTTTGCCTCAGTTTCATTTTTTGAGTGCTTCAAACATTTCATAAAATGACTCATCAAGCATTTTGGTTATGGCTTAAGGAATTAATAGAATTGTCTATCTTTAGGTTTTATTTTTCCCTTTCCAAGTTTAAAATCCTTTGTTTCATGCCCTAGACCCTATCTTTTGCTTGTGTTGATTGGGCCTCAATCAAAATTTCTACATATTTTTCATGAATTTTAGCTTCCCCAAGCTACTGACCCCCCACTGGGGTTAATCCTATAAAGTGTTCAACATTTTGGAAGGTGAATTCCTCTATTCCAACCATAGTTATCCTAGTTGTTGCTCTTTCTAACCTAGCTATTTTAGGGTTAAATTGGATAGTAGTGACTTGTTTCTTGAACTTGGGAGGTTTTAGGACCTCCACACCTAAATTACTTGATGCTCTAGGAGCATCCATATTCTTGCCTTCTGGTCCTTGAGTGACCACAATTATTCTTTCTTCCTACTCTTTCACAATAACCCTTATCCATAGCTTCATTTCATCTTATATCTTAGCATAAAAAACTCTTGTCATGGCCCATGAATGAGAAAGATAGGGGATATTTTGTAATTTCACATAAAGAAACCAGTTTGGGATAACTAGCCCATGGATGGGGAATTCATCACTGAAAAAATTTATCTCACTTATGGGGTGAGAGATGGTTAATATAGGTCACTTCTTTGGTCCCATATGAACCAATGCTAGCTCTATTTCTTTCTTCTCTATGGATGGCATAAGAACAAGTTTTTTCTATTATCATCTCTAGGCTCTCCCTCTTGGACTTGGGCTTCTTCTAGCTACTCCCCTTCCCTATCAGTGTTATATGCCTTTGCAAGCTTCTTAAGAGTACCCTCAAGTGTCTCTTCTGGTTCCAAGGTAATCATGTCTATGTATTGAATTGGGGAAGGTGGTCTTTGGGGAAATTTTGAAGTTGAGAGGGCCTTCCCAAGTCTCTCTTCTAATTTTACTTCTCCTAATTTCTCCTTGCCCTTGCCTTGATCATTATACTTTTACTTAGGCTACCCCTATGGCTATTGTTGTTCTACCTGGGGTGTCCCAAATGGACCTATCAATAAATGATATTGAAAAGGATGCATTTTCCATGTCTCTCTTTAGGGCTTGTCATCCTTCATCAGCCTATGTTCTAGCTTGATGTTGTGGCCTTGGATCCTAGAAAATACTTCTTCATAATTATTAGATTTGATATAGATGGTGTTATGAACACCAAGTTGATGTACATATTCAGGCTTTGGGAGCTTCTTATCTTTTAATTGGTTGGCCATTACATTATTAGGATCCCATATCTTGATTTTATCAAGTTGAAAACCAAATGAATCCATGTGTCTGGGCATGGTATCAATCTATTTCTAGTCTTGAAGTATGGTCTTTCTAATGATCAGTAAGAAGGGGTGGAGAAGAGATTTATTTTTATTTTTACAACTACCATCGATGCCATGTATAAATTGGGAGGTAATTTCGTACTCAACTGGCTTGCTAGAAACATATACTAGCAACCTACAAGGCTGGGACATGATCCCCTCAATTCTAATGATTAGTAGTCAGTGTAGTACCATATATCACCTATTATCTTGACATACTTCTTGATTAGGGTGTGAACGTTAGGCATAGAAACACTTGTGATGGCCTCAACTATGGTTGGGAAAATGTAGTCATAAATAAATTATATGTGGTTCCTATACATAAAGATATGTAGTTTAGAATAGTGGTGTGAAATGGTGGTTTTTCCATTTAGGGACTAATTCCTAATCCCAGGGAAGGTCATTGAGGCAAGAATGGCATCTAGTAGGTACGACATCATATAAAACTACTTGGATGTCTTCCTTTCGATAGTATTGAATTGTTTAGCCAAGAATATACTGATTAAATCTCTAATTAGAGGGGTGATCTTTTATTCCACCATGAATTGTACATATGGGACCCAAATTTTATTCACATAGGTGGTATAGAGAGCTCCAAATGATTGGTTCAATATGGTCATTATAACTCTAATGCCCTCTTTGAATTGAATTATTGGGATTTTTCCTTCAAAATCCCTAAAGATGTGGGGTCCTTAGTACAACTAGGGCCTAAGGACTGAGTCTAAGTCATGCTTAGAGGTCCACTCTTTGATTTTGTATAAATATACATGGGGAATGGGGAGCCTATAATAATTTTCAAAAGCTACAGAAGAAATATATACCACTTTCTTGGAATCTTCCTCCTAAATGATACATTCATTATCAATTCTATAAGCAACAAATATGGGAGCAAGGATATCAATGTAATGTAGTACCTCAAGTTTTGTTGTAGTGTAGTAGAGATCAGCCATCTAAACAATGACTAGGTCATAGTTCCTTTGGCTTACTACAATAATTCTTTACTCCTCTTTGTGATGGGTTTTAATTCCTTGATCATTAAGAAGAGTTTGGACTAGTTCCTAATACTTGGGATATTCAGGGCTGCAGTGTCCAACTTAGTATCCTTGAAGATTGAGCCTTCATTATCCATTGATATATAGATCTTAGTTTCCTCCTTTAGTTGTTGTCTACAGGATGTTGTTGTCTCTATTCTTATAGACTACTAACACTAGATTGCAAATGATCTTTGTGAAGGTTCTCTTGCACTCAAAAACACAATCAAGTTCTCCTTAGATCAAATTATAACTAATTGAGTCTTTTTGGGTCATTTTATGTAGGTTTTAGGGTTTTAGAGCTTTAATGGTAGAATATATCTAAGCTTCAGCCTATGTGTGCCTTAGATTTACTTTAAACCTTTGCCTTTATACCTTTACATCTTTGAATCCATAAGATCTTGTATTTTGTCCTTTTCTACTTGTGTGGTTCTTATGTGTCATTGATCTAGGCCTTTTGTGACAATTTTCATAAATTTCATTTGAGCACTAGTCTTTGGTATTTTAAAAATGCCTCTTTTATTTAATATGATTAGATCAAAATCCTAGATTAGCATGATATGTTGATTATAATCTAGGCCCCTACCTATGATTGGCTCTTTTTGTTGAAAAACCCATGTTCATGACACTTGAAGTCTTTGTGTGTCCTCCTCATGCTCTAAATCTTATGTCAGTCCTTTACTGAATGACCATTGGCCATGTGGTGAGATCATGGTCCTTTGAAAGGATATGAGCACCTTCATGTCATTGGATCATCTTGTAGTGATGAAGTGCAAACTATCAGATCATCCTATTATCTCTACTTCGAATGAGCCTTTACCATGCATTGAAATTATGGTTTATCAGGGCCTCATTGAAAAGTCTACAGGAGCCTTGCATCATTGGATCAAAATCCAATGATGAAGTGTGAATCATTGATCTATAGAGATTCCCAAACTTTAAGTTAGTACATTATTAAGACCATGACTTAGGCTTAAGTCCCTTAGGCTAATGTTTGTTTCATTTATTGAAGCATGAAATAAAACTTAGACTAATGGGTTTATGCCTAAGTTTTCTGATTTATATGTAAGGGGCCCATGGCCTATATATTCTTGGCCAATGTTTACGCCATATTTAATAAACACAATGTATACATTGGTCTAAAATATTTATGCCAAGACTTTATAAAATACATTCAAAAGGATCAACATGCCATAATGGTCCAATAACAAATAGGTTTTTATTGTATTGATAGAAAATAATAAAACCTTTATCTAGAAGTATCTAGTCTAAATTTTAAGCTATAAGAACTCTCATTTTTCAAAATAAGACTTAGTATAAGTCTATAGGTTAAGGTTCATGATATTTAAATAAAATGTCATGGGGACCTTAAAGTATAGATTTAGGATAAGTTTATTTTGTGTATATTTAGATTATAATACCATTTCCACATTATACAAATTGACTATTTCTAGTGTTTGAGCATTTCTTAAGCACTTCCCTTCGATTGTAAAGCCATTATCAAGCCTTACAACAATATTTTGGAGTTAATTTTGATCATGAGTGGGATAATTCATTAGCTTAAATTTTACGGTCTCGTAGACATCAAATGACAGTTATACGAATGTCAATTTTAAGCTAGTGTAATTTTTTATTTGATGGGCTTAAAGTTGATAGTTGTGTGGATGTTAAATACATCCTTGCAGACACTAAATGATGGTCATGAAAACATTAATTTTAAGCTCATCGAATTATTATGACCCAATTTGAGAATGCCACTTGTCACATCCATGGGGCTTCCTAGGGTTTTAGACTTAATTTTCTCTCTCAGATCAAAATCAATGATGAAGCATCAGCCATTGATTATGATGTGAGATCTTGCTCATGATTGGTTGTTTTTTTAGGCATGACCCATTTGTCTTTGATCATTAAATGCAAGGGTGTCATGTGTCAATAATTTAGGCCTTTTGTAACCCTTTTTCATTTCAAATATGTCTCACTATATCTGATCAAAAAGCTATGATGAAGCAAGAACCATTGATTGTGATCTGAGATATTGAATGTGATTGGTCTAATGGGTTATATTTAGAATCATAATGGTTTTCCTCATGCCATTCGATCAAAGGGACATGGGAAGTGTGAACTATTAGATCATCCAAGATAAAGACTTAGGTTAAGGTGTTAAGACTAAGGTCCTGATTATTTTAATAAATACATCAAGGACTTAGAATTAAAACCTTAGGCTAAGGCATAAACAAGGGACCAAGTTAAAATAAAAGTGGACTCGAGATACTAGAACATAGGCTAAGATGTTAAGATTGAGGTCTCGTTAGTATTTAAAAAATATGTTGGTGCTTTAGGGTTAAAATCATAGGCTAAATTAAGATGTACTAAAAGGACCTTATAGAATGAATATTAGTTATGCATACAATGGAACTTTAAAATGGGTAAATAAAAAATGGGGCCAAGAATTTTAAGTTAAGTTTTAGTCATGTTGGAAAACATGATTAAGCTTAAAACATGAGCTTTATCATTATGTCCAAAAATGGATTTAAAAAAGGGTTCTTACCAATTTGGTTCCCACCAACATTCAAATTTAAATTAAGGGCTTTGGCCAAGGTTTCAAAACATGAAATTATCAGGGATAAATGCCATGGAACCTAAAACTAGAGCAATAAAGAGCATTTATTAGCGATGTTTATCCAAATTAAAGAAAAATAAAACTAAGTAAACTTAATTTTAATGAAGTGGATGATCTTCAAATTCTATAAATGATCTTGACATATAATATTTCATGTTCAAACTTTAGGGTTTCTCCAAGGTCCCAATTTTCAAAAAATGGGGGTATGTTAGTCCCAGCACTATCATGATACTATCATCCATTAAGGTCTTATACTCCACCATCAAATCTGAAACATAAATCCATCCATCCCACACGTCACTATACCAGGCAAAATTATCTCTAGTAGGGGTGAAGATACCTAGTCTATATTTTTGAATAGGTCTCAATCAAGATTCAATGAAGGTCACAAGGACATTAGTGAATCAAGTATCAATAACATGGTCCTAATAACATATCTACCTAGAATATGTGTTGGATAAATATCATGAAAGTGTTGACATTAATTCATCTCACAACCATATCCAATAAATAGAGATGCCATAAATAAAGTCAAAAAGTCTAAAATTCTAAAATAAAAAATAAATCATTTGTCCAATGGTAAAAACTAGTCTTCTGGCACCTTGGGTAAGTACCATGATGAAAAATGGTTTTTGGTGTCATGGTAAAATAATATATTGTCCACAAGTACCTAAACACATGGGGGGAAAATCCATCCCTTGTCAATCCCATCCATGTCACCCTTATCCCTCATTCCATTGCACCTACCCATCATTTTCCATCATATCTTACATGTTATTACATACATCATTTATTTTAGTACTGAAATTCGTAAGGAAATGAAATATGTCTTGAGAAATATTTTTAATAAATCTTGGCATATCCTCTAATGGACACTCAGGCACTTAGATATTTGATTCCCTCATGATGTGGTCATTGACGATCCCTAGCCCATTCTTCCTTAGTCCTCATCCCATTTTTTAACACAATCCTCACTCTTTTTGTCATCCCATCTAACATTCCATACATACTTATCCTAATTTAGAGGCTTAGTATTCTATTTACTATTAACCCCATTAATATAATGTATATACATATTCTCAAAAGACCTAAAAATTGGAATATTTGTAAAACACCCTAAAAATTATAAAATTAACAAAGACATCTAAGTTGTCTTGTATTTTGTCATCTTATCATATGTCTTGAGTATCCAAATAATCTTATTATATGTCCTAATTTATCCATATCAGTTTCATTCTACTTTATCTTATGTACTATTGGTCTCATCATTTTGTCTTATGTCATAATCTTGACATCCAAGTCCTTATCCATACCCTGAACCTAATCCAAGTCACTAGTCCACTCCAAGTCCATATCCTTATCCAATTCTATACCTTAATATAAATTCACATCATCATGACCAAATTAGTCCTACTCATCACCTGATCAATCATCCCATCGACTTTCATTAAGACAATTAGATAAGATACAATAACACATCTCTATGTAGATACTTGTATGGTCTATGTTGTATGACTTGTTTACATGTATTTTATCATGTATATATTTGTTTGCTTTTATATGTTTATCTTATTTCATTAATATTTTAATTCGTCTTGCATCATGTATCTTTCATCAATGGTACACTAAATGAAGATGATATGATAGAGCCAAGAAATCTAAAATGATGCTTTTAGGTGACCTCAATGATGTAGAGTTCACTATTTTACCCTTTTATAATCATACACTATAGCACAACATCCTCTTGGTCATCTTTACATCATGGGGCATACTACTCAGTGATACATTTAACATCAAATTTATAAGACTATGATTAACCTTATTAAAAAAATAATGGCTTGATAATGGAACACATTCATCTTTCCTCATATCATATATCACTTTCCTAATGTCTAATCATACTAATCCCATCATCAAGTTGATCATGTCAGTACACTTGTCTAACATCCAATCACTCTTATAATCCATTTATTATCCCTTTTATCATATCTCTAGTTGTCAACATCTAACATCTCATATCCAATCATTTTTATTAATCATTATATCTTCATTTCTAATAACTAAATTGCATCTTATAACTAACAACTAACATGTCTAACAATCATTCACATTCTCCTCCTCTAGTCCATCATGTCATCTATTCTATAATATGAAATACATTAGCCTGAGGTCTCTTCAGACTATGTAGGTAGCACTCAGTCACATGGTATGTATGAGGTTAACTTAATTACTCTCCTCTTTCCCTATCATTCATCATCACATCTCTCTATTTCTTCATCATCCTCAAGTCTTTCATTATTCAAATTCATGAGCCATAATATTATCAACTAGTCTATTGATAAATCACCATCCTTGTAAACATCTCCATAATATTTTTATCAATCACCCATACATGTCAATTGGGCATAATAAATCATAACATCTATTTTTTCTTCCATAAATCATCCATTATCATTGATTGGTCAATTCATCATCTAAATTTTATGTTTTTCTTATTTAATTGGGGCATGATCAGGATCGTAACTTTATTATCATCTTTTGTTCCCTTACATGTGTCCTTACTAGTGACATCATCATTATTAATCACATTATGGATTATTGATTCAATGCATTGTATTATAATTCTTTCTCTATATATTTTTGTCACTAGATCATATCATTTACTCTCTCTCTCTCTTAAACCCTTCATCATATCACTTGACTTTAGTTTTGAGCTACACCTATCGATTAATCTTGTCAAATAATTATCTTATTTTGGCCTACAGCTCTCCCCTATATGTGTCCTTATTTAAGATATGTCAAAAGCCCATGTACTTTATAATATTATTCTATAACTCTTCTTGACATGTGTCTTTTCCTTGGATATGTCTAAATATTGTGACCCCTAGCATCCCAATCTACAACTCTCCTTAGATGTGTCCTTACCTTGGATATGTAAAGTGTTGTGACCTTTTATCATCATAATATTATGATTGATTCCGCCTTGTGATGTATCAATAACCATGATATAATAATTTATTCTCCCTCTGCATAGGTCTCTACTAAGAGCATCATCACTTTGTAGCTCACAACTCATGTTGAGTTTATCATCGATATCACATCTACCATTCCAAACCATTGTCTATTCACACATCCTACCCCTCATTTATTATTTTTAAGTGTTCATTCACCTCATTCCTCCTTACATGTCCCCTTGAAGGGGAATCATGTGTCCACTAACATCATTTAGTAACATTCATCCATGAGTGTTTTTATTCTTTGAAATACCATTGTTATTTTCACTTCATCCACTCACAATTCCCTTTCAAAGAAGGGAAAAATATATGCATATAAATTTTCTTGCCTTCATTAGCTTTCTAATTTTTACAATAACATAACTAATTTCATATAATTATATCTCTAATCCCATATAATTCCATCTAAATTATCCTTACTAATCCTCATAGTCATTATTATAACACCCCTTTTAATATCCATATTTATGCATTGACATTTTATCATCCCAAAAATCAATTATTTCTACAAATCATGTATTATTTGGGAACTAATCCCCACTTATCCATTATATGGGAATTTAAAATTCTCATAACCAACCTACCTACCTATTTCTAGGCTTTCCTACAAGACTACCCCCTACTTCTCACTTAACCCTTCTTCTAAACTAGTCTAACTTTCCCCTAATAATCATTAGATTCCCTAATAGAATATAGAACTCTCCACCACCCTTATCTTTATCTAGAAATTTATCTCTCTATATAACTCTATGGAATTTTAAACTCCATCCTTCTTCTCTAGATTCTTCTTCTCTAGAGCCTCTCAATGAATTTTTAATTCATTGGAAAATCTCCCTCTCTTGCCTATTTAAACCATGATTCCCTCCATTCCAAACAATGAGAAAACTCCATGAAAAATCAGTATGCTATCATATTAGTCTATTATCAATCTAATATCATGCTATCATAAAATCTGAGTCTAAAATGTAATTTAAAATCCATAATAAAATAATATTTTTCTTATTTTGATCTTAATTTAGAGCACCTAGCTTTAGGATTGAAATGTTGGTTGTGAATGTTCATTTACGTTTGTATTTTTGATCCTATTGGCTCTAGATTTTACTTTTAGATTGGTATTTTTGGTAGATTTTGATATAATTGCATTTCCAAATCAATTTCTTAAATTTATCATCTCACACACAAATTTATGTTATATATTCATGCATTCTTTCATTTCTAGCCTTATTAGTTTAGATATGCTTGTATCTCTATGCTTCTTCTATTTGAGGGCATTTGAATATGCCATTATTATTTGGCTCTATGCCACTTCTATTCATAGTATGTATGCTTTGGACAATTTTTCATGTCCTTGTGTATGCCTTTCTAATTTTGAATGCAGACATTTGAACATGTCCTTTAATGTGGATCTATGCCAACTCACTTGTTGCTTGCGTATGTGGACATTTGAACATCTCCTTGTATGTTTTATTGTTTATATTTAGTGACATGTGCCCATGTCCCTTGTATTTTCACCCCTTGATCTACTTTATGTGCCTCATGTTTTTATATGTATGCTTTCTTGTATGCATCATGGTTGTGACACATATCTTTAATTATTACACATACTAGTTTTTAATGCCATAAGGGACCTCATGCATCTACCCTTCTTACATGGGTGTTGTGATGGACATCATTCCTCATCCCCCTAGGTATCTACCCAAATATTACTCAGATTTACTAGTGTATACATTGTTACATCTATCTTGACACCCTTGTGAATGCTAAACATGAGATATATCTTATATTACATACTTATGCTCAGATTATCTTGTATTCTAATGTTATGTATTCATATTATATTGGATTATTACATATTATCAAATATACATTTTCTAACACATATTTTATAGATCATTTTCTTTTGAGTATAATTCTTACATAGGTTCAACAACTCCCCTCAAATTAAGGGGAATTTGTAGGGGTCTATAATATAAAGTAGGCTTCTATAATAAACTTACAGTACATTTTTCAACACATAGGCTAAGTTATAGAAAATTAGAAACATGCAAATATAGTGGTAAAATAGTGACACAAAGAACATTATAGTTGCATAGAAATCAGACTAGAAGGACACTAGCACCCAAATTGGGACACTAATGCCACATTTTCAAAAATGGAACTACTATACAAGACATGGTGCTAGTATCTAATAGCCTCAATTTCAAAACAACCTAGATTAGCTAGAATAATACATCATGTATAATATAGGTTTGAATATATTTAGTTATAGATTTACTAGCTATAGTTAATTTTACTCAAATTCATACTAGTTCAGCTTAGATTCATATTAGGGGAATAATTCATTGTGTGACCATTCCCATATTCAATTTAGATACCCATATATATTTTATTGCAACTCAATCTAGAATCCATATGCTCATATATCAGATTTGGGGGTATGTTCATGGTTCATTGTTTCCATATACTTACTTAAACACTAATTGATTTGATGGAATGACAAACTCCATGTCATTCTCTATGATTTATACACCCAACTTCATATTTCATGTTGCATACTAGTTTCATGCCTTACTCCATCTACAGTGGTCTAAAACCTCTAAATGTACATGAATAACTATAGAGATAACATACATAGTTAGATATACTTATTTAGACATTTAAAATACTTCACATAGTTCAATTTTAGATGCATCTACTACACATGGGTGGGAAATGATGCATTCATAACCTACTTGAGTTCTTGATCCACCTACATGAGAGGGTTGGACACTCTTCAGTCCAATCCAAGATATAAAAAGTTCATGATCCACCAAGCAAGGGTGGGCAATGATGGATTCAAAATTGTAAAGCCACCCACACATGAGGATTGAACAAGTCATCACCTTAGTCAAAACTATTCACTAATTGATCACTATACACACACACACACACACACACACACACACACACACACACACACACACACACACACACACACACACACACACACACACACACACACACACACACACACACACACACACACATGTTGTCACTAGGTTCATGTATTAGTTCATCTACCCTTGGAGTTATATTCATTCATTTCCTCTTTCCCACTCTTTAGTTTTTTTTTAATTAGTTTTACTTCTTTACTCAGTTTAGTATTTTGATTTTGATATCTCTTAAGTAAGGACTGATTTATGCACATTTCACTTGTATGATATGCATTGGATCATGCTTCACATACTCAGACCCATATTCATGGGCTTCACCTCCTAGGTAAGTCTAGGTACACTTCTTTTTCCTTTATCCTAGTCATTTCAATTTTATATATTTATAGAATAAAGGTGGGGGGGAACTATAATCACCCAAAAGTGGTATTTGAGTGCTAAGAGTGCTACTTGAAACTACATATCCCTAGATTATCCCTAAAGATATACTATATCATGTTGTCACACTTATTTAGCCGTCCTAGTGGACACATGTGTCTTTAGTCAGCCCTAAAGTAGTCTTAAATTCTCATTTCCCAATCCTAGCCCTTCATGCCTAGTGTTATACTAGCTAGACACTAACACCATAATAAAGACACTATAGCCACATGGTGCTAGTGTCCCCAAAACAACACTAATTCCCTTTTCCCTATATTTTCCCAAAGAGATATTTTCAAAATTAGATCTTCTTAGGGTTAGCTTAAACATATTTTATCATCTGTATAAGCAATAAAATAGTATATATACATGAATTTTATCCCTCTAACAACTAGATGGAAATAAATGGAAAATAAACATTCAAACTTAGAACGAGTTGAGCACAATTAAGGTTATGAATCCATATTTTTCCCTTCTTCTACATACTACCATCTACAACAACTCTAAGCTCAGATTATCTAGATTTCCAATCTCAAGCACATTCAAGGCACTTAAGGCCACTATAATACTAGCATCACATTAGGGTGTGGAGAGAATTGCATTAGGATTTATTCCTCCTTGGAGTATTGGTATGTAGGAAACTCTCTTCACATTAGGGTGTTAAGGATGTCTAGTCTACCTTACTAAAAAACACACTTTTTAACTCATGCCCGAGTTTCATGAAGGATTAGGGTTTGTACAATAAATCAATAATTATAGGAAAAATACATGGTTCTATAACTCATGTACATAAAAATATTCTTTAGATATCTAGACATAGGTGCACCTAGAAGCTTAGTATAGTCTTACACATATGACACTACAACCAATATCAGGAAACTACCATCACTTTTCCAATAATGGTACTACCATCTAATTTTGGTGCTAGTGTCTAAGAGGCATTTTGATATTGAGATCAAGTTTACGACACTCAGACTAGCTTCTGTCTCATTTTATAGCACCTAGATCATCTATATCAAGTGTTTTCAAGCTAAGTCATTACTTGCACTATTTATTACTATTTTTAGAAAATTAAAAATCAATTTTGTAATAAATCAGTGGTTATATTTATTGCATATTATTTTCTTGATTTAGTCTACTCAACTCTATAAAAAAATATAGGATTTACATATAGTAAGTCCTAAAAGGTTCAAAAAATCACCTTCACTTTCAATTTTACTTTCACATCCAAGAGCAAGAGGTTTAAAGAATTAAATATCACTTTCTATTTGAGGTACATCATTGTCCTATGAGAAAGAAACATTGACATAACTATCATTTTCATCCTTGCTATTTGTCTTAGGAAATTATTTCATTAGGAGTCATTTGGGGAATTTTTTTTCTTATTGCTTAAATGTATATGGTTTGATCTTTGCATAGGATACCTCAAATATACTTGGGAATTTTGATGTGTCCCTAAAAAATAAATTTTGTGTAGTTGTTTCCTTATGATTTTTATATGCACTCTCATTTGATTTGCCAATTAAAACAATGGGATATATGGGACATGCATTTTGATTTTCATACATTAAAGGGGAAGAAGAAAGTTGACTATGTGCATTTGAATCATGCAAAGAAGGAATAAATTTTTCAAAATTAGCATAATTTGTGGAATAGGAGACACATTTTATTTCATAAATATTTTAATTATGCGAGATAGGGGAAGAACATTAAACTTATTTGACATTTTCAACATTAGAAAGGGAAGAATCACTCTCACTTGTTGAAATAACTAAAGAGGATATGGGTGCAATAAATTTAATTTTCAACATAAGGAATGGTATAATTTTGAATATGTTTTGGTTGTTCAATATCATAAAATAGAGGAATAGGAGAGGTTTCATAGCCAATTATAATTTTATCACATTTATAACCAAGAGTGGAAACATCATGATCACTACTTTGCTCATGTATACTTGAACTTCCATCCATTTTTTTTTCATTATCATAGTTTTAATTAAAAGAAGTTTCATCCTATTTTTGGTGTTTTTCTAGGTCTTAATATGAAATACATTGATCATTAGATGGATTGAATAAATGACCATAATTTAGCTTCCATGCATAACCTTCCATTAAGGAGTCCATAAGGGTTAAAATGTAGTCTAATATGACTACAAAGCACACAAATAGGAGGACCAAAACAATAATTTAACTAAGCATTCCTAAGATATTCCCATCTATAAGTGAGAGAGAAATTAGATCTCAAAATAAAATAAAAAAATATGAGATGAACTTGCAAAGAAGGCAAAAACCCTAATATGCAAACTAGGGTTTTGGTTCAACAAACATAGGATGGGTTCACCAAATGTTTTAATGCTTTTGGATTCATAATAGAAACATACAAGAAAAAAATCATTTGAATGCAATCAATTACTCTTCATATTTTAACAATGTAATACAATATTTTGACAATATATCTCATTTAGGTGTGTGTAATAGATACATTAAGTACTAAGCAACTAAGGGGTAAAGAGAGTGTATCTTGTTTATTATTTTATTTTAGAATATAACAATGATCAATAATCATCACAGGGATACCCTAAATATCTTGGCTTTGTTTAATGTATATTTTGACTATTTTTTCTTCCTGACAGTAGTGTCAATCAGGGATAGTAGCGTCAATTCTTATGTCCAATCTCAATACAAGTATGTACTCAATGATATGTATAGGAATAGCTACAAATTCATACAAAGCCTGCATTATGATCTATATAACTATTTTACATCACTAGATATGTCCTCCTATGCACCAGATCTAGATAATAAGAAACCCTAGTTCCTTTGCATTATGCCTATTACAACCTAATAATAATGGGTTAATAACATGAGTGGATCTATCCCTAGCAACCCCATTTATTTCTAAGTGTTGTCTACATAGGTAATAATCCTAAGAGGGCCTCAGAATCACATATATTTCTCCCTCCTATACTTGTGTGTGTAATTATAATAGTGTGACTATATATTCTTTATCCTGGTAACCCTTGGTGCAAGTGATGTAATAATATATTTGACCTTTTGAATGCTTTAAATATTTGACTCGGTGTTATAGTGCAATTTGATAGCTTTATGATAAACAATACTTTTTAATTAAATATTTTCCTTATCAAATTGTTAGGTAGTTTGAATTAGACTATAGTCTTTATATATATAGGAAAATTTTGACTTTTAATTATAGTTTAGTGACATGTTAAAATTTTACCATAGGTTGGACAAAGAGGGATAACAAAATAGTCATGAAGTGAAAGATATGAAAAATGATAAAAAGATAAGCTTGGTTATTTAAGTTAAAGAAAGAAACTAACATTAATGCTAGTGTCTAGGATGGATGCAAGTGTCCAAGGGCTAAACACATATATAAAACAAACATAAAAGGCAAGGATCCCTATCATACATTGTATAAAGATAAATAAACATAGCAAACAAGCCCAAGGGGTAGGTAAATTGAGTGAAATAAAATGGAACCGAAATGGTCCATGAGATACCATTTCACTAAATGTCTAATTCTTAGTAAAAAGGTATATACATACAAGAATAATAGTAATATGTGTACTTATAGCAAAATGGGTGTCTATAGAAACAATCAAAATCTATGTTAACATTTATATCAAGGATGAGTATGTGAAATGTTTGCATATTTGTCTTATAATTTTTTTAGACTTTAATGTGGTGATGATGGTAATGAGGTGAAAGGTACTTGATCATTACTTCATGATAAGGATGAATAATTAAGAGGCATAAAGATAAAGGGTGGGAGTTATAAGTTGCCCTCAAAGGCTAAAATGAGGAAAGGGTTGGCATCACAAGATGCCCCAAAATGTTAAGTAATAAAATGATGGACATCATAAGATGCCATAAAATACAAATGAATAAAATGATCAGGATTGTAAGACTCCATAAAATGTGAGATATAACTAAAAATTTGGATATAGAATGAACTACATCATATTTTTTGACATAGTTTATAAATTTTGAGATAAAATGAATCACATCACATTGTCCGATGTAGTTGGATAAAAAATGAACTATTAGAATGAACTACATCAAGTTGGCCCATGCAATTTGATGAAATTAAAATATTAGAATGAACTCCATTAGGCTGGTTAATGTATTTTGATGAAACTAAATTATTATAATGAATTGCATTGGGTTGGTTAATGTAGTTTGATGAAACTCAATTTCTAGAATGAACCACATTAATTTGGTTGATGCAATTTGATGAAACTAAGATATTACAATAAACTACATCAAGTTGGTTGATGCATTTTGATGAAATCAAACTATTAGAAGGAATTGCATTAGATTGACTAATATAGTTTGATGAAATTAAACTATTAAAATGAAATACATTGAGCTTATCGATGTAGTTAGAGATAGGTAAATGTGTTGAAATGTTAGATTTTGAATATGTTTAAATTTACATGGGATATGTTGGAGAGCTATAAATAGGTATATAATGTAAATGAGGACCATTTATGATGTGTTTTGGAGTAAGCATTAAAATTATGTGCTCCTTGGGTTCATGTGACCTAAGAGGTTGAGGTTTGATGAATGTGACCATCAAATTAAATTTGTTCATGTTAGTTATATTTTCCTCACTTTTTTAAAAATAAGGATCAATTATGGTTTTGAAAACATCAATGAATGAGGTAGAACTAGGAGGGGTTGACATTGATCATTAGGTAGTTGATGTTGATGTGATTTTAATTAACTAGATTGGGCGTGAGAGACTTTAAAAGAGTCATGATAACATTTTTGGGTAATATTATCAAGATTATAATGTGTAAAAATAAAGAGGTAAGAAGGAATCATTTAATATCAATAAATTATCATGAGAATGACATATTGTAGTGTGCCACCAATAAAACCTGTCAGGATTATACAATTTTGGAAGAGGTTTGGAATAACCAAAGTTCATGAGTTTAGAAGGTGGCATATTTAAATTGAGTTCATGGAGACTCAAGGGAGGGTGGGAAAGATATTTATCTTTTAAGTTGGAAAATCCCTCATTAGGTTGTTGTGGAGGCTTTGTTTGAGATGAAGTGATATGAATGACATTTTTTTATGATTCCCTATGAAATGATTCAATTTGGCTCATGCGAAAGTATTTATTTTTTCATTAATCAAAGGCCTCTTCTAATTTATTAAGGGAAAACATCCTAGTTTTATATTAAATAAGGGTTTTATGGGTGATAACAAAGAATTTGAAAATGTTATCATCACCCATGTTATGGTATGCTTTGTGAGCTAGAGACTTCTGTCATTTGATTAAAGAATAAGTAGATTTATTACGAAGTTGATTATTATTGATGAAATGTCTAAGTATATTTTTGGGAAGATCATTATGTTGGAATTATTTAAGCAGAGTATTGACTAAATCCTTTACTTGTGTAATAGAATGTCTAGGAAGTTGATTGTACCATTCTAGCGCATCTCTAGTAGATGTTTTGGCTAGAAGTTTGGTAGTAGTGAAGGTATTAATTTGAAATAATTCCTTATAGATATTACCAAATATTTTAATAAAGATAGTAACATATTTATTCTCATCATATGTGATAGTTGGAGAGATTTTTCTAATGTCTATGAACACAATGAAGGGAGTTAATTATTTGTTTTGAGGATTTTGAAGCATTTTAGCATGTATAAGTGGTTGAGGGATGGTATTACCATTGGAATCTATAATAGGTGAAGGAAAAAAAATGATTTGCTTGAGTCATGATGATTTGAGGAGGTTGACTAGTCAATTACAAAATATGTTTTTGCATTTGGAACAGTTGAAATCTATTAGAAGATTTCATAAGGTTTAATTTTTTAACCATTTGTGTAAGGACTTGTGTCATATCTAAATCTGGATTTTGATTATAAGTATTAGTATTGAAAGGTGGAAAATTAACAATATTATTATTGGAAGGAAGATTTCTAACATTGGTGTTGGTTGTCCTAACTAACATAGAGAATGAATGAGGATTGATTTAAACCATGGTACATTGCATTGTGTAAGTACTTGGTGTTATTATTATTGGTAGAGTAAGAGTATTGTGAAAATTAATTTTAATAGGTGTGACATAATGTGATGTTGCAACCATTGATGTGGATTTTTTGATGAGTTAATGACTTTTATGTTTGGAATGCATAAAGTGGTGTAAAGCGTATGGGTAGTATAGTTATCATGATTTTGGATTTTCCTTTCAAGATTTTTTGGATATAGCTTATGGTATGGGATATATCAAGTTTTATATTGAGAAGATATAGAGTTAGTGTGGGAAAAACTACACCATGAAGATTTGTCTTCAATGGTGGACAAGATGAGAAGGAAGAAATAACCCATGTATGATCTAAATAGGTTGAGGATAGAAGAAATATCTCAAAAGGTGACATCATGATGTTAAGTGGACTACAATATTGATAACAAAAATTGATTTATTAAAGTAAAAATGGTACTGGCTAAGCTAATGTAGTTGGTTTCTAGGTCTATAAAAATGACAGTATCAAACTAGTTGATGCAATACATACATAAACATGGAATTTTTAGTGGCTAATAAAAAATTACTATTCAGAGTTTGTCGATGTAATATGTTGTAAACTCGGTAAATTAGATTTTTTCAAGCTAGTTGATGCAGTCATAAAGATAGAAAGGAAAGTGTATAGTAATGGTTGATACAATTAGTTGAAATATGGTGAATCTAAATTGTATCGATCTAGCTGATGTAACTAGGGAGATAAACATAGGGAACTATATTAGGTTGGTTTTTATAGTTTAGATAGATAGATAAATGTATTGGACTAGTTGGTGTAGTTATAATATAGAACTATATCAGGTTGGTTGATGTAGTATGTAATGCAAAAATCAAATTAGGTAATACATAATGTCTAACTAATTTTTTAAAACAAGATCAAATATACTTTCTAGTTCATATATTAGTGTGATCTCAATTTTTCATAAAATTAATTACAGAGGTTAAATCATGCCTATAGCAAACTAACCTCATTTTGAAGGGTATGGTGAGAGTAAAATCCTTTGGTGATATCATTATCTTAGGTGCACCATAAAATAAAATGATGGTTGGTTTCCAAATTTAAATTAAAGGGGAATGAATCCTAGGTAATTCCTATATACCTTGAGGTATGTGGAAACTAAACTTCATTATAATAGTGTTGTATAGGGATTGGGTATTGGGACAATGTAACTCACTTCATGGTGTTTATTAGCCAAAAATGGTAGGTCTATATCTAATTTTAAAACTATTAGAACACATTTTCTAGGGAAAACCAAATAAAGAGAAAACAAAGTTCTAAAATCAATGTTAAAAACCAAATTACAACATTTAATGAATTGAAATAAATAGGAAAATAAAATTATTAGACTGGATGATACAATTATTAACTAAATTTATTGAAATTAAACACATAGAACTATATCGAGTTGGATGATATAATTGGAAACATATAACATAGCTATATCAGGTTGGCCGATACAGTCTATACAAACATGGAATGAATTCAACATGGCCAATGTCATTCACATATAGGATTAAAAATTATCAAGTTGGTTGATACAGTTGAATGAAAGAATGAAATTTGAAATAGATTTTATGTCGTGTTTACCAAAATGTATGCATGGGCTAGTATTAACCTGAAACTATCCTATCTCAATTGATTTAGACTTAGAGAAGGATGGTAAAATAAAGCCTGACATACTTACTTAGTTTGGGTAATGATTAATGAATTACATGGGTAATAGATATGGTTGACTATAACAGAAATTCCCAAAGGAAAGGGCCCAAATCCTAAGCCTATGACATAAGGAAATAGTTTTCACTAGATCTCTATGAATGTAAATGATTTGAAGTAATCAATGCAAGAAACTATGAATGTAAACAAAATTAAACTAAGAGGGGAAATGGTTATAATGATAATAATTGGTAAGGTGCTATGGTAAACTAAATGGGGGTCTATGCAACCTAAAACAAAATATGACAAGTCTAAGTAATTATATAGCCACACTAGTATTAGGTGTAGAGATAACCTAGACAAGGATATACACACATTAATTGAATAAGCAACAAAAAATATCTATCGAAGAAGTAAATAAAGGAAAGAGTATAGGCTTATAGATACTTACCTTGGAGTGGACCCATCAAGCATCAATCTTCCCCTTGGCTCAATTTGAAATTTTCAAGAGATGTGGGTTGAAGACGTCAAATGGTTGGACAAATACTAAAAATATACTCAAGTAGGACTCCCAATGGATCCTCCTTTTGATCTCCAAATACTACCACAAGACAAGCTTTATTTAAGATAAGGTTTTAGACCATAAATTCCTCAAAATATGACTTTAGATGGAAGTGCGAGTGAAATTAGAGAAAATATAGTGTATATGACTATGTTGAAATGAAATATGACCCCTATATATCGATTTAATACCCAAAAATAATCCTAGACACTAAGTCAATGGTATTGGCCTTATCGATATAGTTGAGAGATGTCACCTAACACTGAACAATATTGGTCACGTCGATGTAATATATATGTCGTAAGATAGGCTCATAATTGCATTAGGTTGGATTATATAGTATAGGAAGGGAAAATCACTAAACAAACAATATCAGCCTGGATGATATTGTAGGATTTAAGGGAAAGTGGCACAACTAAATAGGATAGGTTGAGACAATGTAAATGGAAAGATAATATGGAGAAACTAGATAAATGATAAGAATTATTTATTCATGATATAGTATTAACATCTCTCGTAAAGCACCAAAATCCTCCCCGTGCCTTTCTCAATGCACCCTTAAAGGCATGCACTCAAGGAGATCGATGTTTGACAAGTTGCTAAAATAGAAAGTATCAATATGTGATAAAGATGTAAAATACTATGTATACAGTGTGTCCTTCCTTCTTATAATGATTTCTCTAACATGAACTTATGTGTCATAATGATAAATTCGCTAATGATTGATTGATGTTTCAAGATTCTTAAGAGGGCTCAATCAAGCATTGTGAATTGATAGATCGACACTTGGTATGTTTCTTATAAAATTAAATACAATGCTTATGTATTTGTAGACAAATTAATTTTAATTTAGGATGCTACTAGTGCTCAAACTGATATCAAATGATTGTAGACTAAAAAGGAAGGAACATCGACATGTGCACATCATTCAAAAGGAACAACACAAAGACACATGAATGCAAATGATGATCCTAACAAACCTAAGATTGCTACTCACGTTCTTGATGTGGGATTTACCCTACATTCAAAGTAGGGGAAAAAAGAATGAGAGATAAATGGATCATTGAAAGAAGTTAAAAAGAGAAACAAGGACAATCACAAATTGATAAACACATCAATAATACATAATTTTTCATAAACATCTTACAATCATATAATTTAATGATTAATAAATAAATAAAAACTATTTTTAAATGTGTAGAATGAGTAATAAAATGAAATGCTTCCTCCATAATATAACTTATTAACATGAAATAGTTCCTCATAATTAAAAATGTCATTTTCAAATATATAATAGAACAATATAAAAATTAGACTCGTACCCCCAATCAAAAAAAAAATTAGAGTTAAGAATAATCTAATCACTTCATACCCAATCTTGTAGAACTTAATTTTTTAATTATCATTTTTAATATAATTGAACCCAAAGCAACGTGATCATTGCTTACTTGAGAATCTATGTCACTTTTATTTATTTATATATATAAATATAATTAAAGTGACATATTATTTACTTATAAAAAGACGACCAAAAAAGAAACTCTATTAAAATTAAAAATAAAATTCCAACTCAAAATTTATTTTGCTTTTAACATACTTTGTCCCTTCTCGATTTGCTTCTCTCTTCATTACTCTTAAGAAAAAAAAATGTTAAGATGCTATTCCCACATGACACGTAGAGATATACATTAATCTTTATCTTTTAGCCATCTTTTACGACATTCTAATAACAAAAGGCTAATAGAATACAAACATTTATTATTTCCCAATACGATTTGTTTTCATTCCACTAGAGCATAAGATCGTGTATGCGTTTCCTTTCCCCGTTTTTAAGAAAAAAATATGAATAAAAAGCCCATGCCTTTAATATTATTACTTTTCTTTCCAAACCCGAATCTAAAGGATGATCTCGATACTGAAATGGGAAGAGGGATGCAAAGCCAAATGTAAAGGGTGATTGGGGAAGGACCCACCTAACGCAATATTATCTTGAAAGGGGAAAAAACTATTTTGGAGCTTTTTGGAGAAGGAGACACTATGTGGAATATTGTTCGTTTTGTTTTTTTTTTTTTTTTTAATATTTAGACATTTTTGATATGATCAAATTTTTCTTTTTTAATTTTCGTGTTTATACAATATTTATAATTTATTAAGAAAATATAGGTAATTAATTATTTAATTTTATTGTTATGAAATATAAAATAATAAATTAGTTGATTTTTAAAATAATTTATGGATCCAAGTTAACCTTTTTAACAATTTTATTTTTAAAATCTTAAAACCTTCTTTATTGAATGTTAAGGT
>JARHVA010002664.1:2052500-2117500 GCA_037957365.1 Torreya grandis | reverse complement strand
GTAATCTATACCTAGATAAAATTGATTTTTTATGTCCTAGGATTAAAACTTGATACCCATTGTCTAAATTATCAATCAACCTAGGCATTTTAGTATAAATTTGGATATTTTTTCATAACTTTTTATCGGCTTTTAATGTTTATAAAATTATATATATATATATATATATATATATATATATATATATATAAAATTAATGAATCTTCAATTTTTGTGTTTTATTTATCTAAGAAGTTAATATTTTTTTGAGGAGTTATCTCACTGAATTGCTCAATAATCATGTTAGTAGATTGATATATTATTTTTTCCAAAATTTTACCATTGATAAATTAAATATTAATTTTGTTATTTTTATTTAGAACAAACCCTTTTCTGTCTTTCTTTTTTTTAAGATTCATTAACAAATTCAAAATTTTAGAATGTAAGTATTTAATATATTTACAGTAACAAGCAACTACTCTATATAAAGCAAGATTTTATGAGGAGTGAATCTCATGAAGTGATAACATCACTTGAGGAAAAATACCCTTTTTGTTATCTATTAATATTCTTGTCGACAATATTTTAATTAAAAAATAATTTCAAATAACAAAAATAAAAAATTAAATAAATATAATAAAATAACTATTGATTTCTTATTTCTAGAAAACAAATTACACAATTGTATAGTTTCGACATTAAAAAAATAAGAAATACAAATCACATTAAAAATTTTACAAATTCAATTGTAGATGCATTGCATTATATAATCCATCGCTGCCATACCCCAACACAGCAATAATCTGTTCCAATATCTATGCATATGGTTTTTGATGTGCTATTTATGTGTATGCTTCGTTATTTGTTATTAAAAGTGTCTTTGAAACAAAGGTAAAGAAAAAGTTAAAAAAGGATTAAGGTGGCAACCCAATGACATTAACAGCTCGTAAGAGAGTGTATATTTCAATTCGTTTAAATAGAATAAATATTACTAATTACATATTAATTTAGTTTATAGAAATTTAAGATGATGGTACATATAAAAATAATGATTTTATATTGGTGCATGTTAATAGATATATAAAAATAGTGTTATGTCAAACACAAAATTGTTATGTGAATTATATCGTGTTCTAAAATTGAATTTTAACAATTGATTATAATTATCATTTAGTTTAGTGGTAGGTGTAAATGATTATTAAATTTCATCTTACATGATTAAATATTGTAAATAAATATTTTATTTATGCCAATTTCATGTGTAGTATCCTAAAGTGAAACCATCCTAAAAAGGATTCAAATAAACATTATTTTTATTATCCTATAAAAGATATGTTATACAACCTTCATGTTTAGTATTAGTGGCTTTTTATTACTCAATCATGGTGTTTATTTCTTATGTTAATTTTTTTTAAATGGCAATAGTTTGCTTGAAAATTTATGGGTCGTGAAAATCATGGGTCATAATGATAATAGTAATGTGATTATTGTGAGTTCTAACTTTATTTTTATTTTTTTGGGAATTTATCAAGACTAAATTTCAACCAAAAATTTGACAATAGGTAACTTCTTAAAAGTGTTTGAGAGCATATATTACATGATTTTTTTTCCACTAATGACAAATAAAATAAATAGTTATTTTTTTAAATTTTTCTTAAAAAATAATCATTTTAATTATTTAAATTGATTAAATATTTTTATACACAAAAAATAATGCCATTTAATTTCTTGAATAGTACATGGTTTAATAAAATGTCAGATAAAAATGAAAGCTATAATAGTCTTTCGAAACTAATAAGCATTACTTCTAACATGTACAATGACTTTACATTGCATGAAATATATGTATGAAATTATTTGATATTAATATTTTAATTAATAAGTTTTTATAATAAATGAGAAGGTCTCCATCAGTTGGTTGTTGCAATAAATTTGTTTAAGAATAATTATTTATAAATGCATGAGGTGATTTAACAATTAATTTCAATAAAATTTTAAATATCACAATGATCACAATATATTTAAATTTAAATCAGTATAAATAAAGTTTAACTCTAATCTAATTAAATTGGTGGTAATTTTAATTAATAATTTAAAGCTTAAAAGTTTGTTTTAATTTGATTATATTTAATATGGAGTTTACAACAAATTTAATTAATATTTTATGTTGTAACATTTTTCACATCCCCTTTAATTATTCTTAAATCCTAAAATTAATAATCAAAACTTTTCATTACTTTATAATTAATAAATATTCTACAACCCCCTCTTTTAATTTATGCATAAATTTAAAAGTCATAATATTCATATCTATATAAAATAGTCACATCTATATTATTATCCTTTTTTTAATCACAAACATGTAAATGTATAGAGTGAATTTGATAAAATTATAATTCCCTATTAACATGTTCACAAAGTCCCTAACTCCATCCTATGAATCAAATTATGTGAAATCTAAATAATTTGAGGTCCCATCCATTATTTGTGCTCTTCTTTTTTTTTTTTTTTTGGTTGGGCATATTATCTTTGATGTTATCTACTTTACTCTTCATATGATTTCTTTACTCTTTGTTTACAAAATCTATCCTAAGATAAGCTATATTACTTCACACACAAATAATCTATTAATAAAAATTTAATTAAAAAAATATTCAATTTATCATTATGAAAATACATTTATAAAATATATTCAAATAAGTTTACATATGTCTATCTACACATTATATTTCAAAATATAATATTTTATTATAAACCTCTCAAAGCATTTGTATATCCATTTATTAAATTTCAACATGACAACTTTTATAAATATGTTGGAGATTCATCTTGTTTGGTTCACATTTATTAAGTTATGTAAGTTAATTTAGCTTATCCTAAGTCTATATTTTAGATATGCATTTTATATTATAAGAGATTCACTTTATCTTAAATTTATAAGGTATCTCTCACATGTTTTTTTTTTTTTTTTTTGTAATATTTTTGCATATACTTACACAAATAATTCATATTCACATATGTCACATACTTCTTTTTATTTTTTGAGAAATAAGATATTTGACACACACTAATAATATCTTGTAAGGTCATCATGAGAGTCTTTGTAACTCCTTCATCCTTCCTCTTATTCTATTAAAGGAGCTCTCTCCTCTTCTTTTCTTTACTCATTTTGTTTCTAAATTTGTATTGTGAGAATAATTGTTGATAAACCTTCTTAATATTTATGTGAGTTTTCTTCTAGTTAATATGATTTCCCACTACAAAACTCTTAACTCAATCTTATAATTTATTTTTCTTACTCTTATAAATTAAGATTACTCAATTTCATACATTCTATTGTTACTTATTCAATATTTATCTATCGATATTGAAATAATTCATAATATAATATCAACTACTTAACATGAGACAATGCCTTTACAATGATTTTACTACTTAAGACATTTTTTTGTGAGAAAAACATTATTATAAATTTATTAAAACACTATGTTAAACACCAAATTAAAGTATTAACATGAATTAATTGTAATCTAACATGTCAATATCTTACATTGTCTATTTACTTTATTCCATTCTCAAAAGTCATTTAATTGGAAAACGAAAATTGTTACAAAATATTAACACCTAAACACACGCGATAAAGGGAAAAGATTTAAACCTAAAATATGAAATATAAATAAATTCAAATGAGTATTCATAACTTTTTCATTGTGTGCAAGTAAGAGCGTCTTTTTCCCGCTTCGTGCATTGTAATGAATAAACTTATACAAATTTCATATGATTCATTTGGGGGTATATTTTTATATAATTTTTTATTATTTGATTTTTATTGTTGGTAGTTTTAGTTTTTTTCATTAGTTAAATTTTTATTTTAAAGTCATTTATTAATGTATTTAATTAAATAAATTAAATATTATTATAAATCAAACTTCAATAATTTTTTTTGAATTACTAATAATGTTTGGATAGAATTTTATTTTAGTATAATATAAAATAATAAATAATATTTTAAAATTTATATATAAAATTTATGTAACATATGTATAATTTTTTTGTGCTTTAACATATATTTTATATTATTAAAAAAATAAAATAATTATTTTAATGAGAATAAAATTCTATACCAATTAATGATTTGTGGAGATTGTCATATACATGGCATAACTTTTTTTTCAAGGATATTAACTTCAAGAAATTAGATTTTGTGGTTTCTTTTGCTTTTTTAATTTTATTTGGGTTTTGTCTTTTTTTTTTGGTGAATTATTAATTTTTTTATCTTTTAACTATTAGGAAGAGATTCGGACTTTATGGTACCCATATCAATTATTAAAAGTAAATTTAATTTAATTTAAATAATAAATATAATTTTAAACAATAAAAAATTAATTAAAGTAACATGAACACTGATAAATTACTAAGTTATAAGAAGATTTAGTTTATAAGATCTAAAATTTATTTATGATATTTTATTTAATTTAAATTTTACTTAATTATTATAAAGAATAATTAAATTTTATGAATATATAAGAATTAATTCATAATATATATACCCTATTTTTTTCTAAATTTAATTTTAATTATAATATATATATGCTAATTATTAAGTTAAAACTTCATAATAAAAATTAAATTTCACTTACTTTTAAATTTATAATTCCCTCCAAAATATAAAGAGTCCAATCACCATATTTGAATTGAATCAATCTCCACCATCCATATCTCAAACAATATCAAAACCCTAAACACTTTTATGAGTAAAAAAAAAAAAAAAAAAAATCTCTTCAAATCTAGATCCTTACTTGCACACAAATATTGGAAGAGAAAAGATGGAAAGAAATAACACATCTTTATTTATAAATTTATTTATTTTATAATTATATTAATATAATTATAAATCTTTTTTATATTCAAATAAAAAGGAAATAACATAAAAATAGGTATTAAGATAATTTAATTATGAGAGATATCTAAAATTTAAATATTTATATATTTTTGAAATATATAACTTTTATATTTGGAAAAACGCACACACATATTGATACCAAACATATCAACCATAATATTTATTGTTATTAAGACATCCAAAAATTTTATATCATCTCTCTTAATTAAAAAATTACTTATTGTAAAATATTTTAATTTTTTTAATAATTTGAATACTTTTTAAAAAATATAATTTTTTAAAATATAACCTAACCAAAATAAAATGAAAGGTTGAAGAGTCACATATTTTTATGTGCCATTGATTGATTTGTCATGTCCCTTTCCTATCTTTTTTGTGTGTACACTTTATCATATTATATTATTCTTGTAATGTGAGAGACAATCACTAATTTTAATTTTTACTTGTTAAAAATGTGAAAAATTTGATATTGTTTTGATTTTATTTTTGAAAACTCAAGATTTTGATATCTTTTTAAACAGGCTTAATAGATGTAAGAAGATTTGAAGGGAAAGAACCAAGTAAAATTTTTTAAATTGAAAGTAATTTTTTAAAAATTTGTTATTGTTGATAAAATTTTGACATTCAAAAATTATATTAAAAAAAAGATAAATATATATTAAGGGAATGTTTGATTTTTTTTTTAATTAAATGGAGAATATTGAGAGTAGTTTAAAAAATTAACATCAAAATTTTGTTTAAATATTCAATAATAATAATAATAATAATAATAATAATAATAATAATAATAATAATAATAATAATAATAATAATCATCATCTCATTTTATTAATCAATATATTATAATTTCATATGTCTTGATGACTTTAATTTGTATTCTCCATAAAAATATATTTTTGATTACATGTGAAATTCACAATTATAATTTACTTACTTCTTTTATGTTTATCATTGATGACCATTTCATAATAAAAGACATTAAACCTTTAAATTTATTTTTTCATATGAAACATTTATGTCTCAAATTTATTTTTTTACTATGATAATATTTAATTGATCTTCTTCCTATTATGTAAATTTTAGACTTTATGAAAGACAACAAATAGATGTTGAGTGTTTTTAGGTATCATATTGATAGACTCTATTAAAGTTCAAATTATATTTAAGATTATGTAACATTTAAACAAAATATATCATAAATAAATATTTGGCAATTGTAAAGGAATTATAAAAGGCTTCAATGAGAAAGAGGTATTCATTTTATTCATATCTAATCTACTGATAGGTATGAAATATTAATCAATTAATCACTAAGATTTATTTATACACGCAATGATTAGAGGATAATTTCTTCAATTTTCAAGTTCGATAATTTTTTTTATCTACATGTGATGAGCATGGAAAACTCATAAATAATATTGTGTCAAACTTTTATCAAGTATATGTAAGTATTTGAGGTATCATTGATGTTAATTCTATTAATATTCACTAGTAGAGTACATGAGGATATACCCAATTATTAAATGAGCTAGCCCCAATAGACTCATGATGATTTCTATAAGAAAAATATCTTGTTAAGGATTGGATTTAAGTGTAAGGTGTTTTTTAATTTTGACATGAGTTTTAACATAATATATTATGTATTTTTTGTATTCCGATTCTCAATTATATTATGTAATTAGTTAGTTTATTTTAACTATATTATAGTTTTCTTTATTTTTTTCTTCCCGACATATTAATTTTGATTATTTGTATTACTAATTATAATTAAATTTTTAATATTAATATATAACCACCATTCTCTCTCTCTCTCTCTCTCTCTATATATATATATATATATACATATACTTTCTTTAGGTAATTTTATTTTTGAATTTTTTTTAATATAATCAATAAATTATAATAATCCAAAAAAATACATAAATTAATGTTTGATTATAACGATCTATTTATTAATTGATTGATTGTTGAATAAAAAAATGTGATCATAAAGAAAATGAAACCTTATCACTTCCTTTTAAATTGTGGATGGGATAAGTCACTTGCAACACCTCAAATGACTCTATCTTAATTTAAAATGAATAATAAAATGTTAAGATAACTAGCTTATAACACCTCAAATAGCTCTATCTTGATTTAGAATGAATAATGAAAAGTATAAACCTTTTTTTAATTTAAATATTTTAAAATCATAATTTCTTAAATGCTCAAAAAAAATGTTGAGAGGTATGTGAGTGTCTCTTCAACCTTCAGCCGGGGCCACGCCCGTCCCATTCGCGGAGGTTACATATGAACTTAACGCCGATGACTTTCCCGTTAAATAAAAAATAAGAAATGTTTCCATTGACACGTAAAATTTGTACTTAGTAGATATATATTATGAAAAGTAGGAAGTTATTAGGTTTGGAGTCCATCCATATTTTTACTTTCCGAAACTTTCCAGTAGGTTACGCCAATGCTCTGGATTTATCCGCCTATAGCCTCACGTTTTCGAATCGGACGGGTCAAGTGGGAGCAGGTCCCCCGCCGATCCAGGCATGAGAATTCTATACGTAAAGCGCCTTAAAATGTGTACAACTTGTTTATTCTTTTTCTCAACTACTGGTTTGAAAAGGTATGGTAGTGATGTATACACATCAAACATATCCATGGTGGTATGCATACATTGGGAAATGTATAGGAAAGGAAATTAGGTTAAATTCAAGCTGATACGAGATGGGAACGTTGGAGTGGGGCCTGACTGATGCATGCAAATGTGTGACGTTCCATGGGCATCAAACACATGAAACCAAGAAAGTAGTAAAATTTACTGGGGCAAAAGCAGGTACAGGTTTAGAAATATAGAGAGAAAAGAACAAGAACAGAAATATGAAAGAAGCAGCTCAAGTTGAAGCATGACTGGTGTTGTTGTTGTAAAGGTGAAATGAATAAATTCTCATCTGCAGCAGCAGCAGCCGCCGTCCAAGCCGCCCAAGTGATAATATCCGCCAAGGAAGGTAGTGACAATGGGCAGATAGGAGGGAGCAGAATGAATGCTTTGTGTGTGTATCAGTAGCGGCTGGGTGCTCGAGATCGACAGTTAATGGTGGCTGGTATAGATTTGAGAGCTGCTTAGTATGCATATTGACAAACGGGGGCGGGGAAGAGGCCGAGAAGAGCAAGATATAGTAAAAACTGGCAGTTTTTTGTTGAAATAGGATAGGAGGGGAAGGGAAGGGAAGGAAGGATCATGCGCGCAGGAGGTTGCACGGTGCAGCAGACTCTGACGGCCGAGGCCGCCAGCGTGGTGAAGCATGCGGTGGCGCTGGCCCGTCAGAGAGGCCACGCACAGGTTACGCCGCTCCATGTGGCGGCCACTTTGTTGGCACCGGGAGCTATGAGCCTCCTCCGCCGAGCCTGCCTCAAGTCGCACCCCCACTCCACCTCCCACCCTCTGCAATGCCGAGCGCTGGAATTGTGCTTCAAGGTGGCTCTCAACCGCCTGCCCACTGCCTCAGGGCCGCTCATGCAGCCTGGACAGCCCTCTCTTTCCAACGCCCTAGTGGCGGCCCTGAAGCGCGCCCAGGCGCATCAGCGGCGCGGCTTCCTGGAACAGCAGCAGCAGCCTCTGCTTGCCGTGAAGGTGGAGATGGAGCAGCTCATTATCTCCATCCTCGATGACCCCTCCGTCAGCCGGGTCATGCGCGAAGCTGGCTTCTCCAGCACTTTCGTCAAGAACAACCTAGAGGACGAAACGTCCGTCTCCGTCAACGTTAACTTCCTTTCCTCCTCCTTCCATGACAACAACGACGTCTCCGTCTCCAGATCTGCTGCCAAAATCAAGGGCCTCATGGCCGAGGCTGTCGAAATGGGGTGTGGTGTGCTGTACTGTACTAGTAACAGTAATTACGGGATCGAAAATAATGGGAGGACAAATTTCTTCAACAGCCATAGAAGCAGCGCTAGCTTGAAAAGTGAGGACGTAGAGAGTGTTTTTGAGGTTTTGGTAGGGAAGAAGGCGAGAAAGACTAATAGTGTAATCGTAGGAGATTGCTTTCTCACTACTGAAAATGTAGTTAGGGAGGTGATGAGTCGAATACAAAGAGGAGAAGTTCCAGATCCGCTCAGGGGCGTGCAGTTTATTACTCCTCACTTCTCCACTTTCATTCTTACCAGAGAACAGGTTGAACAGAAGCTCGCGGAGCTGAGGAGAACAGTTAATAACTGCCTTGTCGGAGGATCGGCTATCATTTATGCCGGGGATCTCAGATGGGCAGTTGATAACAACAATAATAATAGGAATAATTCTAATAATTACTGTCCAGTTGAGCATATAAGTATGGAGTTGGGTCGGATGCTGGGCAGTCATGCGGCTAATCAAAGGGTGTGGTTAATGGCGACGGCAAGCTACGAAACGTATATGAGATGTCAGAAGCGGCAACCGTCTCTGGAAACACTGTGGGGGCTTCAGGCGGTTTCAGTTCCCTCCGGCGGCCTCGCCTTGACTCTTCAAGCCAGGTTAATTTCCTTCTTTTTATGGTTTGCTTGAATTATTCGTGTTGTTATCATGACACTTCAACCCAGGTTAATTGGATTGTATCTATTTCTGCGTTAAAATGTCACACGATTAATTTATTAGGGAAAGGACATGTTGCAAATAGGATTATATTGTTGGTTTATTCAAGTGCTGATTCGGAACTCCACTGACATAGAAATGGAAGGTGCAGTCATTCAAAAAGTGAATAGTTGCAGTTTGTTTTATTCAATCTATTCTCTGTTAAAACGTCACACGATTAACTTAGTCTCGTTGAAAGAGAAGTTTAAGCATTTAGCGGTGAGGATTCTCTGTAAATAACACCTACTTTTCCAACTACTGTATTGGCTTTTATTTGAAATTCCAATCCAAATTGCTAACGATAGTTTCCATTTTTCTACCAACGTGGAACCTCCTTTAGAAATACTGTTTTAGAAGAAAGTAGGTTGCTTAGTTTAAACATAAATATGCAATCATCCGCTATTTCTCATAAGGATGTGGTTTGCAGTTCGAGTAGTCAAGCTGAATCGAAGACCAACGGTGCAGGCAGCGATGCGTCGATCCCACTTTCGCACAATCTCATGTGGCCAACGCCGCCATTAAAAACTGTCAACCCAGACGACGAGCTGCTCGACAAGCTTAATTGCTGCTCCAAATGCTCCGCGAGCTTCGAAACAGAGGCAGACTTTATGCGGGATCAAGAGCGAAGAATGGTCGCAAGTGAAGGGAATTTGCCTTTCTGGCTTCGGCAATGCAGGAACAACAAAGAATTTGATGCATGGGGGCAGGTGTAAATACATACTTTGTTTTAACGATGTGTGCAAGAAGCCTATAATTAGACAACATCTAATAATATAAGTTTTCTTGCAGGTGGGGACGAATTTGAGAGAGCTGCGTAAGAAGTGGAATCAGAGATGTCGTTTCAAGCATTCCCATTTTTTTGATACGGTTCAGCTGCAGCGATCCACCCTCGATTTCCCACGGCACCCTGCGACCGTGGTTTCGAGTACTCCTCTTCCTTGGCGGTGTGCGCCGGCTCAAAGCCATGCCTGGTCCGTGGTGTCCTCGTCACTTCCTTCGAGCAAATCACCTTGGTCACATCAATTCTCGTGGAGTACACAGGAGAATGTTGGGGATTCGAGCATTGAGCGTACTGCCAGTGTCCAGGATTCCCCCAGATTCGATGTCAAAACCACGCTCGCACTCGGATTAGCCGACACCGACGACAATGCCGCTAAATGTACGGCTTCGAGCCACCTGCCCAGAGTGATCTTGTCCGACGCTAGGAAGAAGCTCCGCCAATTCGATTCAGAAAACTTGAAAGATGTAAGCGAAGTGCTTGCAGAGAGAGTGCCATGGCAAAGCGAGGGCAATGTCACGGCCATCGCCAGCGCGGTTTTGCAGTGCAGATCTGGCGCGGTGAGAAGAGAGAGCAGCAAGAAGGGCGACACCTGGTTGATGGTCTTGGGCCCCGACCGAATGGGTAAACGGAAAATGGCTCAGGCACTGGCGGAAATCGTCTTTGGGTCGCAGGACAAGCTCCTTTGCCTTGGACGTCTCTGCTCTCGGGAGCGAATGCACGAGGCCAATTTTAGAGGGAAAACGTACTTGGATAGGCTTACGCAGGCCATCGATCTGAATCCTCACTGCGTAGTGCTTCTGGAAGAAATTGAACAGGCGGATGCTGTTTTCATGGGTACAATAGTGAAAGCAATGGAAAGAGGAAAACTCATGGACTCCAACGGCAGAGAAGTGAGCCTGTCCGATACCATTGTATTCATGACATCCAGTCTCGGAGCCAAGTATTTCACCACTTCTCGTTCCGTAAAGGGAGTGCAACTCGATGAAACGATAGTCTCAAAAGCACTTGAAGGCACGTCCTGGGGTTTGAAACTGGTCGTGCAGGAACAAATAGAAGAGAGCTCGGGCCACCACCCGCGTAAACGTAAGGCAGAGTGGGATCCCATGCAAGACAAAGAAACCGAGAAAAGGAAGAGAATGTCCCCTGCGTTAGACTTGAATGTTGACGCAGACGAACAAACCAAAGAGGAGCACAATCAGGAAGCAGGTTCCTCAAGCGCCCACAGCGATGTAACACAGGAGACCGTGCTACAAACCGGTACCCATAGCGACCAAATCCTTTCCTGCGCCCGGGACTGTTTCTCTCAACAGTTTTTCAAGTTCCTAGATAAATGTATAATCTTCCAGGCCTTCGATTTTGCTCAGCTTGCAGAAATCCTAATGGACAAACTGCAGGATTCGTTTCGCAGAGCCACCAATGGCAGAGGGTCCCTTGAAGTGGAAAACTCTGTGATGGAACGCATGGTTTCATGTAGCTGGGAGTTGGCTCCGTTGGGCACGCAGACTTTTGACAGATGGGTGGAAGATATATTTGAAGTGGGATTGGCTCCAATGCTGTCGAAATATACACTTACATCAGAGACTATTGTGAAGTTATCAGCAGCAGAGTACAGTAATGGCAGGGATTGTTTTTACTCGAATACCAGGCTTCCAGCAAGGCTCGCGGTCGATCCGAGTGCCCAATCGTGAATAATTAATGTAACAAGCTTGATAGAAGTTGATTAGTGTTTTGATCGAATTAACTTCAACAGACTGCTACTTCCCTACAATTCCAACACACAATATTTTGCTTCTATCCTGTGAAATAATACAAAGTCCATATTTTAAGAGAAAATGAAAAGCTAAAAGGAAAAATTGCATGCCTGGTTTTTTTCCATATAGAAGAAGAATTCAACAGCCACAGGAAATTTTTTTTCCTTGGAGATTCCAAGACACGAGAAGCAAAATGCTTCTTTCCCCGATTCTACAAAGTTGCAGTAGGTTAGTCAATATGTCTATTTTTGTACAACCCTCTTCCACTCGGATTTTTTTTCTTAGTGTTCCATTTTTTAAAATGTAAATTATGGTTAATAATAATATTAAGTGTGTGCATATTTTGTAGATTTTCTTATGTTTATTTTATATCGATAAAAATGAACTACATTTGTGTGATTATGAAAACCCAAAATATATACAATGTTTCCAATTTCCAAAACATCGGCAAAGGTATGAGAGGGACCATAAGCTTAGAAGTGTCAAGAAGCTATAAAACCTTTTCAATTTTTGTTATTAATTGTAAAAAAATTGTATTTTTATCATTTTAATGTTAAATAATTTATTTTAAAAAGTTTAAATAATATATTATGTAGATAAAAATTAAATATAAGTTTTGCATCAACATTTTTAATTATATTCTATAATATATTGACATATATTAATAATGAATCATGAAATATCATTGAAAATATGATTAAAAACTTTCGATACATTTTTTATTTAAAAAATTAATATGAATTATGAAAATATAAAATCTTTAAAAATAAATTATATTTATGTGATTATCAAAATCTAAAATATTTTTAATATTTTTAATTTCCAAAACATCCATAAAGGTATAAAAGACCATTAAATTAAAAAAGTCAAAAAACTGATAAAACCTTTCAATTTTTATCATTAATAATAAAATAGTAGTATTTTTATTGTTTTAAGGTTAAAGAGTTTACTTCAAAAAAATTATGTAAATTTTTTTAAATAAAATTTGTATATAAATTTTTCATCAACATTCTCAATCTCTCTCTCACACACACACAGATGATAGACCATTAAATGTAATTAAAAATGTAATAAAAATTTTGAACATAATTTTAATCCAAAAACTTCAATATAATCATTATAAACTATGAAAACATTAAATCTTCAATAAAATAATATAAATAAACTTATAAATCTTATACCTCATATTACCAACAATTACCAACAATTATTAGATAATACAGAAGGAAAAAATGTACAACATTTTTCAATAGAAAAATCTTACAAACAAATGGGAAAATGCCGTTGGCTCAATTTAAATTTCCCAATACATATTTGGATTGAAATAAGATAACCATTGTCTGCAGGTATCGATTCTCATTTATGATTTAAGTGTTCGTAATGGCATTGAGTACTTCATGCAACATTATATGCAACTTATCATAGTACTACATTTTAATAAATGAATGCATTCCTTATCTCAACATTTAATGTCATGACTTACTTGTTTTTGATTTTGTGGGTTTAAGAATGCCACGAGTACTCATTTTTATTGTTCATCAATTGTCGTTTAACCTGTGAAGAAACACACAATATATGCATTGCACAGTAGATCAACTTTTATTAATTTATTTCCTTGATCAAGGCGTTGGAATTTGGTTTGTAAGATGTCAATAATTGTAAGGAGATTCACTCTCATTCTAATGGCACACGGACTATTTATTTACAGTTTCCTAATTTTGGCAATTTACAGCATATAACTGAGCTCCTTGGAAATCTCATCCCAATCTTTTCTTTCTCAAACATAAGTCACAATGTTAATTATGATAATCATTAAAGCGTAGGTTTTATGTAGTATAGTGGGTGTTATTCCATACACAACGTGTGGATTTGTCAAACCTTCGTGCTCTAATTTATCACCTCTCTCTCCATAATGCAATTTCACTCTATGTTGGCTTCTTATGTCAACCTTCTCATATCCGCTCACCAAATCATCATTTAACTCACACTAAAATGCAAATTGTCATAGGTAGCTCGAAATAAACCCCCTTAACAAAATAACCTCCCATGAAGATGATCATGTGGTTGGGTTTTTTCTTTTTCTTTTGCTGAATCTCGATACATGTAATTGTAATATATATTAAAAAACAAAGGTTTTTCTTTTAAGAAATCTCCCTTTCATAGAGGAAGTCAGTTTTTGGAAAATTCCTTTCAAAAAGGGTTTTAAATCTGTATCAAAACCTTTTTAGAAATTGACTCTTGGTTTTAATGAGTTCCACTTTATGAAATATCTTATTCATTTTTTTTGGAGTTATATTTATTATATGATTTTTTCAGATTATCAAGGTAAGTTCATTCTTCTTCTATAATGATATTTTAAATTTTATATAAAAATTGATTTACTTAATATTTTCTATATAATTATATGTAGTGGAATGCAATGTCAAATACAACATAAGGAAATTTCCATAATCTTTCTTCTCAGTAGAAATACTAGAGTGATTACAATGCTTTTAGCTGTATGTAACTTCTGAAATATTTTTACATTTTAAAAAATTAAACTAACAAGTTACATCTCTTCTAGAGATAGTTGAAAATTAACATATAAACCACACAAGTATTTAGAAAACTATATTAATACATCAATAAGAGTGTTGTATCTCAACACGTCCAAGCTTTAATAAGACTTACAATTATAAAATTTTAATTTCAAAAATAATTTCACATTCTAATTAACTATACATTGTTAAATAGTTTTTTTCTTAATTAAATTTAAGCTTACAAGTTATTCTAATGTTTACAAACTTTCCGTACATGCGAATAAATATTTACTGTGCCAAATTTATAAACCTTGTTTCGTAGAGAATATGTATATATAATATAGTTGTCTATAAATGGTTGATCAACACTGATAGGACAAATCAAGTTGGATAAGGATATAAATTTTCTTAGAAAATAAAAAATATAGGGGACATAATTGTTCAAGATTTGAAATTAAAAATGAATTTAATTAAAAGATATGATTACACAAAATTAATCTATCATATAGATTTTGTAGTTTTCATATATAATCTCTTTTTTAAATCGTTTTGCCACTTTTCAAAAATGCATGCATGTAATATTTCTTGAATAATTTCAAATAATCAAATCAAATTTTATAAGATTAATTACAAGTATGAAATAATAAATCATTAAGGAGAAACTAATGGTTCAATATTCATAGTCAAAAAATTTATCAATCAAAATATAGGGCTACACGAAATCGTCCTATTAGATAGATTTTGTAATTTTCATATGTACAATTTTTTTAATTATTTTTTTAGTTTTCAAAATTAGTTGTCATCAATATTTCTTGAAAAAATTATCACAATTAAATAGGATTATATAAGGTTGAAAAATTACATACAAACTAACAAAAACAATCACAATAATTCAAGATTCATAGAAAATAAACTTGTCATATCAAAAACTATAGTTACACAAAATCACCATATAAACATATTGGAAGCTTTCACACTTAACCATTTAACTTTATTTAAAATTAAATAAATAATATTATATAAAATAAAATAAAAATGATTGAAATTTAATTTTATTAAGTTAAAATTAAATAATATTATTTAAGGTTAAAATAAGTTTATTTAAAATTAGAAAAACTCATAAAAAAATATTTTAAAAAAAATCATATAAAATTAGAAAGGAAAATCAACTGAAATTATTCCATGATAAATTATAATTATTTTAATAAATAAAACATATAAAATAAATAAATAATTCAATACACATTTTTAACTTTTATTTTATTTTATTTTTAAAATAAAAATAGCAATTTATAAAGTAAGAATGTGCATGGCCCTGTGACCTCATTACTATGAAGCTTTCATACTTTCAATTTCAAGGAGGGCGGACCTTATTGCCATTAAGTTTTCATAGTTTCAAAATTTTACTGCTATCAAACTTTCATCGTTTCAATTTTAAGAGTTTTGACAAATGGGTGGGAGAAATATTTAAAGTGGCATTGGATCGAATGCTGTCGAAAATACACTTACAACAGAGACTATTGCGAAGTTATCAGCAGCAGACACTAACGGTAGGGATTGTGTCCAGCGAGACTGGAGGTCGATCCAAGTGCCCAATCTTGAAAAATTAATTAAGAAGCTTGATCGAAGTTGATTGGTGCTTTGATCGGAAGAACCTCAAGAGACTGCTGCTTCCCAGCAATCCCTTCACATACGATATTTTGCTTCTAACCTGTGAAATGATACGAAATCCACATTTTACGAAAAAATTAAAAAATATTATTATTAAAAACTGCATACCTGGTTTTTTTTCATTTAAAACTAGAATTCAATACCCATAGGATTTTTCATTTACTGCATACCTGGTTTTTTTCCGTTTAAACGTAGAATTCAATAGCCATAGGCTTTTTCGTTTGTTGGAGATTATGATGTAGGAAAATTAAACTTTTTCTTTTCCGATTAAGATTTTTTGGTTTATTACATACCTTGTTTTTTCTCATGTAAAAGTAAAATTCAATATTTGTTGGAGATTATGAGACATGAAAATTAAAATGTTTCTTTCCCATTCTCTTTACGTGCCATATGGAACATCTCTTGACATAATTACAAAGCAGATTGTTATGGGATATGATCCCAGAGGTAGTTCAAAATAAGAACCTCTTAATAACATTATTTCGTTTGTTAGAGATTATGAGATATGAAAATTTTAATACTTCCTCCCAATTCTTCTTCTCTGTTATTTAGAGCATTTTTTGACGTCACTAAAATGTAAATTGTCATGTCCAAAATGTAAATTGTCATGGAGATATGGAGCATCTCTTAACGTCACTATAAAATATAAGGTTTTCTGTAATTATTCCCCTTCATTTTAAAAAAAAGTCAAATTTTAAAAAATCCATTAAAATGGGTTTAAAAATATGTATCAAAACCTTGAAATCTGTAGAAATTAAATGTTTCACTTCACGAAATAATCTACTTTCAGTTTTGGAGGGATGCTTCTTGTATGAGTGTTTGGATTCTCAAAATGAGTTCATTCTTTTTCTACAACAATTATTTAGATCCTACGTACAAATGATTTACCCAATATTTCCCATGTAACTATATATAGCTAAGGCAGTGTAAAGCACAACATAATGAGAGGTCCGTAGTCATCACCTATGAGAAGAAATTCTAAAGTGACTATAATGGTATAAAGTGACTATAATGGTATAGCTCCATATCTCTTGTCAAATATTTGTATATTTTTGTAACATTGGAGTAATAGCCAATAGGTTACATCTTTTTTAGAGCACAATGTTTTATCATAGAGAGCATAAAAGCAAACATTACATCAACAAGAGTAATAAATGTATTATGTTTTAGCATGTCTAAACATCAATAAAACATAGGACCATGATTTTTTAATTAAAAGATAATTTTTTCACATTTTAATTTACTATACATTGTTAATTGGAGTATTTTTTAATTTTTTTTAAAACTTTGCATATCATAATAGATAGTGTTCACATTGAATTACTGAATTATATACAAGATTGATTTTTCAGTCCATATTTTAGAAATAAATAAATAGCAGATTACAATGATGAGTAAGCACACATTTAAATTAGTAAGGAGCATCCACGCTATCAAAATCACTTAGAGCATGATCTTATCTTTGACTGTTTCACTCTTCATGTCAAGTACCTAAAGGGATTTGTACCCTAGTAGATAGATATAAGTAATCATCATCCTCACCAATTGAACTACAACCCTTTTGGTATGATTTTTTATTTGATTTAACATTTATAAATAATTCTTATTCCTTTAAACTTTACATAGGTGCAAAGGAATATTCAGTGTACTAAAAGCATATATCTTGTTTAGTGGATAAAATGTGTAGTATAATTTCCCATAAATGATTGATCAACACTTTTCGAGGAAATTTTGAGAAGTCAAATTAAGTTAGACAAGACGAGAATTTTCTTGAAGAAATAACAAAGTAATGTGAACACAATGGTTTAAGATTTGTAATAAAAAAATGTCGATAAAAAGCCATGCTTACATGAAATCAACCTATCAGAGATATTTTGTAGTTTTCATACTTGATTATCAGTATTATTTCTTAAATAAATTCACACAATCAAATAAATTTGGATAAGACTAAAAACATGAATAAATGAAAAGCCAACTAAAGAAAATAAAATAACTGAAGTGTCATATTCAAATGAATTTTCAATCAAAGATATGGTTGCAATAAATCACTCTAGAATTTATAGTTATCATACTTGACCAATTTTCTCTCATTTTTTCAGTTTTCAAAATTCGAAATCAACACCATTTCATGAAAAAAAATCATAATCAAATAAAGTTAGATAAGGCTACAAAATTACATCAAGAAAGATAATGTAAGTATACACAATGGCTCGGAATTTATAGTAAATAAAATTTTCTTGAATCAAAATATAAGGATATAAAAAATCACCATATCATACAAATTAGAAAGTTTTTATAATTATTTATTTGACTTATTTAAAATGAAATAATTTTATTCAAAATTAGAAAATATTATTTAAAGTTAAATAATACCATTTAAAATTGGAAAAGTTCATCTAAAATTAAAATTTTTTATGTAAAATATAAGAACAAATCAACTGAAATTATGATATAATGGATTATAATTAATATAATAACTAAAACATACAAATTAAATAAATAATTTAATACATCATTTTTATATTATTTAATATTATATTATTTTAAATAATAGTTAATAATGTAAACTTGTGTATAATGTGTGTAACCCTATTGCTTTACTATATGAATATTTCACAATTTAAATTTTAAAGGAAGATGGACAATTTTCCTCTATAGAGAGGGGTGAACCAAGTTTAAATCTCCATCCTCAAAATGATTATTAATAATAATATTTTGTGGTTCGAAATCATTATTTATCATAAGCCTTTATGTACTTTCTATAGTCTAGATTAGATGTTTTATTTGTTTAGGTATTTCTTTTTTGTAAATATAAAAACATGTGCTACAATTTATAATTAGTAAGGAATTTGTTGTAGGTATATTTAAACTAGTATTTCCTTGTTTTAGTTGGTTTTTATTTTTCACGGAGTGCATGCGCAATGAAATTTATTTTGTTAGTGAGAAAGATTAAAAATTGTGTGTAAATTCAATATATTTTATATATTTATTTCGTGCATTATGTTTAATTGAGATTGAATTTATTAGTATCTTTATTCATTACTTTGTTATTATTTACATTTGATAATAGTTTAACTTGGTTGTATAGTTGACATTATAATTATAATTATTTATATTTGATAAAAGTTTAATTTGTTTGTATAGTTGATATTATAACTTTTATTACGTTTTATCTTTCTTTTTTTTGAGATTTTTTTAGATGAAATTACGTATGAAATTTGTATCATATAGATTAATTTATTTCGAATTTAATGATTTCGATTTATTTTCATATAGTAGTTATTGAAATAATGATCTAAAGTTATTGGTGAGGCTGTGTTTTACATATTTTATTTATGAGAGGTATTAATCCATGAGCTCACTGAGTTATTCCCAATACTAATACTTTATGATTCATATATACAACTCGTACCTTGGGATTGTTATAACTAGCAAATCCTAAAATCAGAGGATATGAAATCCCCTTTCATTTGTTTTTACTTTCCAAAATATGCATCAACAGAGGGGCACTAGTAAAATATAACATAAATATAGTGAAATTTAGTAAATAAGATCTTCCTAAGACAATATGGGGCATATAATTAAATTACCTATAAGGATTGATAATTGACTATGGGGTTTATAGTAATATACTTAATTTATAAGTGACCTAAACTTTAGAAAATGTTTAAAATTATGAGAAGAAGCTCCATAAGAAATTCTAATAAAAATATTTATAAATGAATATGATCTACTGAAGAAAATAAAAATATATTTCCTCGATAATGATTGAACAAAATCAGATTATTCTAATTTTGAAAATTTGTCTCAAATTTTATGGACTTGTTCCAATAGTTGTTCTATTGATTTTATAGTTCTAAGACCATGAATCCCTTTGTCTATGTATAATTGACATAAACCTCTCCTAGATTAACTAATTGGTGCTCAAAATTTATAGAATGAATTCTCATTTGTTCAAACACAGATTCATGGAAATAAAACCTATAAATGCTTTAAAAATGGGTTGTGATTTGGGGGCATGCCTCAGCCACCTCCTACTTTTTGATACATAGTCAATCAACACTCATAGATTCCACCAATCATATCCATGTATATAACAATCCCAACCCTTATCCACGCGCGCATGCGCGTGCACGCGTGCATGTGCATGTGCGTGTATGCATGCATGTGCGCACGTGTGTGTGTGTGTGTGTGTGTGTGTGTGTGTGTGTGTGTGTGTGTGTGTGTGTGTGTGTGTGTGTGTGTGTGTGTGTGTGTGTGTGTGTGTGTGTGTGTGTGTGTGTGTGTGTGTGTGTGTGTGTGTGTGTGTGTGTGTGTGTGTGTGTGCACGTGCGTGTGTGTGTGTGTGCGCGTGTGTGTGCATGTAATTTATCAATTGAAATTAGAAATTCACTTATGTATAAAAACAAATTGTGGATGAGGGAAACCAAAAATCAAGGAAAAAGTAAACATAAAAAATGGAATGAAGGACCCATAATTTTCATGAATAGAATCTTAGTGGTTTGAAAATGGTCAAAATGCTACTACATTATTGTAATTTTACTGAAGGTGATCAAATCTCAAGGAAAAAATCTATTAGTTTGTAGGAGTGATGGTGACCATATTGAGGCAAACAAATGATATATTTGATTCATGTGAAGATGCTCGTGAGTGAGTGATGATATTGAAAGATTATGATGGATGAAAATTAAAGGTAAATATTCTAAAAAGAGGCAAATTTCATATAATGATCCATATGTATGAAATATTGATAATAATATTGTAATTAAAATTCTTATACAAAGATTAGGTGTCTAAATAATTCCCCACTTTAATGTGTCTATCTATCTATGTACATGCATATACATTAAAGTAAAAAAAAATGATGGTGGATACTATTTTTTAAGTGGTTCGCTCATGACTTTTAAGTTATGATCAAACATATTTTTTGATATAAAAGTGATCTAAAAGTCAAAAGGAGGAAACAAATTACCTTATATGAGAGTTTGGCTCCAAAAACTTGTAAACTAGAAAATTATGTCTGCTCACTATCTACATGAATATTTTGGCTTCATTAAGGGTCTTTAAATGCTAGATAATTTCAACATAATTAGTGTGAATTCAAAAGAAAATTAAATGTGTACAAGTAGATCAATGTATTGAAAAATTTATAATAATGTACCAAATGAAACAATTAAAATAAATAATTAAATAGTAGGAACAAATACATTTAATGCTACATGAAACACATTATGATCTATAATGATTATGAAGCTATCAAGGTCCAAATTACTCCTTCCATGTGGATAAACATTTGAATATTATATCCTACTAATCTTGTTAAGTGTCAAATTCTTCTTTTAAGATAAAGAATAAAACACATGGAACCTCTCTATAACCACTTGACATAACTCTATAGCCTATTGACATATTTTAGCTGCTTGAAATATTCTAAATAAACTATTTAAATATATTCACCGATTTGTAGATGATGAAAGTCCATGCACATTACTCATCTAAAAAAAATAAGGATTACATACCATGTGTAATGTAGATAAAAATATAATTGTGCTAATTTTGAAATATTTCTTTTAACACATGTATATAATCATAAAAATATGTTGTCATCAAAGCTCATCTATAATCCCATACTAATATGCTAGAGTATAAGCAATATAAGAAAGGAAGTGAAAAGGGAGGGGTAAGCAATATATATCATTAAAATAAGAAAGGAGGGACAAATGATATGCCCCATTATAATAAGAAAATATGAACAAGAGATATGCCTCAATGGAATAATATTCTGTACTAAGGACAAGATATAGTAATGAAGCACAACTATAGTATGCCCAAATAGATACATGGTATAAACCATTGTAAAATAGGAGCTAAGAATACTATATTTTAATTAATAGCATGCATGATATAGATCATAACACCAAACAAATAATATTAGATAATATATCAAAACAATTTAAAAATAGATAATTATGTCACCACATAGAGCAAGTGAAGCCAATGAGTGAAATAAAGTACGAAAGAGCAAAAAAAATACACCAATAACATATAAGTGACACAAAATATATAATGAGAGTATCATTCATAGAGATAAAAAAAATACATACCAAGAAATACATAGAAAAAAATCAATTTGAGTAATCATAGAGAAAAAACAATGAAGAAATCACATGAAGTAGCTCAAAGTATCCATGTCATGAAGCACACAAGATATATGCTAAAGCATGATATGTATAAACAAAAATAAAAATCAATATGGAAATGGAAAATATGAAAGGTATAACCTAAAACACACTTCGAAATTCCCCTCACTATAAGCATTCCCTTGATATAAGGATGCCTTTTGTGTATGTGTGATGAAGTTACTAAGATACTATAAGTCCATAATCATGTGCAACCTATATATCCTACATTTTAACTCAAAAGAGACCATAAAAAACACCGTGGTAGGTAATATATATATAGAAATAGGTAGATAATAATGATATGTAACAATGTACAAGCATGTAACAAATAAAGAAAAAAGAAAACAAATTATTTTATGTGTTTTATCATTTTAAGAAGAAGGAAACAAAACAAGAAGTAAGCCCATGGGTGAAATCTAGAGGAATAAAATAGACAAATATAAATTAATAAAGATACAAGCCGAGAGGAAAAAGTGATAATAATCAAGAAGAAAAGGATCTCTACTAACCTTAAAGTTCCATCAGAACTATGTATACACTAGGGTAGAAGGAATCAATATTATTTGTTATCATCATTAGGAAATCTATGTAGACTTTTAAGATGGGAAAAAACATTTAAAATTAAGTGATGTTGTCATACCTAGGGTCTCAAATAAAAAAAATCCTTAATCATGTAGCTTAAGTTTCAACATTTAAAAATGGACAAGCACCCAATCCATACACACACCAAAAAAAAAGAAAAAAAAAAGCATCATCCTTATTTTTTGTTGAATAAATTCTAGTGTACACATAATAAAATAAACATAGTATTATTTAAATCATAAACACATGAAATTTCATAATTTAGATCCATTCATAGACGTGGCTCAATCCTACAATTATCTAAGTATAATTACACACTACAAAAATTATCTAGTTATAACTATCTAATGACTTCTCTAAAACTTTTTTACCAATCTCTAGATGTTAAATCTAGTGTATTATTGTTATTATTTTAGATCAAAATACTTATTGAATGGAACTCATTTATTTATAAAGGTGTTTCCTAAGAGACATTCAAGAATTATAAATGCATTAACTTCCATTTGTGAGACATTTCAGCTTCTCTTTGTCACTTTTCAACTTTTGTCATTTGTATGGCTTCTTAAAAAAGTGTATTTTTTTTCAAAAGTGTGTTGACATAATGTGATCCATGTATATTAAACTAAACATGGCACAAATATGTCTGAAATGTAAATTAGATGCTATAAGTACTAGTATATTTACATAGCAACATATTTATGTATCATGTTTTTAGGTGCTATGACATTTGTTGATGCTTTTAATAAGATGTATACTTGGTGCGAGATGGAGTGTTGTATTGTAGCATGTTTTATATATTTCATATAAATATAATTTCACATCATGTTTTCAAGTGTTACACCACTTATATAAGACATCTAGATGGTGCATAGCTAGTGTGAGATGGAACACCACACTACAACATGTTTTAAACATGTATAAAAAATGATAAATATGATTCATGTTTTTAGGTGTTGTTGTACATATGGATAATGACACATGATCCTCAAGAAATTTAATTATTGAGGTCAACTTGTGATAATGAAAAGGAGAGAGAAAGAGGAGAGATCAAGGGTTGGGATTGATAAATTGAGAATGGTTTGGGCATAAAATGTGTATGGACTAAATATATTTAAGGAGTTCAACATGTTGGTCCTAACATTCACCAATGGATTCCACATTGTTGTTAATATCATTAAGCTAGGGGATATGTTGATCCTACAAAAAAGTGGTTATTAATATCATATGAATAATTTATTATTCAATGTTATTTTGGATTGAGATATCAATATTAAGACAACAATTGTGAGGACGGATCTAATGCATTGGGGTTGGACTCACCTTGAAAGTGTTAGTAAAGTTTGGAAAGGAAAATAGGGGAAGGAAACTAAAACTAACTAGTTTAACACTATTGATTATGAAATTAAAGAGTAAATAAGATGACTTAAACAATAATTATTTTCATGCAATGAAATATAAGATGTAACTATACATCCTCAAGTTTAGATTTATATGTTAAACTCATATTCTACATGAAGAAAATATTAGTTATGGATCTAATATTTAGTTCTTGACGTAATTTTCATCCAAAAGTCTCACATTCACCATCTCAATATGTCTAAATGATTATCATATAGTTTGACCCTGATATTTTGATTACCTAGATCACCTGTAACCCACATTATGTTAAAAACATGATATATATCCTTCAATGTCAGTTACAAAACATTAAAATTTTTGTTTATCTTCCTGGACACTTGCATTCAAACTTGGACACTAGCATTGACACTATTGTTCCTACTCTAATACATGCATCATTACCTTACAAACACTAAAATTTACAAATATTTTGACATGTACAGGTTGGACTACTTTTTTTACTTTCATCCTTCCCCAATAAACAATTAAAAAGGTTGTTATAAATACAAGGTATATCCCATTCATTATTCATATTGCAATCACCTCTAAATATTATACCACACCACTAAAAAATTATTGCAAACATAATATATTATGTGTTATTCTTTTCTATTTCCAAATTAGTCATAGGATTAGTATTATCATAGGTTTGAAGCATCATAAATTAAAAACCCATGAACAATGTTTTCCAAGTTACAAGATATATCATTACATGCACTCAAATATATCACATTACACCATTATTCACACACAAGTCCACATAAGGGGGAGAACTACATTAGCTTGAGGCCCCCTTCAAATTATATGTATATGTAGGGAACATTAACTAGGAAAGGAGTATTTGAGGTTAACTCAAATTCACTTGAGCCCACTAGCTCTCATTTTAAAAGGTGGCATGCCATAATTGGAGGATATAGGGATTTTATCAAAATATTAATATCAATAACTTATGCAAATTATTTGAATAAATAATATAAAATACAACAATAAACCATACCAAATACATGAACATTTAAAAATAACATCAATATTATATAGATGACACTAGTGGTAAAATTAGGAGATTAGTGTGATGCTAGTCTTCCCAGGGTGACACAAGTGTCCAAGCTAACAACACTTAAATATTTATTGAATCTAAATACTAGATCCATATCTTTAGATAGTCCATTCATGCAACAACATTATTAGATCTAATTTCACATTAATGTATGGGCTAAGTACAATTTCTCCTTCATAATTTTATTATCAAAATATTGAATGTTGTAATTTCCATATTTGTCATATGCTTAGATTTAGTATATCTCATCAGAATATTAGTATAATATAAATTCACTTAATTAGATTATTTTTAGAGTAGATTATTCCTTAATTGATTAGGATACTCTCTTTTACATTAATCCTTATTTTTTAAAAGGGTATTCTTAAGTGATGCTCATTCTCTTCCTTGCACTAGATTTTTTTTTTAAATTTCTCTCCATGGATGATATATATTTTTTTATGAATATTATGTGGAAAATATCTACCTCTCTTCACAAGATTCATTAATTAAAAAATATTGACAAATCAAAAAGGACTTTGGAAAAAAGTAATCCTCCCTCCAAGATTCTATAAGGCCTCCTCTAAATTATCTAGATGGGGATAAATAACATCCCTCTAACCATGTCTATGCTACCACCATCCAATGAGATAAGATGAGAAACCTTATAATCTAATATGGATATGGTTGTAGACATCCAATTTCAAACACCATTTGTGTTTAAATTTTCAATCTTACTCGAATTGCACTCAAATGCACATTTTAGGTCAAAATCCATAAAATGCCCTAAATGGTTCAAACTTGTCACTTAAAAGTGCCAATTTAGGTAAAATTAACACTAAATAGGGAAATGCAATTTATGAGCCAATTAACTTTGATCAAATCATTTTGAGTCAAAATGATAATTTTGTCATTTAGTGCCCTGGATCACACTTTTCTTCTAATTCATTGGTACACATCACGTACCTTTATTATTTGTTCTTGATAACATCCTAAAAGGGACTATGGTTCCAACACATCTAACGCCACCCTTTAAAAATTCTCAAGTCAAATTATAACCCAATAATATGACTTTTTGACCATTTTGATTAATTGAACTCCAATTTTTAAATAATTGCACAAATGTTGATTAATTTTGTTTAAGTCTAATTAATCTAGATCAAGATCTTAAGTGGATTTTCCATAAGAGTTGTTGAATATTTATTTTTTAAAATTGATTCTTATTATCTGTATCACCTAGTGACATCATTTATGGGGTGGCATCCATAAAGCCATAAATGCATAAATTATCAAGATTATGGGTCACCCATGCCTAGTTAATGCCTCTCATTCCTCTTCAATTCCCCTTCTTCAAAGGTCATGATGAAAATAATTATGCATTTAATTATAAATATTAGGATTATCAATGGCTATAAATCTAAATCTTTAGATAGACGGTCATGGTTGATCCTGACCAATCTCAAAAATCTATAAATAGAGAGGCCATGAACATCATTTCTAAGCTATTTTGGTGCAAGCTGATTATGCTCAAATATCTCCAAAGCTTGAATATTGTAAAGTTATAATGGTAAATTATTTCCATAAAGCTTCATTGATAGGGTAGTTTAGTGGTTTACAATCAAGAGCCTAGGTTTAATGGAGTGTTTTTAAGGCATTAGAGGAGCTTACCACCATTGTTGACAAAGACAATGATGCTTGATCGAGGTTGAACATGTTTTATAGCCACATGGGTATGGTGAATCCATTTGGGAAGGTAATATGGTGTTGCTTTCTTTAATTTGTTTCTTGCTATCCTTTATAATTCCCATAGGAATATATAGGTTTGGTTAGTTATGTATGCATGTTTAATTATTTATCGACTAATGCTTGACTAACTTGCTTTGTAATCCTCTCTACATCTTGGCATGCCCAATGGGACTAGACACATCCTAGACCTAAAGGAGATCCTTTTTTAACTTTAAAATATTTATTTGAGATGTTAAAACTCTTAAAATTTGATTTTCTAACTTTATTTTTCCATTTTTGGTTGCCAAAGTTTTTACATAGTAATCACTGTCAGTAGAAATATCGACATTAGTTACCTGATTTAACTGATGCCAGTCAGTATAACTAACATCAGTTATATCTTGGTTGGTTGTAACTGATGTCAGTGTTAATAACTGACGTCGATCACTGTGTTTTTCTAAAAACATAGACATGAGACCTCCTTTTTCAAAGTTTGTTGTTTCAAGCTAAAAAGAACTTCAAAGCTAAAGGACATCCTAACAACTTTGTTATAGGACCAAGTGATATTTTTGCTCAAAACATGTTTAAATAACTTTTTCATGCTTAAAATTTAATTAGGAACTTTGTTTTAGTGTTTAACAAATAATTTAGGTGTTTTTGGTGAATGTCTTTCAAATTTTACAACTAAAACCAAGGGGTCAAATGAACACCACCAAACATTTCATTTAGGTTTAAAATTGAACACACTTATCAATTTTTATTTGTAATAGTTGTTTAGTTAGATTTTGTTTGGAAAAGAGAAGAATGTTTCATGTATGCTCTTCCATTTTTCACCTATAGAGAACCCTTAGAATCAAAAGTTCCATTCCTGTTGTAAGTATCCTAGTCCAAGGCTTAGAAAGAAATTCATCTAAAGCATTCCCCTAAAACACTTCAAAGTTTGGGTGATCTTGAAAATGACGCTAAAGTATTTCTACTTTCATGATTTATTTATTTATGCATCTTGGCTTGTGAGGGGGACCTCATCACCTCCCACAAGTTCTTTAGGGAAGCTTTGACCCACGGTTTCACTTCCTGAAATTGACTTCATTTGACTCATTTGGAGTTGCACACTGGATGTATTTGCATTTGGACATCATACTACATTAAGCAAACAATAGGATGTAATGGTTGTAAAAAGGACTAGACATTTTTACAACTATCCAATGCCATGGTTACCCAATTTTTGTGCTTGTATTTTGCATCATTTGATGTGAAAGTCATTGTCCAATTGATTCCCCTAGAATGATCAAAACTTTGCTAGTTTAGTAGACCCCACTTTTCCATACCTTGTCAATTTAGACCTAAGATGTTTATTTTTGTCATTTATTTACTTGGTCTTGATTTGTCTCTAAAAATTCTTGTTAACTCAGTGAACTTAACCAAAACACATTGTACTCAATTTTCTTGAGTGAGGGAGGCATTACATTATCGAAATGGAAAATTCATCTTTTCCTTGTTCAAATTTTTATCAAAAGCTTTATGTCATGTTATCCACTTTGGAGTAATTATGCTACTCAATTGAGTCTAGATATTTTACCCAATTTGTTTAAATCCTTCATTTATAATTCACATTCAAAACTAAACCTTTCTGAGTTCTAAGGGTTGGTGCAACAAAGTGGGTTATCTATTTGTGTACTAAGATTATTCTAACTTAGGTTCAATTTCCTATTTGGATTCAAGGTCATTTATTAAGACTCAAAATCACATTATCATCTTGATGGACTCAAGTCATCTTATGTATCACTCATGTTTTGAGTCCTAGAACATATTTTATCCTACTATAATCATGTGGCGATGTTGTGCTACCTATTTGGTCCTATATTTATACTTAGTGATTCACGTATGGTTTTAAATTTTGAGTTGCTTAGTTCATTTTATCTTCTTCTTAATCTAGAGAGCTTTCCTATAAAATTCTATGGTCAACTTGTTAAAGTTAAAGCTATCTTTTTTCATGTGGGTGTTCACAAAGATCTAGGCTTTGGTGTACTAGTTTTCATCTTGGGTCTTTGAGTTACCTTACTCTCTTCCTATCTATATGATTTCAAATTTACCAAAGGTTGAGTAAACTCATGAACCAAATATTATAAATTATGTGTGGTTTCAAACCACCCTCCTTTTAGAGTTTTATTAGTGCCTTGGTTATTTGTTTAAAAGAGAGCCAAAGCATACTTTTATTGGTTATCAAATATTGGTCTAAAATTAGTCAAATACACATAACAGATCTTTTTAGACATGACTCAAAGGTTCACTCGTAGTGGGGCCTCTTATGACCTTAATTATGAAGATGAGCAATTTTATGATGGTCAATATAACCTCATTACTTTTGATGATATCCCCACAATAGTAGGATTTGAAGATGATTAAAATGAGTATCAACCCCAAGAAGATCGAGATGAAGCCCTTATTAGATTGATATAATCAGGTGCTAGACTACCTTCTAATTTTCCTACAGAATAATTGCATATCTTAGTTAGAGAAGGAGAACAATGATGGCAAGAGAAAGATTTTGCACAAATAGACATACCTTCTTCCTCTAACAAAGGAAAGGAAATACAAATAGAGTCAAAACCCACAAATCTGGATCTTTTATTTAAGATCAAGATAATAAGTCAATGATATACATATCAACTTGTCACAGACTTAGCATACTCCCTAGTTGCCACTTCAATCAACAATAATATTTCCAAAGAAAATGAAGATATTGTTAGAAGTATGCAATAAGTATTGGATGAAAACATTACGATAGTGGACCAAGGAAATCTAATCAAATAGTTAAAGTCATAAGAGACCTTACAAGATGTTCCATTTCATATAGAACATATATTTTTTAATCATCAATAACCTCTTGTTACTTTACAAACTTAGAAAGCCAAATATTCAGTTCTAATTGAGGAAATCCCTCAAGATAGTTTGGTTAGTTCTTTTCAACCAACCCAAAGATTGGCAAATAAAAATAGAAATTTCCAATATCAACAAAGTGCAAAACAACCAAATTCAAGGAATGATTTATAATCCAAGAATCAATGACCTATGTTCTTAACCCAAGTAGTAAATCAAAACCAAATCATGGATCAAAAGGTATATGCTCCCTATAGATCTACCCAAAATTAGGGGCACATTTCACCCCAATAGTAATAAAACTAGGGGCACATTCCACCTTAACAAAAATAAAACCAGGGGCACATTCCACCCCAACAACAACAAAACTTGGGGCACATTCCACCCCAAAATCACCTTATCCAATCCAAAAATGTACCAAACATGCAAGAATGGAACTCTATGAAGGAAATTTTTCAAAGATTGGAGATGAATAATAGAGTCAAAAAGTACAAATTCAATGAGATATGCCCATATCCATTTGACTTATCTATTCTCCATAACCCCTTTCCACCTCATTTTGAGGCACCCAAATTTGATAACTACAAAGGGAAAGGAGATCCATGTGAACACATACAAGCATTTTTCATCTTGTGTCAAGAGGTTGCTTATAGTAGTAAATACTTACTACAACTATTTCCATTAAGTTTAGCAAGAGAAGCTCTTGATTGGCTAGTTAAACTACCCAAGGGATCAGTTGAGGATTAGGATGAATTATTAAAAAAGTTTGTTAACCATTTATAAAATAGCATACAACATAAATTGACCATTGTTGACTTATGCAAAGCCAAACAGCATGATGGTAAAAGTTTTACTACATATCTGCAAAGGTGGAGAGCATTGGAGAGTCACTTTCAACATAATTTACCAGACCAACAGTTGCTTGATATCTTTGAGCATAATTTACATCCTGAAGTTGCACATAATTTATGGTTAACTTGGGCTAACTCATTTGAAGAAATTATTGACAAAGGAGTGCAAATTGAGAAGGCTCTTATTATTAGAGGCATTTTTAATATTTTTACACAAAGACAAGCATCTAATTAGACTAAGTCACCAACTCCTCAAATAGTTATGTAGGATAAGCCTAAGGGCTTTAGAAAAAATAATAACATGGTTGGAAATGGGGTGATAAAAATAAGACATGTACAAATGGTATAGGCTATGCCTCCTCCAAATGTACAATTAACTCCCCCAAATCCACTACCTAATTTACAGAGACAACCTCCATGAAGGACATTTCATAAAAAATTTAGAGCCTTTAGCAAGTTAGGAGAATCAGTTGAAACAATGCTAAAAAAACTCATTATAGCTAATTTAATTATATGGCCAATATCAAGGCAATTTTCTCAAGATCAACCAAAACTAGATTGGTACAAAGAGAATGAATGGTGTAACGTTCATCATGTTGCTGGTCATAGTGCATATCATTGCATTCAATTGTGGCATATTATTGAGGACTTTATTGAAAAAGGCAAGCTAGAAATTAAGTTGGCCCCTAATCAGGACAAAAATTAGGATATGGTAATCTAAAAAGACCCCTTTCCTTGACATGATCCACCACCACCTAAGAGCAATAAAAATGGTCACAATCAAGGAAAAAGGTAGAATCAAAACCAATAATAAGGTCAAAATCATAACCAACATAATTGAGATCATAATGCCCACACTAATAATGTGGCCTATAATAATGTCTCTTATGACTATAATAGCACTGTGGGATGTATTTTTGTAACCCACATTTCCATTGTTACTATAACATTGTGTGGCTAATGTCATGTTCCTCACAACATGAGACCCATCATTATAGGGTCATCACCCTCTCCCCTAGTAATACCATGTTGAGTTCACATCATCATGTTGTTACTCCATTTGCACAAGTGGCTAATCCTGAAAAACTATACCATTATTCTAATTATAAAGGCTCTTCACTGACCCAAAATTGTCACAATATTGTCAATCACTCACAGGTCACCATCCAAGGCCCTTTTCCTTGCTCTTCTAATTATAATAACTCCTTGCCACCTCTAGGTTGTGCTATCGCAACTAGATGCCCGTGAGTTACCATCCAGGGCCCTTCACCCACTTCTTTCCATAAACCCAATGAGAACATTGTGCCAATATTTCCAAAGCTAAATACTATCCCAACAAAGACTAAACTAGTTCAATCCTTAATTCAAAGGACTTATAGTATAATGGATCATCTAGATTAAACCACTACACAAATTTCCATATTAGAACTCTTACAGACATCCGATGTCCATAGATACATATTCAACAAACTTTTATAAGAGTCTATTGTGCCTAATGATATAAACCTTGATCAATTCTAGAACCTAGTTGGACATTTGCCTTCATTTCATCAAATCACATTTGATCAAAAGGACATGTCCGCCCTTGGCCCAAACTACAATAATCCATTATACATTGAGATAATTATTATAGATCACAAGATCAAACAATTTATTATAGATAATGGTTTAGAACTGAACATCATATCTCTTAAATTGGTGTAATGATGGGGTTACATGGACAAAGACATTCAACAAGAGACTATTACAATTAAGGCTTATGACAATGTCAAGAGGGAGTCATCTGGTACAATTTGGTTTCTAGTCATGGTTGGGTCTATTTCTCATCACAAATTATTCCATATTGTGAATATTTAGCTTCCTTATAACACACTTCTTTGTCATCCATGGATCCATAAAGTATAGGTAATTCTATCTAATCTTCACCAATGCCTTAAGTTTCCCCTTGATAGGATCGAGGTTACTATTCCCACTAATTAGTAGCCATACCAATACTATAAACATATTGAAGTAGAGTTTCATAATTATAACTATTACCTAGGTTCTGAATTCATTATGAAGAAGAACAAAGCCATCATTTCTCATCCATATCCATCTAATTATATAGACCATGGTGATCTAGCCTCCACTTCAACTAATCCATTTCTTGAAGCTTTGGCTAAACAAGTGATTAGTAAAGGTCTAGGCATTTCCACGTACCATTTAAAGGATGTCTTCCATATTTTGAAATTACCAAAATCCCCTAAAACATTTGGTAAGCCTAAAATTTACCAAACTCCTAACAGACCCAATCAAATTTGGTAACCAAAAGACAAGCAACCAAAACCTCTCGTGGTTTTTGTTCCTGTAATTACACAAAAGAAAGATTGAGTTTTTAGAATCTAAAGTATCCTATCCCTAACAAGATAATGGATCATCTTGACTATACAGGGAAAGGTCTTAGCCCATAGGTGAAAGGAATTTTAGAACTCATATTAGCTAGAGATGTTAATTGGAATCATGGTCTCAGATTTAAACCAGTAGAGGATAACCTCATAACATTTGGTAGTGACTCTTTCAAAGTGAATAGTAATGAGACTCCTAACAATGACACAACATCCCATTATAGCCTTTTTAATGAGCTTGCTGATTTATATTTATTTGATTCAAATGCCATATTGACCATAACACCTATTGGAGCTTCCCATCTTGAAGCAAAAACCCATCCTAGTGGTGATTCCCTTCTTGAAGTAGGACATTATATCTTTACCATTAGTGCTTCCCATCCTGAAGCAAACCCTCACTGTAACCTATGCCTTTTCCATCCTGAACTCATAGATTGGGATCAACAAAATTTTTTTATACTCCTCGATGAGTTCCAAAATGAAGAATCGATTGTAGAATACATGGGCTTATGAGATGCATTCGCCACTGGGGATCATAAGAAGGCTTTTGATTTTTCATTAAATTATTATGCTTACTTAATAGAGTAGGAAAAATGTCTTGGTCATAATAAAGAATAAACATCGAGATCTTCAAGTGAAAACCTCTTTAAGGCACTTGTTGATCAGGGAAAAAGTAAAGAAAAAGATAAGCCTTTGAGTGAAAACCTATTTTAGGTGCTTCTAGGTAGGAAATTTTGCTCATCCCATCAAAATGTAGAACATCCATCTAGCCCAAGTTCCACAGCTACTTCAAGCATCTATTCAGAACACTATCAAATATTTAAGTGTCTTGCTCTTGAGTTTCCAGAGGTTTTTACCAATTGGTCTTTACTTGAGAAAGTAGATTCTAATTCTTCATATTATACATATCTTTAGGAGGAACAACAAGAAGATAGAACAGAAGAAGATCATGACCATACCTTTCCTAAAATTCTAGAATATAGATCCACACTCCTTATGGAGAGTACAATAAAAGTGAATATGGGAACCCATGAGGATCCTAAAAAAGTTTATCTTGGAGCTTCCCTTACTGAAGTAGAATGTGAACATATTATATTCATTATTAAAGATTATATATACATCTTTTCATGGGCATATTATGACATGCTAGGCTTGGATCTAAATTTAGTTATGCATCATCTTGTTATTCACCCTGATGCTAAACCAGTCAGGAAAAATTTGAGAAAGATGCATCCACACATCACCCTTTTGGTTAATGTTGAGTTAGAAAACTTGTTAGGAGCCAATTTTATCAGACCACTAGACTACTCTGAATGGATTTATAACATAGTAATACTAAGTAAAAAGACCACAAACATACATGTTTGTATTGATTTTTATGATATCAACAAAGCATGCCCTAAAGATGATTTTCCTCTACCCAACATCGACATGATTATCAACTCAACTTCTGGGTATGAGATGCTATCCTTAATGGATGGATTTTATAGTTACAATCAGATCAAGATAGCCCCTAAAGATCAACATAAGACCATGTTCACCACTCTATAGAGGAAATTCTACTACCAAGTTATGCCATTTGGTTTGAATAATGTTTGAGCCACATATCAGTTTGTAATGACTATCATCTTCTTTGACATGATGCATGAAATTGTCAAGGACTATGTTGATGATATACCAGCAAAATTAAGAACAAAAACTAGACACCCTAACATTTTTATGAAGAATATTTGAGAGGCTTCATGCATATAAAGTCTATTTGAATCCTTACAAATGTGTCTTTGGAGTCACATCAGGAAAATATCTAGGGTTCATATCACAATGAGGGATTGAGGTCGACCCTACAAAGGTCACCACTATTATGGAAATGCCTCCACCAAATAATCTTAAACAATTATGAGGCCTACAGGGAAATGTCCAGTCTTTATGTATGTTTATTTCTCAATTGGTAGATAAGTGCCATCCATTTACTCACCTCTTAAATAAAGGGGTAGCATTTTAGTGGGATGAAGATTGTTAGATAGCATTTTCCAAGCTTAAAACATACATGGCCAATCTATGAGTCTTATGAACTTCAACACAAAGGAAGCTACTGCTTCTTTATATATCGACCACAGAACATGCACTGGGGGCACTTTTGGCTCAACATGATGATCATGGTAAGGAACACATGTTTTATTATTTAAGCCACACATTGGTATCATGTGAACATAATTATATGCCTATTAAGAAGGTATGATTAGCTATGGTGTTCGCCACTCAAAAATTGTGAAATTATATGCTAAATAATAAAACTATTGTTATCACCAAGGTAGATCATCTCAAGTTCCTCTTATCTAAAGAAACTCTTCAATGATGCATGGATAAATGGATTATGATTCTCAGTGAGCTTGATATTGAGTACCAGAATCAAAAGGCCATCAAAGGACAAGTTATTGTAGACCAACTTGAAGAAGCTCCTATTACATCCACTCAACCCCTCAACTTTGACCTTCTAGATGATTCTATCATGATGATAGAACAAGCATCAAAAGAACCTGAATACTGAACACTCTATTTTGATGTATCCTTCACATCTTAAGGGTCTAGATCTAGCATATTTTTGATCAAGCCATAGGGGGAATTAATCCCCAAAGCATTCCATAAATAATTTTAGTGTACAAACAATATGGCCAAATATGAGGTATTAGTTATAGGGCTCCATCTTTCCATAGAGTGGGATATTTAAAGTTTAAAGGTCTATGGAGATTCACAGCTAATCATAAATCAAACAAATGATCAGTATCAAACAAAAGATGATAATATTTTCTCTTACATGAAAATTGTTGATAATCTTAAAACATAATTTAAATCTCGATAGTTTGAGCAAGTTCCATGAGTCAACAATAGATCTGTCGATGTCATGACAATACTTGGTTCCATGATTCAAATGCAGAATAAAACTAAAGAGTATTAGTTCTTGATTGAAAATATTATTTATATGGCACATATTATATCAAATCTGAGAGGATATGCACCATTTTTTATCCTAATCCCTCACCTAAGTTTCCATGGTACTAATATTTTTATAACTATTCCATAGCCATGTATTTCTCGCCAATCTTTCCAATAACCAACAAAAACTATTACTTCATCACTTAACACATTATATCCTCCTTAGAAACATGCTTTATCAAAAAGGATATGATGGAATGGTTTTTCATTGTTTATCTTTGGGAGAATCCAAGATGGCACTAAAAGAGGTTCATGAAGAAATGTGTGGGGCCCATACTAATGGTGTAGTCCTAGCAAAGAAACTTCTCAGAACAGTTTATTATTGGCCCAAAATGGAGATAGATGCTTGTAATTATGTAAATAACTATGTTTCTTGTCAAAAACATTGTAACTTGATGCATGCAACTTCCTTACCATTGCATCCAATTACAACACCATGATTGTTCTCAACATGTGCTCTCAATCTCATTAGCAAAATTAACCTAACATATTTAGATGGCCATAAACACATTTTGACTGAAACTGAGTACTTTACCAAGTAGATTGAGGCCATTTTTCTCACTTATATTATCGAGAAACAAATATCCAAATTCATTCATTATCATATCATCTATCGATATGGCATCCCAACCCATATTATATCTTATAATGGTGGATCTTTTGTGAACTAAGATGTGAAATATCTTTGTACAAAATTTAAGATCAAGCACAAGAAATCCACTCCATATAACCTAAAATGCAACATAAAAGCTGAGGAATGAAATAAAACCATTATAACCATCTTAAAAAAGGTTGTCAATGATGCTAGCCATAATTGGCATTTGTAACTTTTTCCTTCCCTCTGGGCTTATAGAACCAATCATCACACCCTAACTGGAGTTACTCCATAATCTCTTGTTTTTGGTACTAAAGCTATCACCTCTTTCAAGATTGAGATCCCATCATTAAGATTATTGTTGGAACACATTTAATATGATGTAGACAATAGAGCCTCATGGCTGCAAGAACTTGAACTTCTTGATGGTAAGCATTTAGCTACCCTAAAGAACTTGTAAGCCTATCAGAATAGATTAAGGAGAAGATACAACAAATGCATTGTCCTTCAAGAATTTGAGATTGGTGACTTAGTTTTAAAATATAACCAAAAGAACATGAATGTTGAACCCAAAAATGAAGGCATTTTTCAACCTAATTGGTTAGGACCATATATTGCCACAATAAACTATGGATCAGGAGCATATTGATTGACTAAACCTAATAGTGAAGAACTTTCAGAGCCCATGAAAATCATACATCTTAAGAGATTCTAAGCATGAAAAACTTTAAACCATTGTTTTTAAGATCCCTGACTTAGGGGAAACTTGTGTTGTCATTATTTTATCCCACCCTTTTATCTTACCTTGAAGACATTTTATACTATGTTCCACTTTTCATGAATCTTGATAGTAAAGGCTTTGAACTCTTGGAACTCTAAACACATTCTTCATCCCATTCAGGATTACTCTCTTTGAGAGGCATATTATTTTTTTTGTCTAAGGCATGTTATAATCTTGAACACTTTTTGTCCCTTGACCAATTATGATCTCAATTATGTCTTATGCACATTATGAACATCTTCAAAAATAATTCTACAAAGCAACTCCACGAGGACCCTATTATGCAGCTTTAGATAGGTGAATAGAGACATCTTCTTAGTACAATGTATTTACTACTCTTTCTTATTTTCTTAAATAACCTCACTCTCACCAATTTGTGAGCATGGGCTATTGAAGCCAACTTAGCTATCTTATTGGAACCTCTACTCATAGGATGTGCATCTCCTCGACTAGATGGTCCCACCTTGTACATATTTTATCCTAAAAACACTAAAAACATTAGAAATACTTTGAAAATGCCAAAAACATCATAAAATGATTCGAAAAAGAGCAAAAACATTATTTTATTGCTCCTATACATTTTTACATTCCCATTCCACCATCCCATGCTCTCATCATTTTGTGAGAAACTATTATGTTTGAAAGCTCTTGCCATTTTCCAAGCACAATAACACCAGTTCATTTCATCTTGTCCCATGCACTTGCCATTTTTTAAGATCATTCTTTCTCATCTCATCAGTTTCTTATTTGTCAGACCATTCTCATTTATTTAGGTATCTTCCATTTATTATATAACATTAATAATATTGTTCTAATCATCATTTTTTCTTCTATCCCATTTCTTGGGAGAACTAAATTTGGCTTGAAGTTCATGTTAGAACATACATCCATGGAACTATGTAGGTAGCATCCACTTGTTTGATACATCTGGAGTCAGCTCAGCCAACCCCTTCCTTTTCTTCTTTTCCACCATTCCTTTTGTCATTGTTCCTCTTTAATTAGGGAATAATTGTCTTGTCATTATTATTTATTATGATGTGGTGGAAAGTAATGCCTCTACCACATATGCACAAACATTTGAATTTAAACGACACTAAAATAGTTTTTCTTGTGTGTTTATTTGAGTTTTCTTGGTGTTTTGTTGTGCTTTTGCACCTCTCTTTTTATTTCTTCTCCTTCTCTCTTTTTATTATTTCTTGTCTCCATTCTTGGTCTTGTGTTTCCTTGTCTATTTTTTTGCTTATCTCTTTTGTGTTTCATAACATCTTGATGATTCACATCGATCTTGATTATTTATATCTTGATATTATGTTATTATGTTGTTCTTGAGCCATTTTGTTTATTTGATTGCTGTTGGTGTCTTATTTTTCTATTTGATTTTGATTTTCTCTTTTGTGTTCAAGAATGCCTTGATGGTCCACATGGAATTTGATTATTCATATCTTGGCCTCATGTCATTAAGATGTTCTTGAATTTTATTTTTAAACATTTTGTTCCTACTTAGGATCATATCTTTATTTCAGGTTAGGTTCATTTATGTTTATCTTTTTCTTTGTTTTTTCTTTTTTGTTTAAATGTAAATCACTGTAACTCTAGTTTTGGTAATTGTTTTACCATTATCCTTAGTTATAGATATTCACATTTAAACTAGCTCAATGTAATTGGAATATTATGTAATTCTAAGTTATTCATACTTATGATGTCTAATTTATTTTTCTATATCGAGCACTTTATGCTTAAATCTCAATGTCTTAACGTCAACATCAGCTCTGATGAATGATTCTCAAGAACACTTTACATAACCTAGACTCATGATATGGAATTAGGCTTTTAGGTAGCATGAATTTTAGGCTTAATTGTCTATCCTTAGATGTTCATTTTTTACATAAATTGTGATTCTAATAAATTCTTGGTCATTTTTCATCATTCTTCATTCCATTCTCTCCCAAAACTTGGGTGAACTACATTGGCCTAAAGTTCATGTTAGAACATGAGTCCATGGAATTATGTAGGCAATGCTAAATATCTATTTAGGTCAGCTCAGTTATATCCATTCTTCTTTTCATCTCTCTCATCACTTTTTGTATTCTCATATGCTTGGATTTGTATTGATTTCTAAGCCATTACACCATCATATGTACGTTTGAACCTGCTCGCTTTAAACTATATTTTGGGTTATATCCTTGAGCTATTTTTCTTGCCAATTACCCATGCTAGAGAACACAATCTAAACCATGTTAGAATCAAATCAGATCTATAGGGATAAACCATTATTTATTTATTTTTATCAATGATCATGATTCACCCTACTAGGGCACAACTATTTTATCATGATCAAATCTGCTCTACTAGAGTACTTATTATTTTAGAGACCATGTTATAGTGGTGCTTCTCTTCCTGAAGCAAAACATTCTCTCTTTTCTTCTAATTCCAATCTCTCCACATTAAATCCCATGATGTCATTTTTTTAGTGTGCAACTTTTCTTAGGATTGATCAATGCCATAATCACACAACTTGTAATCTCAAATTGGGTGCATTTACAATGTGTCTCTTACATTCATGGATTGTATCTTTCTAATTCCCCCCTATCTATAAGGCCTATTATACCTCTCACTATATTTTTATCATTGATGTTAATCACGTGTGCATGCATTAACTCATCTAGATGTGATCTATTCCATGGGCTAATCTCTCACTTTCTCTCTTTTTGAGAGTCCATCCTATTATGTCCTCTTAAGGGGGCATCATGGGTTTGTTCCAATTTTATTATTGACAACTCTTTTATTTGAAAAGACATTGATTCACCTGAATGTCTTTGTACGCCTTCTCAAATATGGTCAAAATGTAGACATCCAATTCATAACATCATTTGTGTTGAAATTATCAATCTTACTCAAATTGCACTCAAATGTACATTTTAGGTCAAAATCCATAAAATGCCCTAAATGGTTTGAAATTGTCAATTACAAGTGCCAATTTATGTCAAAGTACCCCTAAATAAGGCAATGCAATTTATGGGCCAATTAATTTTGATCAGATCATTTTGAGTCAAAATGACAATTTTGTCATTTAGTGCCCTAAATTACTCTTTTCTTCTATTTCATTGGTACACATCACGTACCTTTGTTATTTTTTATTGGTAACATCCTAAAAGGTAATATTATTCTAATTCATCTAACATCATCCTCTAATTCTTCTCAAGTCAAACTATGACCTAGTAATATGACTTTTTGACTATTTTGATTAATTGAGGGCCAATTTTTAAAATAATTATACAGCTGTTAATTAACCTTGTTTAAGGATAATTAATTTAGATCAAGAGCTTAAATGGATTTTCCATGGGAGTTTTTGAATATTTCTTTTTGAAGATTGATTCTTATTATCTGCATCACCTAGTGACATCATCTATGGGGTGGCATCCATCAAGGCATAAGTGCATAAAATATCAGGATTATGGGTCACCCATTCCTAGCTAATGCCTGTCATGCCTCTTTAATGCCCCTTCTTCCAAGGTCATGATGAAGATAATTATGGATTTAATTCCAAATATTAGGATTATGCATGGCCACACATCTCAATCTTAAGATAGATGGTCATGGTTGATCCTGACCAATCTCAAAAATATATAAATAGAGAGGCCATGCACATCATTCCTAATTTATTTTGCTGAAACTTTATTATACTCACATATATTCAAAGCTTGAATATTGTAAAGTTATAATGATAAATTCTTTCCAAAAAGCTTCATTGATAGGGTAGTTTAGTGGTTTACAATCAAGAGCCTAGGTTTTATGGAGTGTTCTTGAGGCATTGGAGGAGCTTATCACCATTGTTGATAAAGACATAGATGCTTGATCAAGGGAGAACATGTTTTTAAGCCACATGGGTATGGTGAATCCACTTGGTAAGGTAATATGGTGTTGATTTCTTTCATTTGTTTCTTGATATCCTTTGTAATTCCCATAGTAATAGATAGGCTTTGTTAGTTAGTTAGTTATGAATGTTTCATTGTTTATGGACTAATGCTTGAATAAATTTCTTTGTAATCCTCTCTACAATGGTTAACTAGTTTCTCCTATACCAACAATAACAAAATTATCTACGATTGAGCCTAATCTTCCTTTATTTGATAGTTCTATTTTATGTCATGTTCATAAATATATTATGGCATATTAAAAAATAAGAACAAATGATATACCATTACCAAAGGTTCCCCAAAGTTTCAAAGATGTGAACCCCAATAATGAGGATCAATTCATCATTCCTATCTTTTAAATCAATGGTAAATTATAACCAATGACTAAATCTTTTCAAAATTTAAAAAATCATACTATCCAGTTTATGTCTATGATGAATTCTATAAGAAATATTCAAATGGAAGTTTCGATTCTCAATTCATAAATATCATCATGTAATGTTTCTATTAATGATAACATGATAAAGAAAAAAGTCTCTTGAAAAATGTATATTTGATTATTCACATCCAAAAGATTTCATCATTCCCATGTTACCTTTATGTTTTGGCCATAAATACCCTTCCAACCATATAAATTAGTATGTACATTATTTTGGTCAGTGGGTCAAAGATGAACATTTATTATTAAAATATTTCCATCAAAGCCTCACACAAGAAGATTGGGATTGGTTATATAGTTTACCTAATGACTCCTTAGTTACTTTCAAGAAACTAGAATATGTTTTATTATAATAATTTAACACACACATTGTGCCCAAATTTACATTGGAACATTTGAAAATATTCAAGAAACATGATAATGACTCCATTCTAGATTATGCTATCAGATTTAAAAATGCATCATATTATTTATCTTATCAACCTTTAGATTTAGAACTACAATTCATATTTAGTGGAGGTCTTAATTATCCATTCGAAAAAAGATCATTAAATAAATTATATACCTCCTTTGATCACCTATATATGGATGTGCATAACTATTCATGTTTTATACACAACAACATAATATATCTCATCAAAAATGGACAATATTTATTAAGGATACATATAATGGAAATGAGCTTCTAAATGAAGATCATATAAAATATGTGGCATTATAAATATTTAAATGACACCTTTAAAAAATTTACTCAATACATGCCAAATATCCGATGGACATACAACACAATAAATTACAACTTCACTACCTCAATATACATTTAAAGTTGTATAGGAAAAAAACATCCATGAAAAAAAGGATTTAAAAATCACATTATTCATCGATGGAGATTATTTTAGACATATCCATATTGATTCCATGGAAAGTGAAACTCATCCTAATGTAATAATTTTATCACAACTTTTATATAATATCAAAGACTTACATCATAAGGTAAATTGGAATGTCTCCTTGGGATATTTAATGTTACCCATTTCTTATAGTACAAATATTTTCAAAAAATAAATTGGGTCCTACCTCATACATCTTGGCACCCATTTGAATTTGGAAGGTCCTGGTTATACCAAATGGGAGATATAATAGATCAAAATCAATAAGGATTTTAATTTTACCATAAGGGAAAAAAATGATTTATATTTTTTAAGATTGTGATATGTAACCCTAAGGATGATAAAGAGCTCATTAATAAATTAGGGAGTAAAATACTATAGTCTTAACAACCACTAATTTTTATAATAATTGATTTATTTGAATATTTTATAAATAACAAAGAATTATAAAAAGTCTACTTAGCTAGAAAATATGACTGAGACACAGAAGTGGCAAGCTGGGAAGTGATGTGGGAGTGGAGCATAGTGTCATAAATAAATAACAAGTGTTAGAATCCTCTTAAAATAATAGTGTGACCCTCTTTGCCAATAACACTTTGTGTTATTGACCTTGTATGATATGTTAATGACCATATGCAGGTGAAATAATTAAATTATGGTTAGACTTTTGATCTATTTTTGGAAGCTTGTGCCTATATGATCAAGACCTGGATCATCATTTGTTTTACACTTTGAATTATTTCACTATGAAACCCTAAGACTCCATGATTTCTAGGATTTTGATGAACATAAATGGAAGAAGAGTGGCATTAATATGGTAGGTTGAGTGAGACCTCAACACCCTATGTGATAAGCACTGCCTACATACCAATACTTTGGAAGGAGATCACCCTGATGTAGTTATCCTAATATAAGTGTTGGTGCATGTGAGATCTATGCTAGTATACTTGAGTATGAATTCAAATTATGATGGTTGAATGTAGCTCTTGGTATATTTGGGCTAGATGCACCTAAAACCTATAAAAATATAAAAATAGGCCCTAAGATAGGTCTAGGGATAAGATAAGGATAACCTCATCTCAACTAACACTCATTACATTAAATGACATTTTATATGATTACATTCCCCTCCCCCCCCACCCCCCCAACATTTGTTATACAAATGCAACCAAGAAAAATGACTAGGATAAAGGAAATAGAACTATACTAGGACTTACCTATGAGGTTAACCCCATTAATATGGGTATGAGTCTATGAACTATGCTTCATTACATGTACTAAAAATGAAACATATATCAATTAGTACTTAATAAATATCAAATGCAATGACAAAACTAAGTAAAGAGATGAGAGAGAAGAAAGGAATGAATACACCTCACTAGGTATGTGAACTAGTACAAAAACCTAGTGAAATATTATATGTCCATGTAGATGGTGATCAAATGATGAATAACATGGACTGGGCTGATGGATTTCCCAATCCCTATGTGAGCGTGGCCCAAGAACTAAAGATGGACTTGTCTCCATTGTTTCCCACCCCTTTTTGATTAAATGAGTATGAAATAAAACTATGTGGTGTTATGAAGATATAAAATATGGCTTTGGGGCACTCAATAATTTTGAATTGTAAAATGGCTCAGGGGCCACTTGGGAACTCAAGAATGTAAAATGTCTTTAGGCAACTTGAGAATGCCAACTTTGTAGATTAAATGAGGCATCAACGTAGTGTAATACTCATGAAAAATTGGTGCATATGGTGTATGGAGTATAAAACATGGAGAATGACATGAGGTTATCATTCCATCTAAGAGAACTAGTCTAAAACTAAACATATGGAAACAATGTGCCATGCACATGACTCTAATTATGATATCTATGCATCTAGATTTTGGACTAAGCCATAGTAATTTATGTCTGTGCATATCTAATATTAAAATAGGAGTGATTATATCATGCATGATCCCCTAAATCTTAACAAATCTTGTAATTCTATGTAAAAATTGAATATATACTAAGCACATCTGATAATCTGTGACTAGGAGTGTGCAAATATGAACTACACATAATGTATATTTTTTAAAATTCTAATTTTTTTAATTCTTGAGGATACTAGATAATATCATTGTAGGTGGACTATAGTGTATTATACTTTTAGTAGTGTATTAAACTATTATCCAAAAGTGGTGTTTCTGAGAATAACTAAGACTAATCTATGTTTGACTATATTCCATTGTGTTTTCTAGAGTCTAAGCTTTGTAATCTAAGTCTACATGATAAAAACTATGTTTTTATTGTCCTTAGATGGCTTGGTCTCTATGGAAAACCCCTATAAATTCCCCATATTTTGAATAGAGTTATTGAACCTTTCTAATAGTTGTCCTTAAAATAAAAGCTATGCATCATATTTGTTAGATGGATAAACTATAATATCTATGTGATAAACCAACCTAATGTGTCTACATGACATCATAATGTAAAAGTGATTGAGAAAAAGTTGGGAATGTACAATTTATGTTAGATATAACATTGACAAGGTTGTCTAGATAGATATAATAATGTAAGTATGTGTATGAGTGATAAATCTAAGTAAACTACTTGGGGTGATGGGGCATGATGTTCATCAAGACACCCAAGAAGGAATGGGAGATGTATGAGTTCCCTCATGGCATCTAAAAATGATTGTGAAAGTAAAAATAAAGATATAAGTATCATTCCCATGAAACTTACAAGAAATCATACATATAAACACATGAGGCACACAAATTAGGCCAAGGGGACACAATACAAGGGACATGGCCACATGTCACTAAGTCTGAGAAACTTTGCACATATAAGGACATGTTCAATTATACACATACAAAAAAGAGCGCATAATTTTGGCCTATATCCATATGGAAGGACATGTTGAAATGTACACATACACAATCAAGAAGTATACACAAAGACACAGGCACATGTTCAAAGCATAAAATAAATGAAAACACAATGACATATTCAAATTCCCTCACATAGATGTAGAACCAAAGATACAAAATCAAATATATACTAGTAAATCTAGAAATGATACTATGCAGAATTATGTGATACAAATTTGTATAAGAGTAAAGATGTACATAAATTGAGTCTATAGTAGTAGTAGTAGTCAAAAAAAATAATGTAATATAGGATGATCAATATCAATATATAATCAATGGTAAATTTTTGATGTGGAGTATAGAAAGATATAACCTGGTGAAGTAAAATCTATGTGTATGGTGCCCCCTATATGCTAATATATCAATGTTGAATTGGGGTATATGTGTATGTGCCCTCGATGGAAAATAGTATCGAATTTGGATCTATGTAGAGGATCAGAGTCCTCTAGTAATCTATGAACACTAGAAGGGAACAAGTGAAACATGTATATATGATAAAATTGACTAAATTAACATAGATATCATATGTAGTACCTATTAAAATAGAAGGAATGTAAACATGGAAATGCATACAATATAAAATTTGTATTTTCTAAGCAATATTTGAATGTTTTTGTATTTTTCAGCATACGATACATTTCTTTTGTGTTTTCTGAGTATAATTTATGTACAACAAACATAAAAATAAAACTACGTAAAAGGGAATGTAGGCTATGCATAAGTAGGTAGAAATGAATTAAACTATGTAAAAGGAGAGTGCTATAGATACAAATCTATGTGCTAGTAAGGAATAGTTATATAACCCCAACATGTCATAAATGGGATGCCTCTATGTAACATAGGTGGAATTTTTTATTTCTAAATGGTCTGTACCATAATATTATCTATTTTTACAATCACCTTTTTCATCTTGATAATAATTATCTATTTTATTGATTGTCATATTTCCATCTAAAACTGCATCCACTGTAGGTATAGACTGATTTTTTAGCTCTTGATAGGAAGGAATTGTATCATCTCTTGAAGCTGAAATCATTTCACTCTCATGTAAAAAAGATATGCAACCTTTGATTTTTTAAAGTGTTGCTCTAATTTTTTTTAACCATTAACTTCCAAATACAACATTGTAAGCACTTGATTGTGAAATAACTTGAAAGAAGAGATAACATTCCTTTGAAGTAAATGAAAATTTAATTTAATGAACTCCAAGCATTATATATAATAATTTTTTGTATCTAAATGTTTAGAGTCCTTTCCAACATATATAATAAATGATAGTGAATAAAAATTGATTAGTTGATAATCCATGATCTTAACATCTATGCATTGCTTTCCATCTATATAAGTTATGATAGTGAAAAGATTATGATATGAGACAGGGATTTTAGTTTCCAATTTAACATTAACCTTTTAAGATATATATTTTATAGGTATTTATATATTTTAATATTCTTTTGTTAAAAACCATTTTATGAGAATAGTTGTTTACTTGTTTTAATGGTATGCATAATAATATCTAGATCTTCTTACTAGATGTAGAGGAAGTAGTTCTATCAAATTATTCTTAATCATTTCCATTAATACCTCACTTGAAATCATATTGGACCCTTGTAATATTTATTAAACACTTATAATAGATGCATTGTGTTGTAATTTATGATTTTGATATGAAATAGTGCTAGGCACAACTTTGCTAGGTGTAGATGCATATACGTGATGAACACTAACATATTATGAAGACTTTGTACATGTAATCAGATTTACCAATAATTTGCACTTTTCAATCAATAAATTATTTTTATTTTAATCAAGAAATTTTATTACTCATACTGATAATTTCATCCCTTATATTCTCACAAGTATAAACATTAATTGCTTCTGATTGAATATACAATCAAAATCCTAAATGGGAGATTTTAGAAGGGAAGGGTTTCAAGGATGGATAGGTCAAGTATAGACATTTGGAATATTTTTTTTGGCTAAATAACCTATTGGAGGAGTGATATCATGGACATGGTTAGAAGGAAGGCACCTATCACCATCCTGGATATGAACAGGAAAAAAATAATCTTCTTTATCTATGAAATTTGGAAATGTAACTTGGAAGAAGATTGGTAGGATAGAACATATCAGGTCTTAAAACCCTAACACAACCACTAAAAATAGTAAAAAAAAATGATATAAACCCTAATATAATCTAGGGATAGTGTTTTTTCATTATTCAAAGTAAGTTGGGTTCACGAAATGATTTATATTTTTTAGGATTATGGTATGTAACCCTAAGGCTGATAAAGAGCAAATTAATAAATCAAGGAATAAAATACTATAATATTAATGACCATTAATTTGAATATTAATTGATTTATTTTAAAATTATATAAATATAAATAAATTATAATAAGTTTACTTAGCTATAAAATGTGATTGAGATGGACAAGTGACAAGTTGGGAAGTGATGTAAGAGCTAGGTAGAGTGTCATTAACAAAGAACAAGTGTCAAAACCCTCTTTAGATAATAGTTATACCATCCTTTAAAATAAAGTACTATGATATCAAATTATTTTTGTGAAATAATGACCTTATTTAGGTGTAGTGAAATTATGGGTAGACATTCAACTATTTCAAGAAGCCTATGCCTATATGATTGAGACATAGATCATCATCTATTTTGCACTTTGACTAATTTAAATATGAAAACCTAAGCCTTCATAATTTCTAGGGTTTTGAATAATAAAATTGGTGTTGGATAGTTATAATTTATGTCATGGAGGTTTCCATGTGAGTGAATGAAGTGTCTTGATATTCTAAGTATCAATGACAAAGTGTGCAATGTGCTTGTCCTAGTATGCTTGAAGTAGGCTTGGTTGATATTCAAGTTTTTTCATGATTAGGGATGGGTATAAAGTATTGAACATATGTGAGGGGTCATATCAGAGGTTAAGGAGGATTAGATAACTTATGGAAGTACATGGTATTCATTTTGTTGTTCATTATATTCATCTTGGCATAGTTGGTTCTGTGACAGAAAAATCTAAGTAGGCATATTGATGACATTATATTTCACATATATGAAGCTTTAAAGATTAGATTTATATAAGGATGGATTCAAATATGTAAAAATATAATATGGTCCAATTTTAAAGACATGAGGTTGAGCGGATCAAAAGTTATTAAGGTGAAAAGTTGGCTTATTAGATAGAAGTTCACTAAGTTCCCACACTGAGCCAATTTCACAAAGGGAGATTTGATGGTGCACATTTAATCACATCATAGATATATAGTTAAAAATTAATATAAACATATATGGATATAATATTGAGAATTATACTTGTCAAAAATTTAATGACAAACATGAAACCTGTTAGATAGAGATCAACAGTGAGTGGGTGTTCGTATATGAAAATCTATGATGCATATTGAGTCAAAGAGGTCAAAGTGTATGGCGTTTAAGTAGGTTAAAGTATAAAATACTCTTGAGTAGATTGATGGAGATTTTTTTTTTCCAAAACTTTAGGAAGTAATGAGATGATAACAATTGTTTGATGTTTAAAAATGAGCAAAGGTAAAGACAGAGCTACTTCTAAGAAGATCGACAATACGTATTTGGTCCAAGTTGCCAAGAAGCATGAGATGAGGTCAAAGTGATAGATGTTTAGCATAGTTAAAGATAAGGATAATTTAGAGAAATATATATGATGTGTATTTTTTTAAGCTATGAGAGGGAAATATATGTTGACAAAGTGTGTAATGTTTAATAGTGACCATTAGTATTTGAATTAGCAAATAGAAAAACTAGTCTACATTGTTTGAGCCATAACTTTTGATCTAGGACAAATTCAAATATGAAGTAAAAATAAAAGTTATATATGAACTCAATGTGAATATATCTATAAGCTTTTAATGTTTTCATAGTCAAATTTAGTGAACTCTAAATTTGACTATGTGTTTGACCATGTTCTATAAGTAACCTAAGAAGGATAATTGAGCTATTTTGATGTTTTTTGGATGTTTCAAGGTGAATTAGATATTAAAGAGTGTTGAAAAATCCATGAGGATAATTTTTATGGATTTTTTATGTTTTAAAAATCCATATTCATTATGAATAATTGCTTCAATGTTGACTATTTGTTTATTAATCATGCTACTAAGTACATAATGTTGTTTGAGCAAATTGTGCTTTAGTAGAAGAATGTTTTGGTAGGAGTAATCACCTAAAGATGTCATAAGAGTTATTTAACTTGGAACCATGTATTTTAAATTTATATTGTGTTCTTTTTTTACTCAATGGAGTGATAAAGGTGTGAATATGTATCCATGAAACCTATAAGGACTACAAAGGCCTAATTAAAAGGTATAACTGCTTAAGTGTGACCCATAGTTACTATGGATAACCGGTGAGAGTGGTATTGATATATGTTATATGTATTAAGGGATAGAGAAATTATTATGAATGACCAAGAAGATAATAATCATTAAGGATCTATAAAAGGTGAAATCAAAGGTGGTGATTTCTAAACTTGTGAGAAGAAGTGTATGCGAGTGTTTTGGAATGAAGGAAAAAAGAAATGGTGTGTGCCTAATGGATGTGTTTTAGAAAACATCAAGTTGATGACTATGTTTATAACCTATAGGTAATATTTGTGATGTTATAAATAATAATCTTGTACGTTTGAATATTGATGATGAGCAAAGAGGTCTAGAGTGATCCAAATGATGTTTTGGATGCCTTGAGTGTGAGTGAACAATAGAAGATGTTTGTGTAAGATTGGTGGTTGATTTGAGAGGAAGATCATAGTGTGGAGTGTGTGTATGAACATTTTGTCATGTTGCTAAGGTTGTGATAAAAATGTTTTTGAGAAGTGTAAAGTGATCCAAAAGGTGGTTTTGGATGTTTGTGAGTGTGTGAAGAAGTGAAGGGGGTTGTGTTTGTAGGGTGTCACCATCAAATTGGTAAGCAATCAGTGATCAAGAAATGTTCATATCATAGGTGTTGGGAGTGTGCTCAACATATAGGTTAGAAATACTTGACCATTCTTAAGTGTAGGTACACCTTGTGAAGTAGGTGTTCCACTAAATTTAGTTAAGAAGGACTTGGCCGTCCTAGGGGCAAGTTCTCCTGATGAAGAAAAAGTTTTCACTAAATTCTAGTCATAAGGACTTGACCATCCTAGGGGCAGGTGCTCCTTGTGGAATAGGTGTTTCACTAAAGTCTCATGTTTGCATATTTATTATAGGATAAGGAGTCTATATGTTTATAGGATTGAGAGTGGGTTTTATTTCCCAAGAGGGTTTCCAACATAGATCTTGTGTTTTGTGTGTGATATTGAATTATATATATTTCTCATTGCTACAAACATATTGAATGATTTATGAATGGTTGTATTGAATGCTTAAGTTCTTGAAGGGTTTGGAAATTGAATTGGATTGTTTTACACCACTAATTCACCCCCTCCTCTTAATGATTTATACCTCTAACAATTGGTATTAGAACAAGTGTTTATTACAAGTTTAACCACTTGAAGGTGATCAAAGGTATAATGGTTGACAAAGAGGATATGGATTATCTTCAAGACAAACTAGTATGTGCTTTATCAAATGCCATTACAATCATGGATTATGTGAAGATGTAAGTGAAAGATCTAGAAGAAATAGTCAAGAATCTACAAGTTATTATGGATAAAGGTCTCAACCAAATGATGGAAAAATTGGAAAATAAAGTCATGACTTACTTAGGTGTGTTTTTATCCAAGGAAAAAAATTATTTTAGCTCTACCAAAATGGTTAAAAATGAAAATTCATGGATCAGTAATGGTCAAGAGAAAGGAAGGTCAAATATGAAAAATGTCTTCAATGGGTATTGCTTCTCTTGCAATCAATTTAGTCATAGATGTAAGCATTTTGATTTCTATCTGGAGATAAAAAGGGATATCATATGCTACAATTGTAACCAACAAGGTCATATAGCCAAGAAATACAAAAGAGATTTTTGTAAAAATGATATATAATTCATTGACACCATCAAATGATTCAATGAGACTAAGTCTAAGAATGAAGAAGAAAATATGTAGAATTCAAGTGGTCCACTAAAGGAAGAGTCAATGTTTGTTCAATTATCCTTTCATAATCAATAAGATGGGAAAAAAGTATTATTCATAGATAGTGGATGCTCAAATCATATGATAGGGTACAAGAGCAATTTTATCTCTCTCAAGAAGACCAACCCAAGTTAAGTGAGATTTGGTGACAACAAATATGCTAACGTAGTTGGCAAAGGTACAATGAGTTTGGATAATTGTCATACAAGGATGAAAATTTATTATATATAGAAGGTTTGAAACATAATATTTTAAGTGTGATCCAAATGTGTAAGGAAATGTTGTAATTTTTCATGATGATGTATGTGAAGTAAGAAAGGTAAAATCTAACAGATTAATTAAAAATGTTTATAAAATAGAAAACAACATGTATGTATTCCATGAATCCAATAAGGAGGAATGTTTCATGACTCCATTAAAATAAAGATGAATTTGGCATAGAAGGCTTGGACATATAAATTTTGATAATATGGTAAAGATTAGTTCAAAGGGGTTGGTAAGGCATATGCCCAAGATTTCTAAGATTACTCATTCTCTTTGTAATGCATGTCTTTATAGGAGGTAAACTGAAAAAAGATACAAATATAAGGATTTCACCACTACAAATCCATTATATTTGATCCAAATTGATCTATGTGGTGTTAGGATAAATTAAACCCAGATCTATCCCCAAATCGCATACAAGAAAAACTATGAAATGAATTAATCAATCATTCAAAAAATAAACATAAACATGCACATAATAAGAGATGCTAAATTTAATGTGGTTCACCTAAGATGGGATACATCCACCAAACTTATCCAATATATTCTTTCCAACAATACAAGGGAGAAATAAAATCCTATAACAAACCCTATTACACATCTCTACCTTTTTTGCCTCCTCTCTTTGTACAATATTTTAGTATATATCATAATCATACATCTCAACCATATATCAATACACTTTAGTGTGAAAAACACCTAAACATAACTCCTACCATTATATCTAGAAACCCTTAATCAATGGCCCAAATTAACTATGAAATTACAATTTAACAATGTAATTTAAATAAAATAATTTGCTTGCAACCCCCCATGCCATGAGGGATTCAAAGAATGGGATCCAAACCCATCTAAAATAACATCAAAATTATAACCTCTAATCTTGGAATATAATTAAGCTCCACACCTAACATATGGACCTATGAGAACTCAAAGTATTCATAGTAATAGCTACTTCATGCTTATTATTGATGATTTTATGAGGATGACTTGGATATTTTTTCTTAAAGAAAAATCATAAGCTTTTTCAAGATTTATGGCATTCAAAGCACTTGTGGAAAATTATAAATGGTCAAAGATCAAGTGTGTAAGATCAGACAGAGGAGGTGAGTTTTGGTCTCATGAATTTAATGATTTTTGTGAAAAACAAGGGATAAGAATAAAATATTCTTCTTCTAGAAAACCACAATAGAATGGTGTTGTTGAAAGGAAGAATAGGACTATTCAAGAGATAAGTAGAACCATGCTTCAAGATGTGAAATTATCATATGTTTATTGGGAAGAGGAAGCCAATAGTTTAGTTTACATCCTAAATAGGTGTCAAATCATAGTAACTGGTGATAAGACTCCTTCTGAGTTATGAAATAATAGAGAATCTAATGTCAAACATTTTAGAGTGGTTGGAAGTAGGTACTTAATCAAAAGAGATGAAGATAATCTTGGAAAAGTTGATTCAAGGTCTAATGAGGGCATCATCTTAGGTTATTATTCTATCATTAATACCTATAGGTGATTCATTAAGAGACTTCACAATATTATTGAAAGTTAAAATGTAACGATAAATAAGACAAGTAGAGACAAGAAGCCAAAATTGTAGAAAAGTGACTCAATTCAAAATTGTATTGCAAACAATGATGAGTTATCTATTCAAACAAATGATGAAGATGAAGAGGAGGAAGAAATACAAGAATATAAAGCTCCATCTATAAGAATTTATAAATATCATCCAATCTCTCAATTTGTTAGAAATGCTGGTGTAGGTTTGTAGACTAGAAGGAGAATGTTGATCAATCAAAATCAATAAAACATAGCTTTGTTATCCATGATTGAACCCAAAACATTCTTGGAAGCTAGAAAAGATGAATTATATAATGGTGAAATGGATGAAGAACTTGATAAAATAGTAAAGAATTAAACATGAGATTCAATTCCTAGGCCAAAAGATAAAATTGTGATAGGTATCAAGTGGGTTCTCAAAAAAAAGATGAATGGGAAAGGAGAAGTCACAAGGAACAAAGCTGTATTGGTGTGTAGAGGATATGGTCAAGTTGAAGGAATAGATTTTAATGAGATTTTTTCTCTTGTAGAAAGAATGGAAGCAATTAGACTCTTCTTGGCATATGAAAGTTTCAAAGGTTTTAAGGTATACCAGATGGATGTGAAATATATATTCTTGAATGGAAATTTAAAAGAAGTATACATTGAGTTACCTGAAGTATACTTCATGTTAAATAATCAAAATTCTATGTGTAAACTGAAGAAGGATCTTTATGGTCTTAAACAAGCTCCTAGAGCTTGGTATGACAGGTTAGATAAGTATATTTTGAGTCAAGGTTTTAAAAGAGAGGTAGATAATAGTAATTTGTATATTAAGACAAAAGGAAATCATAGATTGATAGTGGTTGTATATGTTGATGAAATTATTTTTGGATCTGACAATGATAATATCATTAGAGAATTTATAGATACTATGGGCACTGATTTTGAAATGTCAATGTTGGGATAACTTTCTTTCTTCTTAGGATTGCATATTAAAATTGATGTATGGATATTCATTTCACAAGATAAATACATCAAGGATATGCTAAGTAAGTGTGACATGATGGATTCTAATCCAATGAGTACTCTAATGATCATAGGATACAAGTTAAGTAACTAGATGACTCACCAAAAGTTAATCAAACTTTGTATAGATCCATGATTAGAAGTCTTTAGTACTCTACTACTTCTAGGACTAATATCATACAAGAAGTTGGCCTTGAAGGAAAGTTTCAAGTTGATCCTAGATAATCTCACTTGAAAGGAGTCAAAAAGATCTTAATGTATCTCAAAGGCACCATAGAGTATGGTTTATGGTATTTTAGGAGTAAATACTTCACTTTGAAATCATATAATGATGCAAACTGGGTAGGATGTGTGGATGATATGAGTACTAGTGGTGGGGTCTTCTTTATGGGGGAATTATTGTTGTCTTGGATAAGTAAGAAGTAAGACTCAATGTCTCTATCAATTGAAAAAGTTGATTATATAGCATCTACCTCTTGTTGCATGTAAAGCATGTGGACGAAACAAACTTTGGAAGATTATAAGGTAAGACTAAATGGACCTTATCCTATCTATTTTGAAAATAATAGTGAAATTAGTATTTCAAATAATCTTGTTATACACTAAAAAACTAAGCACATTCATATTAGTTATAATTTGTTGAGAGAACAAGTGAGAAATAAAAGTGTTAAGTTAGAGTATGTGCCTAAAAAATAGGAATTTACAGATAGTATGACCAAGCCATTGTCAAAAGATAAATTTGAGTATCTAAGACAAAGATTGGGTTTCATTTCTTTCTCTATGAGTCAATAGGTCTTTTGGTTAAAGGGAAGCAACAAGTTCATGATATTTCTCTAGAGGTGGCTTAAGAAAAAAGTCTATTAAGCTTGTGTGGTGGTTCTTCATGGTGTATGGAGATATGAAGATGCTCAAGAGGTGTAATGGCTCAAAGATCTTAGGGGGAGTCTCTCTTAGATGTTTCTTAGTGAGTTCCATTAGATTTTGTCATGTCCCCTTTTTTGTGGACATTAACAGACTTGAGGATTAGCCTATTATATGACCTTCGTAGGCTGATAGGATGGATAGAGGGTCATGATGGATATTGGCTTGGCTTCGATTAGCAAAATTCTTATAGTTGTCTTTCATTCGAGCTCTTCAGACACATTTGCCTAAGCTCCTATTATTTAGGGATATTTGACATGCAACGGAGCACCCTTATTTTGGTATGGTCATGTGCAAAATCACTCCCTAATTCACCAGCTTCAGTCAGTTCGAGGATCAGACATGTATTGAGGGAGATATTAATATTTGATTGATTTAATTAAATATTAATTATTTAGCATATTTTAATTGTGCAACCCTAATTCTAATTTAAGAAACCCTAATTAGGGCAAGCATACTTTTTGAGGGTATAAGGGTTTCTCATGGGAGAGAGTTGGAATTATTATGATTTGATTATTGATTTTTGATATTGAAGAATTCTTCTGTGAAGACTGAGCCAAGGGTTCTAGGATTCCATTTGCATTGGAGAACGTCCACTCTTTAGTGTGTGTGATTTAGAGGCTGTGAGATATCAACTGATTTATTGCCAATTTGAGAGATAGCTTCATACAAAAGTTCTCACAATATTTTAGGTATTTTGAGAGATAACTTCACATAGAAGTTGTCACAGAGCTTTCTAGTTATTTATTTTATTAGGTTTGATTCAATAAGTTATACAAATAGAGATCTTCTGTATTAGAGTCATATATCTTGAGATCAGGGGTCCAACAAATAGGGTGTGTTATATTTGTGGCTGTACGAAGTCCGTACAGGTCTGCACAGGAATTAACATCAGCAGGCAGAGGCTGATAGAGACCTACATCGGCTGAGTATAGACCAACGTCGATAGAATAGCTGACTGACATTGACTGGCATTGATAGAATATCGACTGACGACAACATAATAACTGACATCAGTGACTGTGTGTTGACACAGCAACTCGAGCAGTTCCAGATTCAGGGTTTATTTCTAGATTTGCAAAAGCCTAGGTTTTTAAGATAGAATATTTCATATTATTTTATTTGTATGACAGAGACTCAATTTGTAATCGTCTAGAAGAACAATAAGATCATTGATTACTCAGTTGATAGATTATATTGTGGTTTATGTGTTTATTTGAGTTATTTTGAAAAAATTACAATTTGTTCTTATTTCATACAAGAAAATCAAAATACAAAGATAAGCAATTCAGAGCTTTTATTTTGATATCCGAAGGGATATTACAGTGGTATCAGAGCTTTTGAATTTTTATATTCTCTATTTGAAGGGGATATTAGAGTGGTATCAAAGCTTTTGAATTTCTATATTCCCTATTTGAAGGGGATATTATAGTGGTATCAGAGCCAGGTTCTTGCCATCCTGTTGGGTAGATCAGAGCCAAATTTCTGCCATCTTGTTGGGTAGTTTGGGGTAGTTTGGACATTGAATCGGTTAGTAAATAATGGGTACTTCAAGTACTTAGAAACAGTGGGACAAGGATATGGAGAAGCTGAAACAAAGTTTGAAGAGGTTAAATGAATTTCTTTCATACCCTACATTCAAAGACAAATCCACATGGTATATGACAACAAATGATGAGTGGGATTTATTATCACCTTAGGTGCAGAAGATGATATCTTTTGATCACTTTGTTAAGCTGAGGAGAGAGCACTACAAATCACTTAGACAGGGCAACAACATGTCCCATGATCCTTATGAGATAGAAGACAGTGATGATGAGATAGTTTCAGCAACAACCTCTTCAGAGTTAGATGAGGATGAGTTTGATGCTTGCATTCAAAGTGTGGAGGTGTGCTTAGATGTTAGTACTCTGAGTGTTGATGATCTCTCAGATATGACAGAGATTGCAGAAGAGTCCCAGGATTTGATTATTGAAGATGACACCCAAGAGGATGCAGTGGACAGTGTTGAGGACTTAGTTTCCTCGACAGTTTCTTTTGGTATGGAGGAGTTAGACAGTGATGCCATAGTTGTTGATACTCTGTATGTTGATATGAGATTTGGAGTTGATTTGTAGAGTATGGATGGTAGTACTCTAGAGATCAGTGATTTTGAGTCTACTCTTTTGGACCGTGCATAAGAGGAGGATTGTAGGAGACAATCTAGCCAGTGCCACCATGTGTCTAGTCAGCTGAGAGTTAGTGAGCAAGACATTGCTACCGCTTGCAAGCATTTTGATGCTGCTCATTAGTTGTTAGTAGTTTATGGATGGGGTTCTCCTACTAGCATTGAGCAGGGAGGTAATTATTTGTCCTTGACAGAGATCCACTCTTTATGGGAGGCTATCCAGATTTTGAGACAAGATTATATGCAGTTGGTAGCCGATAGAGATTATCTTATGGAGTGGGACAACACAGCATATGATGCATTATTGGTCGAGGAAGATAAGGTGAGTGAGCTTACTCAGCAGCTAGAGGTGACTTATGAGATTCTTGATAGTACACAATTGGATTTTGAGGAGTCATAGTTTCATTTGGATGAGGTGACCATGAAGCTAGAGCATTTGCGGTCTTCACCAGCCCTGGACCCAGTTCATTTATATATTGAGGTGGTTGGTGGTGAGTACATTCCTGCAGTCATTCCTGATGAACATGTTGTTGGGGACACACATGTTCAGGATTTAGGACTACCTGGTCCTGATAAGTTTGGGATACCAGTGGAGTCGAGTCTCCAGATTGATTCTTCTCACATAGATGACAGTGTGGTACAGTTGGTTGTGCCACCTTTATAGAGGGATCAGTTGTGGTGTGCAGGGGAGTATGTTGATGCTTTCATGTATAATTTTTACTGCAATGAATCATTCATGGAGTATTTGTTGGATAGTGTAGGTGTTTGTTTTGACTCGCATATAGTGACAGAAGGTGTTCTCATCTGAGGTACTAATGCTATTAGCAGATTGGGTGGGAGGATTATAGGGATCCTTTCTACTATGCTACCTCATAGGGATGTTGAGGTGGGGTTTGTTGATCAGATTACACAAGGTCCTTTATAGCCTATAGCCACTTGGAGTCAGAGATTGGATCCATATGCTGATTCCTAGTTCAGTGATGGTGAGCCAGTAGCAGAGTTCGGGGGTTCCTACCAACATTATATGGTAGGGTATGCTTTTTATTCTTCTTTTGATCTAGAGATTGAAGATGTGATTTCATGTAGGTATAGATTAACACCTGTTGCTTACCATCCATTTTGGAATGGATTGGCACCATCTTTTGTAGATGGAATTGGTAGTAGTAAGTTACATGGATTGCAATATCAACACATCCAGGGCAGTTGTGATTTTGGAGTTTGGTCGAGTTGCATTTGCCAATTTGATTATGGATTCCTCTTTGGTTTATTCCAGAGGATAGTGTAGGAGCATGCATTGATTAACCGCAGTGTAGAACATGACTACATCTGGGATCTAGGTGGATCGAGTGCTTCATTGTTCCGTGATTGCTTAGGGATAAGCAATTTCAGAAGGGGCGGATTGTCATGTCCCCTTTTTAGTGGACATTAACAAACTTGAGGATTAGCCTATTATACGACCTTTGTAGGCTAATAGGATGGATAGAGGGTCATGATGGAGATTGGCTTGGCTTTGATTAGTAGAATTATTACAATTGGCTTTCATTCAGGATCTTCAGACACATTTGCCTGAGCTCTTATTATTTAGGGATATTTGACATGCAGCGGAGCACCCTTATTTTTGTATGGTCATGTGCAGAATCACTCCATGATTCACTAGCTTTAGTCAGTTCAAGGATCGGACATGTATTGAGGGAGATATTAATATTTGATTGATTTAATTAAATATTAAATATTTAGCATATTTTAATTGTGCAACCCTAATTCTAATTTAAGAAACCCTAATTAGGGAAAGCATACTTTTTGAGGGTATAAGGGTTTCTCATGAGAGACAGTTGGAAATATTATGATTTGATTATTGATTTTTGATATTGAAGAATTCTTTTGTGAAGATTGAGCCAAGGGTTCCAGGATTCCATTTGCATTGGAGAACATCCACTCTTTAGTGTGTGCAATTCAGAGGCTGTGAGATATCAGCTGATTTATTGCCAATTTGAGAGATAACTTCATACAAAAGTTATCACAGTATTTTAGGTATTTTGAGAGATAACTTCACACAGAAGTTGTCACAGATCTTTCTAGGTATTTATTTTATTAGGTTTGATTTAATAAGTTATACAGATAGAGATCTTCTGTATTAGAGTCATATATCTTGAGATCAGGGGTCCAACAAACAGGGTGTGTTATATTGGTGGCCGTACAAAGTCCATACAGATCCGCACAGAGACTGACATTAGTAGGCAGAGGCCGACAAAGACTGACATCAGCTGAGTATAGACCAACGTTGGTAGAATAGCTGACTGACATCGACCGGCATCGGTAGAATATCGATCGATGATGGCATAATAACCGATGTCGATGACTGTGTGTTGACACAGTGACCCAAGCAATTCTAGATTCATGGTTTATTTCTAGATTTGCAAAAGCCCAAGTTTTTAAGATAGAATATTTCATATTATTTTATTTGTATGATAGAGACTCAATTTGTAATCATCTAGGAGAACAATAAGATCATTGATTACTCAGTTGATAGATTATATTGTGGTTTATGTGTTTATTTGAGTTATTTTGAAAAAATCACAATTTGTTCTTATTTCATACAAGAAAATTAGAATACAAAGATAAGTAATTCAGATATTTTGTTTTGATATCCAAAGGGATATTATAGATTTCAGTGCTTTTGTGTGTTTTTTCTGCAGTGGTTGTAATGCTTAGTTGAAGAGAGTCTTAAAATGTAGCAAGATAAATTTATCAAGGAAATAAGAGTTAGGACCAAGGTAAGGGAGAGTTTGTATCATATTTTTAAGGTAGTCCTTTCATGTTGGTGGTCTTTTTAGTTCATTAGGATTAGCTTGTGCCCACTTTGTCATTGTGTCAAAGCAGGAGAAGCTTCCTATTATGAAAGTGCTTGAAGAGAGAGAAGGAAGGTGATATGTATGATGGGTGTTGACATTAATAACAGAGGAAGATATTGTTAGAGAGTTTTTAGTGATTTCATGGAGGTGTCTAAGTGATTAGATGAAGTGTCTTTATAGTCTAAGCATCAACAACAAAGTGTGCATTGTGTTTGTCCTAATATGCTTGAAGTAGGCTTGGTTGATCTTCAAGTTTTAACATGATTAGGGATGGGTATGAAGTATTAAGCATATGTGATGGGTCCTATAAGAGGTAAAGGATGATTGGATATATTTTGGAAGTTCATGTTATTCATATAGTTCTTCATTATGTTCATCTTGGTATAGTTGGTTCTGTGACATAAAAATTCGAGTAGGCATATTGATGATGTTATATTTCACACATGTAAAGGTTATAAGAGCATATTAATATAAGGATGTATTCCCCTATGTACATAGATCATATGTTCCAAGTTTTAGGTCATGAGGTTGAGTAAAGAAAATGTTACTAAGGTGCAAAGTTGGTTTCTTAGATAGAAGTTCACTAAGTTCCCATACTTAGCCAATTTTGCAAACACAGATCTAATGGTGCATGTTTAATCACATCAAAAATCTATGGTGTGAAATTAATTTGAATAGATAAGTATCTAATGGTTAGTGCTATACTTTTTAAAAATTTAATAATGAGCATGAAACCTATCAGATATAGATCAATGATGAGCAGATGTTCATCCATACAGATCTATGATGCATATTGAGTCAAAGAGGTCAAAGTGTCTAATGTTTAAGTAGGTTAAATTATAGAATACTATTGAAGAGATAAAAAATTACATTGGTTATAAATTTTAGGAAGTAGTGAGATGATAACAGTGTTCAATGTTTAACATTAATCAAATGTAAAGACCAAGCTACTTCTAAGAAGATCGACAATGCGTATTTGGTCAAAGTTGCCAGGAAGCATGATATGAGGTCAAGCAATAGATGTTTATCATAGTAAAATATCAAGATAATTTTAAGGAAGATTTATGGTGTATATTTTTTCAAGTTATGAGAGGTCACGAGATGTTCATAAAGTGTTCAATGTTTAACAATGATCATTGGCATAGGAATTACCAAAGGGAAAAAATTAGTTTGCATTGTTTGAGACAGAACTTTTGATTGAAGATGAATTAAAAAGAAAAGTTGTAGAGGAATTAAAGGTTAATCCATTTAATATATTTACAAGGTTTTAAATTTTATATAATCAATGTTATTAAGCTCTAAAGTTGACTCTATGCTTAACCATGTTTAGTAAGTAACTTGAGAAGGATAATTAAGATATTTTGATGGTTTTTGGATGTTACAAAGTGACTTAGATATTAGAGAGTTTTGTAGAATCCATGAGGATAATATATATGTATTTTTTTAGGTTTGACCAATCCATATTTAGTATGAACAAGTTATTGAAAGTTAACTGTTTGTTCATTAATGGTGCTAATATGTATAGAATGTTATTTGAGCAAATGGTGATTTAGCAAAAAAGTATTTTTGTGGGAGTAATTTCCTGAAGATGTCATAAGGGTCATATGAAGTGGACCCATGTATTTTAAAGTGATCTTGTGTTCTTTTTTTACTCAGTGGAGTGATAAAGGGGTAAATAGGTCACCATGAGATCTATAAAGGTTATGTAATCATATAAAATGTGAATTTGGATGACTTAGGCATGGCTAATAGCACCCAACCTATAGGTCATCTTTATTTCTCAATCAAACTTTCTCATATAGAATTTCACTGATTCTTAGTCAACTATAGCTTCATATACTTAGTTTTTTGAGACCCACGTAGCACTCTTACACCCAGATCCATCCCCTTAGGGCACATCCTCCTAGGATAATAACACCCAATTTGGATAGGAGCATCAAAATTTAGGGGTGTCTTATTTTTGGCATTATTGTCCAAGTTAATTTTTACCTCTAATGATCAAGTTTTTATGAGTCCTTATCTTTTTCCCTATTAGCCCAATACAAGTTCATTTAACCCATGATTATTAGTTTCCCTATAAAAGGCCATTCAAAGTCCATTTAGAAGGGTTGACACTCATTTATAGAAAAGAAGAAAGAATATAAGAATGTAAACTCAATCACTCCTCCCTATTCTTTAAATATAGCCTTCCAATATTATTCAAATCCTACTCAAGTCATTACACCAATCCTTAGCTAGTTGAAGCACATCCAATTTTGCATTCTAGTTGCACTGATCATACCTAAATTGCACCAAGAACTTCAATGGGATAAATAAATTAGATTGTTCAATTTTCAAAGTATTGGTATGTAGGAAATGTGCCCACACATGGGGTGTGAAGTGCATCCAGTGTATCTTTTACACAATAACCCCTTTTCCCATTGGTTGAAGTTTACTAAAATTACATAAAATACATAGACACATGAAGAATCAAATCTATATGGATTTTTATTAAAATTTAGGACTTGAAATTTCGTACACAAGGTCATATTAACTAGGTGAAAAAAACCCAAAAAAAATTTAACCTTAGGACAATAGCACCAGGGAGGAATATAGCACCAAACATAGGGGTGTCTAGTTTCCAATGCTCTTATCCAACATAGAGGTGTCTAGTTTTTGACGCTCCTATCTAATCAAAAAATGAAGTCTAGGGATATATTTTTTACTATTAGTTAGTCCTTCTCCTCAAGTATCAGACCTTGTCTTAGTCCAGATCAACCAGAGTAAGCTAAGTTCTAATCTCTCTCATTTCCTATTATATTAAGTAAAAGAAAAAGTACAATCTATTTACACCATTAATAGGTTAATTCTTTCACATTTATTTACTAATTTACATTTACTTATACATTTATTTGCTTATGAATTAAACACATAATTCCCAAAAAGAATAAAATAGGCTATTAAGGCCAAATTGAAATGTGTAGTTTCTTAAATATGACACATAGTTGTTATGGCCAACCTGTGAGAGTGGTATTGAGATATGTTAGATTTCTTAAGGGATAAGGCAAGTATTATGGCCAAAAAATAAGATAATAATCATGAAAAATCTATAAAAGGTGAAATCAAAGGTGTTAATTTTTGGACTTGTGAGAAGAGGTATATGCAAGTGTTGTGGAGCAAAGGAAATAAGAAAAGGTGTGTGCCTAGTGGATGGGTTATAGATAAGAGTAGGTTGATGCCTATGTGTATGAGTTATACTTCATATTTATGATTTCATAAATAGTACTCTTGCAAGTTTGAAGATTGTGGATGAGTGAGGAGATATAAAATGATCTAAAAGGATTTTATGGATGCCTTGAGTCTGAGCGAAGGATATATGATGTCTATGTAAGCTTGGTGGTTGATTTGAGAGGTAGATCAGAGTGTCAAATATGTGTATGAATATCTGGGCATGTTTCTAAGGTTGTGATATATTTATTTTTTATAAGTGTAAAGTGATCCAAAAGGTGGTTTTGGATGTCTATGAGTGTGTGGAGAAGTGAAGGAGGGTTGTGTTTACAAGGTGTCTCCATCAGATTGGTAGGCAATCAGTGATCATGAGATGTTCAATTTATAGGTGTTGCGAGGGTGATCAACATATAAGTCAGAAGGACTTGACCATCCTTAGTGGAAAGTTCTCTTTGTGAAGTAGGTTTATCACTAAATTCAAGTTAGAAGGACGTGACCATTTTAGGGGTAAGTGTTCCTTGTGAAATAGATGTCTCACTAAATTATGGTTAGGAATTGACCATCTTAGGGGTAGGTGCTCCTTGTCAAATATGTATTTCACTAAATTCTCATATTTACATACTTATTGTAGGACAAGTAGTCTATGTGTTTGTAGGCTTGAGAGTGGGTTTTATTCCCTAAGAGGGTTTCCCACATAGATCTTGTGTTGTGTATGTGATCTTGCCTTATCTATTATTAATTTTTATAAACATCTTGAATGCTTCATGAATGGTTGTATTGAATGCTTAAGTGTTTAAAGGGTTTGGAAATTGAATTGGATTATTTTACACCACTGATTCACCACCCCCTCTCAATGCTTTGTACTTATAACAAGTGGAACAAGAATGGTTTTAGTAGGGTAGGCTAGGCAATACCTCAACACCCCATGTCTTGAGTGTCGCCTATATACTAAGACCTTGATATGGGATCAAGCTAAATGTATTTATCCCAATTTAAGTGTTGGTGCAAGTGAGAGTGATACTAGTATGCATGAGTATGAATGCAAATTTAAATGATTTGAGTATGAATTGAGACTAGAAACCTAAGTAAAGTTGAGCTCTAGATTTATGTATATGGATGCATGCAAAAATAGTGGTAAATATGAATCAAAAATTATATTTTT
>JARHVA010002664.1:2035000-2047500 GCA_037957365.1 Torreya grandis | reverse complement strand
CCAAAATCTTTCTTGATCTGTCGAAGATAGTGGGGACTCTATAGTGATTTTTTGTAAAGCTTCTCCTTTGTATTTGTCCACTATAATTTTACCTCTTTACATATTTCCTTGGTCTAAATGAGGATGGTTTTCAAGTATTATATAAGTATACCTATATATCATCTAAAGGGAATGAAATAAACTCAATATAGTCCATAATTTCCCTTATCAATGTACCTTATCTAGTAGAATCTATATTTTTATGTAAACTCAATATTTTTGATATCCCTCCTTTGTTGTGACACATAAAAATTATGTTGTTCATATTTCAGACCTATATGCTCACCTCTTTCTCCGTATCTTACCCTATTTCTTATTCATTCAATTTATATAAGGGATCTTATTTTGAGTTTATTATCACCATTTTAGCTTTAGATTTGGCCACTTTCTATTTTTTATCCCTTGTGTTCTGCCATTGGTGACTATCTCCTTCCCCTTTTCCTTCCACTTATATGTAATAGGGTTTGACCTACAATAAGGGATATAGTAGGGGATGCCTTACATTATTATATTGTGTGGATTTTTCATTTTTATTTCAAAGATATATCTTTGATAAGTTAGACTTTACTCTTCATGAGTGTCTAAGGTTGGGTACTTTTTTATATCATGTCTTCTTCTTGTAACTCTTTTCCTATTGTAGAGTACTTAATAATGAATTTCGTTGTATCCTATTCTTAGTTTTCCTCCTCATCCATATACCTCAAGTTGATAACTTAGTTTTTACTCTAAAGGAGTTGTAGGTACACACTTAGGCCTAGATGTATTTTCTCCCCCTAACAATAATGGATCCTCACTTATTTTAGTATATACTACTTCTTACTAAAAAATCTCCCTTAGTGCACTAAATGTTTTTGTGCCTTAGGATCTAGTGGTAGAATTTTAGACCCAATAATGACTACCTCAACTTGCTCATTAGTAAATTCATAAGGTAGAGGTGGAAGAGGTAAAAAAAATTAAAGAAGGGTTTAATGAAAATATTATCTATATCTACCGAAAATTGTACCTCTATAAAATAATATTCAATAATTACCTTAGAGGTCTAGAATCTCTCCTCTACCATATTTTAAATTATCTTATCCCATTGCAAGATTTTTTCTAATTAATATAATGTAGGGATACCTTTCATTACATCTAATATTTGGGATCCTATGGGTGGATCTAAATTACATTTTACGCACCGCTCATGCCTTAGAATGGGGTGTGTGAAATAAATTATAAGTAAAAATATTAAGGAAATATAAAATAAGTCATGAATAGTTTTAAATTTATTGATTTTTTTTAGGTTCTCCAAGTATTAATAATGTAATATGGTGTCTACGTTATACTATATTACAGTGGAGATCATGTCATAGGATATCTAGACAATTCTTAGGATTATGATTCATGTTTATTTATGTAGTAAACATTTCAGGTGATGGTCTTTGTTGAAAATATGATGCTTAAGTCCTTAATTCTCTAAATTGATAGAGATATATAATTCACTTTTATGCTCATCATTATGGCCAAGGAATTGATACTCACATTTTTGTTCCAAGCATACTTATGAGTTGAGTTTCCTTCATATAAGAGGTTGGTAACTATTTGTATCACCTTTAACATGATGTGGTACTATTGATCCAAGTAGATAATGCCCTCATATGATATGTTCAATATCACTTTCTTTGTGTTTGACATTAGAAGAGAATATGGGAATTGAATCTATGTGTCTAGTTTCAGCCTTGAAATGATTATGTATTCTTATTTAGATTCCAAATGTTGAGTTTGTAGGTTTACTTGATACAATATAATTATTTCTAAATCTAACTCTGTATGATTTATTCAAAGTAAATGTGTCTTGATATATCTTGATGTATCCTCTACATGTGTGACAAAGGAGGGAACCTTTGAAAATACACCCAATGGATCCAAATTTTTAGACTTGAGTGAATGCTTCTTGTAATTAGGTTTTCTAATTTACTTGGGCCATGACCACATTAGGGATTTCCATTTTTATATTGCAAATAATTTGGTTGCTAATATAGTATGAATCTTCCATTTTTGTATCTTCATGCATTTATTTTATTCTTATCTATTTGTGATGTTCCTATTTAGACAAATATCTCCCATTGCATAGTTTCCACCTTCCACCTATTTTCTTGTTTTAGTTTGAAACAAACTAATCTACTTAATTTTTCATTTTCCATAGAATAAAATCAACTACTATTCTTCTCTATTTTACTCTACAATATCACTGCCACTTTCTTATTTCTTCCACATATATACATTTCCATGTTTTAAAATTTACTTGTTTACAGGAAATAATTCAAATTTATCTATTTCTCTAACATCCTTATGTCTTAAAAATATGTATTATTTTATACTATAGATTAATATTATTTTTGTACCTATTGTCCCTTTCTTCATCCCTTTGTTCCATTAGTACACCTTTCCCTGATGTTCATAATTTGTATCTACATAGATAATTTAGAACTATTTTGATTATGTACGATGGTTTTTTTTACTGCTATGGTGTATTTAGTACCATTGTTAAAAAAATCTTATTTACCATATCTTTGTTCCTTTTTTCCACTAATATATTTATCCCTATGGTTTACATCATGTATCTATGGATACTATTCTTAACTATTTTGATTCTGAAATACGATTATCTTTTACCACTATTTATTCATAAACACTAAAGTGCCAAAATATTTGAATTTACTTTTTATCCCTTTGTAGAGTAAATATCAATAATATGTTTATCTTTAATTGTCTATTTTCATACCACCATATTTAATTTATTAACACATAATTGTATTTTATTCTACCTATAATGAGTATCCTACATATTGAGTTCTATCTTTTATTTATATATTTCTGTTTGAAGTAGATTTTATGTTTTCCACTATCTTCCTATATCTTAATAAAAATAGATCTCCTATTAGGATGTTTTGGTAGCATCAGACAACTAGTTTCTAAGAGAATATTTTTGGGGTACCATAGTAACCTTATTCCATTTACTCGTTTAGAAGGATAGTTCCAACCTAGTGGGGAGGTGATGCAATCTATGACCTAGAAAATAATTATTTGGCATAGTGTATCATGATACCATCTACCATGACTTCACCCAACTAGAAGGACATCATCACCTCATACATTTTGTTATCAATTTTTTTTTACATATCTGAACTGTAGTTATTTGTAGTGTAGTGTTTCAATTGGGATCCATTTATAAACCCTTGTTTGAGATTACCTACTGGTGTTCTTCAGTTTATTTTACCTAATTCTAATATATTAGCAACTATTTAGGACCTAAGCCATATTATTTTCAATTTGCCTAGCTTTTTGTATTTGATGTAATAGAGTAAAATCTTATCTCTAATCTAAAATTATTTTATCTTTATATGCCTATCATGACATATGTTTTAACACCACTTTTCTTGTGTTTATTTATATACATATAAAAACCTTTTTTCATCTATCTTTTCTAATTCTATTAACCTCTCCTAAATTAAATATTTCTTATTCATCCTAAATGGTACCTCAACTATCAAACATGGTAGTTTGTACTCCATTGGCATTACTACTTCTAGTCCATAGACTAGTTGAAAATGATTGTATTTAGTTAGTGGTTTGTAAGTAGTGTAGTAAGACCATAACATTATTGGTATCTCAATTACCTATTTATGTATTCCATGTTTTTTTAGTATTTTCTCCATTAATTTATTGAATGTTTCAATGATGCCATTTGCTTATGAATGGTATGGAGTGATTATGTGATGTTATATTAAGAAGTGTTTTAGTAATTATGTAATTATGTTATTAACAAAGTATTTCCCTTGATCAATCATTATACTCAAAGGGTATCCAAACCTTTTAATTATTTTTTCATATAAAAATTTTATAGCAAGTTTTGTAGTACAATATTTTATTGGGGTAGCTTCTACACATCTTGTGATATATTCTATTCTAGTAATAATGAAACCAACATTACTTTTAGTTGTCACAGTTCTAATGGGACCTATAAATTTGATTTCCCATTTTTCAAATGGGTATACTTACATAATTAGGCAAAGAGGCATCTTTTATCTAGTATTTGGTTTACCCACTATTTGATAGATATCATAACCTCTTATGTATCTGTGTGCATCCATGAAAATTTATGGCTATCATAACTTGCTTTTAGTATTTTATTTCATATTATTTTTCTAGAGTTGTGTCCTCCTTCAACTACATCATGCACTTATCTTAAGATATTATGTTACTCATGTGGTAATGCTACCTATTGTAAAAACACATCTTTTCCCTTATTAAATAATGTCCCTTTAATCATTATTAAGGGAAATGATTGAATCTTTAATATTTCCATTTATAATGTATTATATTCCTTTGGAAACTTTTTGATAGGTAGAAATTGTGTAATACCTCCCATGTCTTTGGGTACTACTTCTACGCAGAAGATGTGAGATCCAAGAAACTCATCCTCAATTGGTCCTATATATTACCATGTGGTTATTATTCATAGGTATTCAGGTCCATTGTTAAATTTCCTATGTTTCACCACAATTTTAAAATCAAAGTCTTGGAACAAAATGAGCCTATGACAAATCATTACACATATTATTAGCCTATTTATCAAATATTTAAGTGTCTCATAGTCTATAAAGAATGTGAATGGTGTCACTAATAAGTAGTCTCTAAATTTTTATATCACACAGACTATCACTACTTATTGCTTATCAGTGGTAGAAATAATTTCTTTCTACCCTTAAAATTTTCCTAGTAGATAATGAGGTTGGGTGGTCTATATTTCCCTATGGTTGTGCTAGTATTGATCCTATTGTAATTCTTGAGAAATCAACATGTACATGGAATGAACTCTTCTAATATAGAAATAATAATATTGGAGCATCTATAATTTTATTATTCAGTGTATCAAATTATTCTTGACAATTTTTGGACCAATATAGTAATTGATTACGCTATTTTTTCAATAGTTCCTAGATTGGTGCACTTATAGATACATAGTTTCTTATGAACCTATGATGATATCTAGTATACCCCAGTACTATTGTAACCTCATTTTTTATTTTGGATGGTGGTATGTTGATGATTATGGTGGTATTAATTGGATATACCATCAATTATTTTATATATAATATGTGGGCCAATAAAGTTCCAAAAGGAGTAATAAATATACATTTTTTAAGATTTAGATAAATATTTAATTACTAATTTTTTCTCTCTTATAGGAACCCATCAAGACTAAATATCTCTGAGTACATGCATTAAAGGTACACTAAGAAAGGTTTGGGTAAAACACTGGTGCTTCCGAAGGTTTTTGTTCCTTATACCACCACTTGAAACCAACACAAACCTCTCTTATATATTTCCCTATGCTTTAACACCTACCTTACACACTCCTTTAAGTAATTCACCACCTTAAATAGCCCATACCTAAGCCAAAACTTCTATTTTACATTTAACAAATAACATTAGCCTAGGTTGACCCTGTTCTTAAAATATAAGCATGTTACGAGATTAGATTAGCCCCATCCAAACCTAGTCTAGGACCTTGATTCTTTATTTTTTATTGAATAAGGTCAATTGGATCAAATATGTTAGCTAAAAAATTATAAAGTTTTAAATTTAGATTTCAATATATAAAAACATCTTTTTGACCATTTCCATTAGAGAGAGATAGATATAATCATTTATTTGCACATATGCTTATCCACCATTCTACTTGAGGAGCCACTACTTAGGGTTTCATATTACACTTGGAGAGAATAATATTGTCTTATGGTAGAAGTGTTTTAGATTTATAGAAGTTGTGTAGCCTAGATCTGACTATATTTATTATATTTACAAATTAAAATAACCTTTTTCAATGCACTATTCACTAAGGGAGAGATTGAGGCTCGATGGGTTCATTTTCAAGGTAAGTATTATTAACTCTTTCTCCTCTTTAATAAGTAGATAAATTTAAATTTTTTAGCTCGATGAATTAGGATTACCTCTACACTGAATTGAGTATATTTATTCCATGGATATTTACTTTGATGTTTATTAACCCCATTTTGTGCCACATGCTTTGGTGAGAACTAGATTATACTTACTTTGCTTTGTCATTTATTTTTGATAATAAAACATATGACCAAGCAAGAGTTATTGTGTGGTATTTATTGACTATAGGATTTGAAAAAATCTCTAGTGATAATGTGTGGTAAGAGACCCCTTAGTTAGGTATAGTAGGTCTATATTGGTCATGACTTGGATTGTCTAAATCTACCAATAAGTAGAAGGGCTAGAGTGATTTATCTTCTTTGATCTAGGATTTATTTGTAAACCAGCTTCACTTTCCCTTGTATACATTCTAGTGAACTAGATATGAAACCAACCCTTGCAAGTTTTCTTTGATGCCTTAATTTATTATTATTTATTATACATTTAATATTTATAGTAATGGATTGAATATATTAACTTGGTTTAGAATTTTGTGCATATGTTGAAAACATAGTCACTTTTATCAAATCTATATTTATTTGTGTATGCCATCTTTAACCAAAGGTAATTGGATCGATCAACACGACTCAATTCACCACTTTAAATATATATTTTTAAACTCATTCAACTTAACTAACTTTATTATCATGATAAAAATATTCATTTGGATAAAAAAGTATAAAAATATTAATTTCAACATCTTCAAAACCATCATGTTCATTCTTACCATCTTATTCATTTCTATTCTTTATTTAAAATCCTATTTTTCATAGTTTTCAATCTATAAAATAATAAATCTATAGGAAACTAGGTCAACTAGATTGCCATAGTTATGTATCTTTATTTATTATCTAGAGACTTAGTTGACTCATTTAGTTATGGTATTTTAACTCTTGCTTCAGCAAATAACATTGATCTAGTTGATTCTATTTTGTATTGTTTGCATATTTAGTCATTTAAGCTGGCCCTATACTCTTCAAGAAAAGAAATTAACTCATATTATTAGCAATTGTGTGATTATAATTTTGAGAAATTAGATTAAATTACCTAAATATGATAATTCAAACCCAAAATCAATAATAAACTCAATGGGAGAGATAATGGAAGTAAATCAGAGAATATGAATAATATCTTACCAATTCCTTGCCTCAACTAGCCTCTCTCCAATATCTAAAAGTGAATTGTTGACATGGTGATAGATTGATCAATGATTTTGATAATGGATTGGTTGATTGCCATAGATTCATGGAGGTCTTATGGCTTCAATAATTGGTTTGGTTATGGAGGAGTGGATTATATAAATAAGTCAAGAGGGAGATTAATGGATCACATTCAAACTTGAGCCATAAGGATCAAGGGTGAAGGATTTTTATAAATTTGACTTTGTGACAGATTGATCAATGATTTTGATAATGGATTAGTTGATTGTCATGGATTCATGGAGGTCTTATGGATTTAATAACTATTTACGTCATGAAGGAGTGGCTTGTATAAATAAGTCAAGGAGGAGATCAATGGATCACATTCAAACTTGAGCCATGAGGATCAAGGGTGTAGGATTTTCCAAGGAATTAAAAATTCCTTAGAAGCCTCTAGATTAGAGGTTTCTAAAGAGGAGGGGATAATTTAGAGGATTTTCTATAACTAGAGAATTCTATAATATCCTTAGGTATTAATTAGGACTAGTGAGGGATTAATATAGGTATTAGGTGGGTGATTAGGGACTAGGGGTTTAAGAGAGCCTAAGAGTAGGTTTGGTAGGTGGGCAGGTGATCCACAGGAATTTTAAATTCCCAAATAATAGATAAGAGAGATTAGGATGGGATACAACATGATTTAGGAGGATTAGTTAATTAGTGGGGCATAAATAAGGTTAGTAACTGAAGAAATGATGAGGGGGTATATTAGATAAATGATTAGTATTAGGATAATAAAAATAAACTATTAATATTAATTACAATAATTAAGGTGAGATTTTTTTTTTATTATATACATTTTACCCATCTTTGAAAGGGCATTATGGGTGGAGTGAAGTGGAAGGAGTAATGGTCTTTCAAAGAAAAACTGTGTCATAGATGAATGTTAGTAGATGATGTTATGGGATGTGGATGAATGTTAGTGTATGATGTTAGTTATGTCCCCTTGAGGGGACATGCAGGGAGGAAGGAGCCATATCGACACTCAAAAATAATAAATGAGGCCTGAGATGTGATGAATAGATAAGGGGATTGGATTATGTGATGTGAGATAGATTATGAAGAAAGGAAATTGACTGAAGTAATGAGATACAAATAGATGATGCCCCTAACAAAGCATATGAAAAATGAATTTAAACATGATGATGATAAGATAAAAGACCAAAATATTTTGACATATCCTAGGCAAGTATGCATGTTAGGAAAAGATGGAGACCAGGATGATAAAGTCCATGAATGGTTAGCAAACAAGGACACATTTTGGGAGAGCATCGGGCCAAATATAAGATAATATTGTGATAAGATTAATTATGAGTGTAGATCAAAGTTGGAATCAAGTGATATGATTAAATAGATGAGATAGAATAAATGATATGATTTAGTGACCCAAAGATGAAGGTGAATAATTAGAATACATTGCATGAAATCAATAAACCATAATGCAATTGATAGAGATAATATCCCTAGCAAGAACACATGCAAGGGGATGATAGATGATAAAATTATAGTCCTAGTAATAACTTAATGGAAGGAATAAACCATAAAATTTAAATTATGAATTGACCAATAAATGATAATGGATGAATGATATAATAAAATATGGAAGTTGTGACTTATTGGTCCCAATCGATAAGTGTGGCTGGTCAAGGTAAAGATTAGGGAGATGATTGCAGAGATGGTGATTTATTGATAGATGGATTGATTAATGATTGATATGGTAGCTCAAGGATTTTGACTGATGTAAATGCAAAAAATGATGAGGGACAAGATAAATGTGATTCTGAATGATGGGGATAGAGGTGAGAGTGGCTGAGCTAACCTTAGGCGCATTATGTGACTAAGTGTTATCTACGTAGTCTAAAAATACCTTAGGATAATTTAGTCTAGGCTAGATGGCATAGGATGATGATGATGATGATGATGATGATGATGATGATGATGATGGATTAAAATATTAGGATGATGAGAATTGTTAGACATGTTAGTTATTAGATAGATATTAAGTGTGATGATTGGATTGAAGGTTGAGTGAAGATGATGATTAGAAAGATGATAGATGATTGGTTACATGTGATGATAAAGTACTTAAAGTAACGGATATATATTATATGAGTGTACTTGAATGATGTATTTGAAGACAAATGACTTTGATAAATTATTGAATATGGGATGTGAGATGACAAAATGGATTAGAAGAAATGATCACACTATCATGGCTTTAATAAATCTCATCATAGTCTAAGAAATATTATGTAAATATAGCACTAGGTATTATGCCCCATGATAGAAGTATGACCAAGCAAATATTGTGATAAAGTGCATAAAGGGGGGGATATAAAAAAATTGCATCATCAAGGGCACCTATAAGCATCATTGTAACTTTTGGTGTTATGATAGAATCATAATTCATTACCTGATAAACAAAAAGAGACATGATGCAAGACTGAAAGGAAACATAGACAAATAAATGATCAACAAGACAACCATTTATATACATGATGAAACACATAAAACAAATTCAAACAACATAGAGCATCCTAGTAACATACCTAAGTATATACATGCAATGCCATCATGTCTTATCTAATAGATTGGATTAGAGAAGTTAGGATGATTGATTAGGTGATGATATGTACTAATTCATTCATGATGATGATGATGATGATGATGATGATGATGATGATGATGATGATGTGATTTGGGATTAAGGATAGGAACTAGGATGAAGTATGGACTTGGAATAAACTAGGGACTTGGATTAGGATTAGGATTTGGAAGAAATAAGTCAATATGAATAGGAGGTTGAGATATGGTGAGATGATAAAATGATAAAATTGATAATAATTTAGATAGGATGATTGGGATATCTAGGAAATAGGTCAAGACAAAATATGAAAAGACAATTGAGATAGAAGACATGACAATAAGGATATTGAGGGCATAATACATGCTGGGATGATAATGAGATGGACATTAAAAGGAATAGGATACTCAAGACATAAGATAGTACAACTTATATGTTTTTGGATTTTATGTATTTTATGATTTTTAGGGTTTTTGACATATTCCAAAAATTTTGGTCTTTTTAGAATATGTATATACACTATATAAAGGGGGTTACTAGAAAAGGGAACACCAAGTATATCGACTAGGATAAAAAGAGATGGAATAATGGAGGGGACAACAAAAGGGTGAGGATGATTCTAAAAAGGATATGATGATAAAGGGAGAATGGAATAGGAATTTCTAGTGACCACATCATAAAGGAACTAGAGGTTTAGTTACCTGAATGTTCATTAGAGGATATTCCAAGATTATTTTGAAACATTTCTCAAAACATCTTCCACTTCCTTTCAAAGGGCAAGATAAGAAGGAATGAGAGATAGGATATATGATATTCTGGGAAGGTATGATAGATAAAGAGATAATATTGAAATGGAATATATGGAGGGAATTGAAAAGGGATATGAAATGGATGTATTTTTCCCCCAAGTGTTGAGGTATAATATAGATAATAGATCATTCTACCATGATGTCAGAAACTAGTTTTCATCATGGTACTTACTCAAGGTGCCATAGGACTAGTTTTCACCATTGGAGGAATGCTTTTTTTTTTTACTTTTTATTTTTTTGATGCTTTTGAATTTTTAGCATTTTGACTTATTAGATGTGTGTGAGATGCAAGACTGCACGTGCTTTCTTGATCTTTCAACCAACCCTTATTCTAAAAGATGTGTGATGCTAGGATCACATTGTTAATTCTAGATTTATTAATGTCTTGATAACCTTTGTTGACTCTTGATTTAACATCCTCTGGATGTCTCAACCTGGTGTCTCTGTAACCCCTAAAAGAGGTGATATTGCCTAGGAAAGTGGTGTGTGGTATGGATGGGATTACATATCAATTTTGATGGTGGGGTATAGGATGTTAATGAGAGATATGGTTATAATAGATTTGAGTATAATGGGAATGTATGTGGGGTTCAAAAAGTGTATACATAATTATATATGGTGAAGGGAACATTTTTATTGGTTCTATGGGATGAAGGGATACAAGACCTTATAACTCTATTACTATTTGATCCAAATATTAGGAAGATTATTGGCCATTCTATAATTATTTTGAAAGATTTATGACTTAGATTTGTATTTTTCCCTCGTTCCTTATTTTTAGATTCACAAGAGTAAGTTGAATTTATACTTGGTCAATGATTATTTTGATTTGATAGTCCTATAACACTTTAAGGATATTTATGCTTGGGGTGACAATTTTTGACTTAGCTGACTACAAATCTCTTCTTGAATTTGATTGATTATTTTTGGATCATAACTAAATTGATTTTTTGGATTGATTAATTTATTATTGGCTTGGATCCTCATATATTAATCACATGATATTACATGATGTGGGGAATCCAATAATGCATGTTCCTATTTATCCCATTTATAGAGTGGGAAGCAGGGTTAGTTAGGAAGTGGTGAATTATTGGGAATGTATGGTGAAAGAGTTAGATTAAAGGGATAATGGATAGTATAGTCCTCATAAGATCTATTAGGAGACCCAGCCTCGATTTTGATTAAAGTGTCATAAAAAATCATGAAAAGATCACTAAGGCTAGCTATGAAATTGGCATCTAAAGTTGACTCGTATCTAACTTGATCATTGACTAATAAAGCATTCAAGAATTGTGTTATGATTGAATTATCCTAAGATAGTTAAAGAGATATTACTTCTAAATATTCAACACTCAAATTATAAATATCTTCAAAGGGATAGGCATCAACATGACTCTCATTATTTGAAAGGGATGATGCTTTTGATATGGATTTTGATTCAAATGTTGGTGTCAAACATGATCTTGACCATTATAATATTGATTCTAATAGGGATGTTCACAAGGTGATGTCATTAATAGATGATTATTTGATGGTATCCATAGAGAGGTCCATTTGGATAACATCATTCTCCATAAGTTCCTCTTATAATTTGGGTTTGGGAATTTATGCATTAGACTTAATGGATTTGTGAAGATGGGGGATGTATGTGAATAAGACATAAGGATGGTATGATCAAGGATGGTATTGTGATGGATAAGATGGGGATCATGAAATTGTTTGAGAATGGAATAAGATTTATCATAGTTAATAAAGTAATATGGGCATACCCCCTTTTGCACACTCCTAGGTGTGGACACATTGGATTCTCCCTCAAGTTAAATGTTGCCAATATCAATTAATTTTTAGATATAATTTTCAAAAGGGAAACATTTATTAATATAA
>JARHVA010002664.1:1860000-2030000 GCA_037957365.1 Torreya grandis | reverse complement strand
AATTCCTTGGAAGCCGCTAGAATAAAGGCTTCTAGAGAGGAGGGGAAAAGTAATAGGAGGTTATAGAATTGGATAATTCTAAAATATCCTTAGGGATTAATTAGGATTAATTATATATTAGGATAGGTATTAGGTGGGTGATTAGGTACTAGGGGTGTTAGAGAGCCTAGGAGTAAGCTTAGTGGTGGGTAGGTGAGCCATGGGAATGTTCAATTCCCAAATAATATATAAGAGAGATTTGGATGGAATAAGACATGATTTAGTAGGATTAATTGATTGGTGGGATATAAATAAGGTTAGTGATTGAATAAATGATGAGGGGTGATATTATATAAATGACTTGGATTAGGATAAAGGGGACAAATTAGTAAGACTAATTATAATAATTAAGGTGACATAATTTTAGTGTATATAGTAATTAATTAATTTTTCATTCTGGTGATTGATTGTTTAAGGTAGAACATAGACTAAACATGAGGTTTTAACATATAGATTTAGTCACACTATTTTTATTTTTCACACACTTCTAAAAAACATAACATTAAAAAGCATTAAACAAATTATACCCAGGATCTACTTACTTTGATTTCATCACCAAGGGGGAAATCAAATCAATTTTTTGAGTGAGTATAAATACATGGTTGATGGTATATATTGGTAAAGCACTTGACACCCTTATCATTATGGGATTGTGAAATGAGGGGGTAGGCCCCAATACTAAGCCAACACCATCACTAATATAAATCCCTTTTAGCGTTAACTACCTAAAATCATATTTAGATTGTCTTTATAGTTCCTTTTTATAGCCAACTCTCTATCACATTTGTTTCCAAAATTATTATAATTTAAAACATTCAGGACTAACCACATAGATTAATGTTTATATTTTTGTTGATTTGTCTTTGATAATTATATGTTGTATTGTAAAACTTGTATCATCTAACATTGGTGTAAGGTTTGTGTTATGTTCCACAATTTGATTAGCTAGATCAATACAATTCTTTGTGTGTTTATTTCAAATATATTTTAAAATCACACTAGATTTTCTATAGTCATAACTATCAAAACTTATATCTACCTTTATAAAATAGTTGATTTACTTGAATATGTCTCCTATAGTTTATGTATTCCAGATAACACATTCACATTATTTGGCCCATTCTCTTATAAACTACTTGTTATGTTTTCCTTCAACACACAATTGACCTATCAAACTATGTATCTTTTAGACTCCCTCTATTTCACCTTTATAGAACACATTCGACCACTTTGATTATGTATTTTATAGCCTATCCTATCTATTATCCTATAAAATAGTATTGACTAGTTCAACCTAGTATCCTACTAGTTGACCTTAATTTTTATTAACTACTTAGTTTCCCTCCTTCATTATGAATTTATTGCTTGAGGATAATAAAAATTTTAATCAAACAAATATGATTTTTACCAATCCTAATAATTTTTTTAAGACACATCTTGTGGCACCTATCATAGATCAGAGCAATGTCTATGTTTCCACACACACTACCAACTACGGGACTCCTCCCCATTTTACCTCAACACTTAACCCCTTATTTTCATTATAAGATGACTCCGATCTTGAATACAGAACTGAAATCTATATTTTATCAATGAAAATACTCAACATAGAGGAAATGATCCTAAAAATAACTATAATCTCATGATGGGACTTCATAAAAGAGAACCCCATTCATATTCCCTTAACTTTTCCAAAGGATTTAGGGGAAGCCATTTATTTTCATCTCAACCTTTCCCTTCTATAATGTCTCCTTCACACACCAAGAAATCATCCTATATGTCTTCCTCAATCTCCATGAAAAGTATTCTAACAAAAATGGTAGGTTCAACTTCTAGTGGGGATCTTCAAAACATCCACATACCTAACCATATTACCAATGCTTCTTTTACTACCAATGTTTCCTTTGCTACCAATGCTTGTTTTGATAATAATGCTTATTTTTATACCAATTCTACTCATGAAAGTAGTGTGATACATGCTAATACCTCATCACGCACTCATAGTGCATCTCAAGCTCCCACTACATCACATAATATAAATACATCACATGCTACATACACTAGCCAAAATTCTACTCAAATCGATTAGATTTTATTACAAATGCTTAACCAAATGCATACTTTTGAAACTAATAATTCAAATAAGATGATGCAAATGTAAAATAATCTCATACATATCCAAAACCAACCTCATTATTTACCATGGAGAGAACAAATATATAAGTTTTAGTGAACATGGCATGGTGTTCTTTCACATTATTATATTCTATGATTTGGATTAGATTTGTGATCTATTTATATATCTCATATCTTTGACTATGAGTAAAACATGATTTCACTTATATATTCTACATGAAACATTATATTATACTTTATGTGTTTCACATAGTTTCATTCTTTTTCAATTTTTATTATGGCTTATTCTCATTCTTTTCATGAATGAAAACTTATGTTTACGACTTCACTTCTTTCATGGATTCCTCTATTTTTTCTATAATTACCATTGTGAATTGGTTATAAAACCCTGATTTCATTAGTATTTTATCTCTACCATATGATCAGTTAGAAAACAAGACTTCTCATTATACTTATATACACTAATCTATTTGGATCTCCTTTCTTCTTTTATTTCCCTTCCACATACTAAGCATACATATGGCTAAAAATTGAGAGTATACATTGGTTCATAGGTAATAATATGTTATTTATTCAGTCATATATATGGTTATTTAGCCTCATTTAACCAAATTCTAAACCTCTTTCATGTGTATAAATTTTATCACTCATGTTGGTTATTCCAAATCCATATGGAGGGGGAATCACAAAATCCATAAAAAAATTAAAATATAAATAATTTAAATAAAAGGTAATAATTCAAAAGGAAACATGCAATTTAAAAGTATAATCACACAAAAAGGCATGATTTAATATCTTTATCACATCTCTTATTTCTAATAAAACATAAAAATCCATATTTGGCATCATGTTAGAGTTGAGGTCCATTGGGGTGCGGTAGGATGGTATATTGGGATATGAGATTAAAAAAATAAAAATCTATATGTGTTACCTAATTTTTCACACAAGTACCTAATATTTATAATACATTGAGGAATCTATAAGATTTCATGAGGAATGGGTAACATGTTGTGGGAAGGTAGACCGGTTTTAATTTTCTTGTTCATACAACCCTTATGAGTTGATCTTAGTATCTCACCTATTTACCTATAAAACTTTGTGTTTATTATTAGTAGGTATCCTTTGTATTTTGATGGTCACTAGAATCTTGGTGTCTCTCCTTTGTAATAAAATTACCTTCCCATATGAATTGTGACACAATATATGTGATATCATAAGTCCTATTAAGGCCTTCAAGATATCTTGAATGGCTGAGATATACACATCAAACAAACTAACACACAATATAATATAAATATTTTATGAACTTGTTGAACAATAGGCTATGGCTCACCTCTCATATTTTATCTATTATGTATCACATATAAATAAAGTCTTGATAATGGAAATTCTAAGAAAGGAATAGACATCCTCCAAGGTGATGCCCACCTCTATGGTATCCACCTCCACCTCCCATCAAAAACTGTTGGTTAGTCACTCCAATTATCATAAAAACATGAAAAATAGATCAAAACTAAGTGGGATCATACTCATATCTAAGATTCATCCAAATCTCAAGCAAAATAAATAATCTTTATCCATGTATGATAGCTACTCCAACAAATCTGGTAGCTAGGATACATCAACTAGGTGCTAAAATATCCACCACCTCTGTAAAATATCAAAAAATAGAGAATGTATTATATCTAAATGTAATCACAATAAAATATATTCTTAAATATTCTTAAAAATAGTAAAAAATAACTACTCCATCAACCTAATTTTCTTATTTTTTATTTTTTCCACATAGTTGACCCTTTTAATACTAAATCGAGCCTGTCACTTCTTTACCATACTAAGTCAGCCCACTACTACAAAGTTGACCATCTTTGTAGACACAATCAACCTTTTTGATATTAAATCAACCCTTTCATATATTTTTCATACTATATTTGAATTATATCCAAAGTCAGCCTTCTTTAATAGACTGTATTGGCCACCTACTATGTACTGCATTGGCTAGAATGTACTATGTTCACCATACCTACTTTTCTAATCGAATCAGCCCTCTACTATACAACTAAACACCCCTAATAATAATATGTAAAACTTATGATATGTATTTATCCAAATTTATATATCTTGCCTTTTTAAATTGAGCTACTAGGGTTGACTTTGTTCTTAATTTGCAGTGACTTTTCAACTAGCTACCATAAATGCTTTAGGCATTTATTGGTCTTATTATTTCCTACCCAGTATCTTGTCTTACCACTAGTTTACCTAAAAAATTACTATGGTAATTTTTAGTATCTAAATTATACTTAACATATATTTTTCCATATCTAGCTTAATTTGAGATAAAATTATCAACCAATTTGAAAGTAATGCATCACTTACCTTAGCTTCACTGCCTGCAGCTGCTAGGTGTCCTTCACATAGAAACTATCATTTACTCACCATAATCACTCTCAAGGATTAATAGGGTCTCTTAGATATATATTTTTTAGAATAGTAAAAATATCAAATGAATTAATTTTCACCCTATTTATATTGACTATTCAAAATTATTTACCATTAGATTCTTTTTTTCACCCACAACTTTTTTCTACTAACTATTTTTTTGCACTGAAAGATGTTCTAGAATCCTAACATCATAGAGATTTTTTTCACATATTACATGTATATTTTTCAAAACTTTATATTTTTTCTTATTTTATAGGTTCACCTAATGTTCCCTACATTAAACACCTTCACATTTATCTCACTTCCTTCCTATTCTATAGCATTAAGGTAATTAAAGGTATGAATTTTTAATTTTAGTCCTTTTATTTATCTTATTTACTTCTTAATGCAACTTACTTATCTCAACATTGAGTGTTTTTATGTTCTTTTCCTGGTGCACCATCCCATGTTATAATTATGTGACACATGATGAGCTTCGAGTGGGGCATATGTATACACACAATGTTTTTAAATTTAATCAATTATTGGTTCTCTTTTATGAACCCATCAAGCCTCAATCTTTCTAAGTTCATGCCTTTCAGGGTACATTGATAAAGGGGTGGGAAGACCACTAATGATTCTCAAGATTTTTATCCCTTATAATACCACTTAAAACCAACACAAACCCATTTTATACATTGCCCTAATATTTGACACCTCCCTTATACACTCTAAGAAATTCCCCACCTCAAATAACCCCTACCTAAGCCAAAACCTATTTTACCATTTATTGAATAAAGTCCACTTGCGTAGACTCTTTTCTTATAATATAAGCACATTACATGATTAGGTCATCCCTGACTGACCTAGTCCATGACCTAATTAATTTATTTAATAAAGAATAGGATCGATTAGGCTGACTTTGTCAACTAAAAATAGGAAATATTTAAGGTTATATCTAGATATATAAACACATCCTTTTTACCATTTTCATTATAGAGAGATAGATATAATCATTCATTTATTCATCTACTTGTCCACCATTCTACTTAAGTAGCCATTTCTTATGGTTCCATACTACACTTGGAGATAAGAATCTTGTCTTATGGGAGACATATTTTGGATGCATAGGAGAATTCATGTAGGCTAGATCTAACCTATTTTGAGTATCCTTACAAACTAAAATAACCTCTTTCAAAACACCATTGGCCAAGGTAGATATTGGGGCTTGATAGGTTCATCTTCAAGGAAAGTATTCCTAACTCTTTCTCCTATTTATTAACTAGATAGATTTTCATTTGTTAACTTTTGAATATGTTTCTCTCTCCATGCATTAGGATTACTCTACATTGACTTGAGTATAATTCTTTATGGATGTTTACTTTTATGTTTATTTCCCCCATTTTGTGCCACATTCTTTGGTGAGCACTAGATTATATTTACTTTACTTGTATTTCCTTTGATAAGAAAACATATGACATAGCTAGGGTTATTCTATGGTATTTATTGACTAAGGGATTTGGAAACCTCTATAGTGACATTGTGTGTTAAGAGACTCCTTAAATAGGTCTAGAAGATTCATATTGGTCATAACCCTAATTGTCTAAATATACCAAAAATTGAAAGCGCTAGTGTGATTTATCTTCTCCAAGATAGGATTGATTTGTAGATCAATTTCTATTTCCCTTGTATACAAATCTACCATTAGTCCACATTTACATATTTTGTGTTCCAATAAATTTACAAAAAGAGTAGCTAAGATGCATTTGCTAAGATTTAGAGAAATGTTTAATTGTCTACATCTCTATAAAATCATCTGTAGTGCTTGTACATGGTCCTTGGTTAACCTATTAAATATCCAATCATCCAAGTTTACCTCCAAAAACTCATGAATGAAATCTTGGAACACATTTACCATTATGGGGTTAAATAAAACCAATTCATTATTTAATAAAAAATGCATCACCATATACATTGAGTATCTCTATTCTATGTCAAATGTAGTTTTTCATCAATTTTCTAGCACTATCCTAGCCTAATGGTTTCTAGTTAATCCATCAATGAAGGAGTAGATTTATTTTCCTGTAGTATTTTTAAATATATCTTCAGTTAATTGTGTTAGGAATGAGTCATGTAGACAAGGAGTAGACAAGCCTTATTTAGTTTAATATATTTAATGCATATGCATTTCTTTTTGGTTTTCTGATTATATATTACCATGAGACATATTCAAGTGGTGTCTTATACATGCATTATAATACTGCCAGTTAACATTTTATCTAATTCACTTATTATTGTTGCCTTTATGTTAGGATTTAGTTGTTATGGTCATTTTTGTAGTGGTTTGATGTCTTTTTTCAATTGAGTCTTCATAGTACCTACATTTCCTTAATTTATTTGAGTTTCATAAATGTTCTTGGCAATAATTCTTGAGATTCCCTTGATAGTTCTAAAATATTTTTCACTTCTTCCCATTAATCTCCTACCTTTTCTATTTTTGGATTTCCTTCTATGGTAATATTTTATTTAATTTTAATTAGTAGGTAATACATTGTGTTTTATCTTCCATAGTGTCAAGATGTTTACTTTATCCTTACACAACATTAATTTTTATATTTTTAATTTTTTCTTCCTCATCCTCTTCATGCTTTGTAATTTTGTGGAAATATATCCTTTGTCCATGCTCTTTTATTTATGGGAATTTTTTGTGGTTTTTGGTATTCTCACATAATTATCCTAGTTTACTCCTAGTTATCCACGTGCCTTATTGGTGTTCTTTCTATTTTTATTTTGGATAACTATTGTTTGGCAACTGAGTCTTCTATAAAAAAACAATTTTTATCTTTTACAATTCCATACAAACTCTTGTATCTAGGTCTTAGAAATTGAAAGTTCCATATAAATCCATTTTTAATTATGTCTCTATACTAGTTCCCTTCCACATATCTTGATGTAAGTATCATGTTTTGAGGATTGCATCCATTACCCACAAGAATAATTATGCCCATAAGAATTTATAAAACTCCTCTCTTTCCTTCCATAATTTATCACATGTTTTTATATGATGTTGTAGATTAGTGTCCCCTATGTAATGTTTTATATTTGGAAAGTGTCTTTTTGATTGTAAAAACCTCATTTTGAGTAGTATGAAAAATTTCTTACAAGTATGGATAGTTTTTATATGGGTGTTATACCATCTTACAATAGTAATGATGAGTGTATAGTCGATTGATTTCATCCTTATTTCCTCTTGTGGGTATTCATTGACCAGTCTTATGGTAGTAAACTTAGGCAGTTTATTATGTGATTTTTGTTTTATGCAGTAAGCTCTCCTTTTCTATAGTAATGCTTTTATATTAAAATAATAAATTTACATTTATGAGGTTTTCTTATTAAACATCTTAATTTTTTCAATGTAATTTATGGTTCACCTTATATGAAGGCCTCAATTTCATCCCATGGGGGTGTTTCCCTCCTTCTACTATCATATTTCCATCCTCATTAGGTTATAGGTCATCTTTCATCTTTATAATATTTTTAAAGTATAGACCCAAGAAAGATTATCAAATTCATTGTCTTCATCTTCCATCCATAGTTACTCTGAGCATGCCACTACTATTCCTACTTTTAGTGGAAAATTGACTACTAAACCCTATTTATCAAATGTGATTTCTTATTGTTCCAAGTCTAATAAGCCATTATAATCCATAATCCGTTTTAGGTTTAGAAAATTTAGATAGATAGTAAATTACATATTGATTAACTTAAAGTCTAATCTATTTTTTATTACCATAAAATAAACTTCAACATTGTATAAGGTGCTAATCAGTTACCGTAGAGTATCATTAACCATGGTGATATCATATTCTACCATATGTAACTACAATTTATTTAATAGTTCTCATGTACTCTCAAATAAGACATTTATGTCTTCATTAAGGTATAATAGTGTTTTATTGATTTCTTACTCATTTATTTTGATATTTATAAGAATGGTAGTCTTTTTCCATTTTCATTTTGTTATGAAAACATTTTTATTTTTCTTGATATTTATAGTTTTACCTACCCTATGTACTTGATGTTCTCTTTATTATTTATTTAAATACTTAAAAAATTGTGTCAGTTTGATTATTACATTTTTATTATCAGTCAATTTCATTATCCTTTTTAAATATCTAATATCATGCTTGTTAAAGTAAGCTACCTTAAGTTGATCCTTATCTTATTTTTTAATTATTATTTTTCTGATAATTTCAACAATTCAATCATGTTTGTTGATATTAGGTTTATCCCCTTTCACATTTATGTCATATTCCATACTAAAATAAATGTCCACTTATTTTAATTTATCCATAGTCATGTTATTTCTAGTGGTTATTGATACTTGCGGTTGTAAATTATCATGCATCATATGCAGATCCTTCTTCTGTAGTCACTTTTTTTGATCTTTTATAGTTTATTGACATTGTCTAATATGTTTGGTTGTGGTTATCCTCTGAGATGGAATTCCCTCTTTTTTATTATTTTATCTTATTCCTTCCCATGATGAATTTAATTTCACTATCCTTTCATGTCCTTACACTTTTGTACTTTTTGTAAGAGTTTATCACCTTTTCTAGGAGGGTGATTTTTCTAATTCCTCTATTTCTATTTTTCCATTATTATAAATTATGATATTTTTTTAATAGGAAAATGAATCAAGGGTTCCCCTTTTGAGTAAAAATTGACACTCTATATGTGGATCCTCATCATAGTTCCTAAAAATATGACCAATCTTTCTACATTTATAAAACATTGGAGTGGGTCGTTCTTGATTATACCCTCAGTTATAATTTGGATTATATCCTTTGTTGCCTAGGTAATTTCCACTTCTGTGATATCCTCCTTTATAAACACCCTGGATACGTCCTTTTTAACCCCATTGATTATTATTATAGTATTTAAATTGAGTATTTCAAATTATTGAAGGTGTTTGGTATGTTTGGCTATAGTGTGGTATGTTAATGTTGGTTATGGGAAGTTATGGTGATGTTATTTGTTGTACTATTGACACTCTTCTATAAATAGTGTCTTGTAGATCTTTAAGTTCATATATAGTGGGATAAGTATGATTATAGTGATTAAATGACCCAAATTTGTTGTAGTGTATTATCTAATTTATAGTGGTGATACTTATATCATCAAGCATAAGTATTGTGGATGGTGATAATAGACTTTACATATTTTGTAGTAAATCATTTTACCATATATATCTTGTTAAATTGGTGGTGTCATTACTATAAGTATTTATGTTGAGATTATTACTATTGTTCTTTTTTCCATATCATGGTGGGGACATTTTATCCTATAATGGTCCTCTACACATCAAGTGGTGCACAAAATTCTTATTTTTAATTGTGTATACTTATTGTGTGGTACCATAAGTTCATTTACTTTCATTTGAATTTCTTATTTTAGTTTAAGTTTTTATAATTACAATTGTAATATTTCCACATTATATTTTAACAAGGTATCCATATCTCTTCTCCAGGATTGTGCTTCTAGTCTTGACACCATTTCTAATGTTTTCAAAAAAGTATTGAATTTTTTCCATCCACACTGGTGTAGTTACAAGGTATTAAGAAATATATAAATCATCGAGAGGTTCCTTTCGTTTCCTCACTATGAGCTTACATTGATAATCATAATCTTTCATAAATTCCTTCTCTTCCTAAATCATTTCCCTCATTTTTCTAACGCTCTCCATTCGTATATCTAAGTAGTGAAAATAACCTTCAAATGATTTTTAGACATCATCCCATGCATTGACATGTACCAATTAAGTATTCATGTAACACTTTTTTCATCATCTCTTAATGTACCAATACAATTAAATAACATTACCCTTTCATTAGTAATGTTGTGACGTATCCAATATGAGTATAATATGAATAGATGATATTTTACATCCTTCATATCTTTGTCAAACAATGGTAACTTAATCATATTCTATGGCATTTTAGTAGTTTGAGATGTTTTATGAGTACCACTACTAGTATTATTACTATTATTCATCTAATTATTTGAGGTACTTATTCCTGTAATACTATCATAGTTATACTTCTACTTATTTTTATATTATCTATCCAAACTATGGTTATGACCTTTATCTATTTGTAAATATTCATGAAAGTATATTTTTCCTAATAATTATACCTGATTCCTTAAAAATTCTCACATTTTCTCAATCTCTTCCTTATGATTCTTATATATGTTTTCTACCTCATCTCCAATAAGTATGTTTCTTCTAAGAGATGAGTGTGCATGCCTATTATTAAATAACACAGGGAATAGTGATTGGTTCAAAGGGTTAATTTTCTCTTAGGAATATTATATTTGGGGTTTAGGTGGTTTGGTATTTTATATCAGTTTGAATCTCTTCTTCCTCATCTTCTATCTATAATTTGACTTCTTGTCCCATATTTTCACTAACTAATATTCTTCATATTGAATTATATTCTTTCATATCTCATTATATTATTTATTTATTGTGACTACCAATAATTATCTCTGTATCATATTTCTCCCTCAGGTTATCATCTTTATTTTCTTCTATTTTTTCTTTTATGTTATCTGTAAAAATTTACTACTTATTAGTTACTATTAGTCTACTTTATATGGATCATATCTCTTCCCTTAATTCTACTCTGTAATTAAGATATCCTACATTAATATATTGAGAATGTGTTTTAAGGTATTCATATAATTTTTCATTTATGTCATGAAATTGTCATTGTTCTCATCCCTTTATTGTTCTTGTGTCTAAGTTCATGAGTCATTTCCTTGAGAGACCTAGTGAGAAGGAATAGGCCTGGTAGCATGTTGAGGTGAATAATATGAGACTTATGTGAATAAGGTTGGTAGTGTGTCAAATTGGTATGAGGTCATATTAAATTTTTATGAGGAATTTATAGAATTGAAATAAGTTTCAAGGTTTTTTCAAGTTCTAAACATAACTAGCAATTTGAGGCCTAGTGTGCAAAGAGACATAGTGTGGCCTAATGAGGGGTCAAGTTCATTTACCAAGGTACCAAAGCTTATGAGATAATTTTAATAGGTGTGATATGATTTTTTGACAAAGTTTTATTTCATATTATGAAGGAAAAATTATGAATTTTGGTGTTGAGTTTTTCTATGTACATAGAATGGGTTGTTATAGACCCAAAATGGAAATTCTTATGCTCATTGGCATGTGAAAATTTTTAATGAGATAATAATGAGTTAAAATAATTTGGAGAAGGTTTATATATTTAATTTAATGTAATTATTTTTGGATTTTATGGGAAATCCTTTTTGACTGATTGTTAAGAAGGGAAACTAGTCAAAAACCTCCTAAAACTTCCATAATGACCGAATAGGAAAGATATTGTTAGTTATGGATCAAAATGGTTTATTTTAGTTATTTTTAGGTTTTTAACATGTAAATTACTCTTCAAATTTTCTCTAAGTGGTTTTGTTTTATCCTTAGAGTGAGTGGAAGCTATAAAAACCCCTTATTGCTAGGAATTTTGATGTAATAGGTAGGGTCAACCATGTCAAAGCATGAAAATGGATAGAAGATGATGTGTCAGATATATATTTTATGAAAATATAAGTCTATAAAAAATTTTAAAACCCTAAATATGCTAAAAAAACAATGTAATACCTATCACTAAATAGGCCTAATGAGCAAGACAATGAGAAAACTAGACAATAATGAGAAAGAGATTAAGGATTGGTTGTAGAGGATTAGGTATGGATATAGATGCATGATGTAATTTTTAAATAAATGTAAATAATATCCCATTATTTTATAATTGTTTATGATTCTCATACATAATAAAAAAAATTGTCCTCAAAGTGACCTGTCTAACATAGTGAGGTTTGTATAGGGTGAAGATATGAGATTGGTCTGTAAGACCAATAATGATATTTAAATTTTAAAAATATTTATTAAAATTTTTTATAATTATTATGAAATATAATTTAATATCACAAATTTTTTCACATAGATGTTCCAAGACTTGGTTTCCATGACTTTGTTTTTGGTGCTATAGGCAGTTTTTTGTGTATGAATGAGAATGTTGTTTCTGAGTATTTTTGTGTAGATTTGATGAATCAAATGAACACAAAGTTTTTAAATATGTATCATAGGTTAATTTTATTTATTTTTTTATTAATGATAAACTTATATGAATTTATTAAAATTCAAAGGCTTTTTATTGGGTTCTTAAGGCCTATGTGCAGTTCTAAGTGAGTTTATGAAGTTGATCAATTTGAGGTATTTTTCTTGTTTGATGGATTATAATGAACATAATGTTAAAAATTAGGTCATGGTGGTTAATTTAAATGTGATTTTTTATTGGTTTATTTATAAAAATTATATTTATGTATTATATTTCTAAGATAGACTTTCTAGTAGTGAGAAGGCCTAATTCTGAGTCGACCTTATTATGTGGTTCAAAAAGTGAAATGAGATAAATGGTGTTGGGGAATTAAGGAGAGATTATAATGGATATATTAAATTGAAATTTGAAGTGTTTAATCCATTTATGGAAGCTCATGTTATTTCAAGGAGGCCTAAGTGAAACATGTGCTTGGAAAAAACCTAATTGCATTAGGTCTCTATTAGGCATAATAGTGGATTTGGCCCTTGAGGGTAATGATGGACTTATGTAGTGGTTTTTACACTTATGAAACATGGTTTTTAATATATTCCAAGGGTGATACAATTATTTTAAGGTTATTGTCTGACCAAGATGGGTGAAATTAAGAGTCAAGTATAAAGAGAAGGCCTAATAAGCTTAATTTGATTAGTTAGAATATTAAGGATATGAGTGAATGTTTTGTAGGTGATGATCAAGGTCATATGAATTTATTCTACCAAGGAAAGGGATAGTTTATTGAGATGACCTAATAGGCTATTTGAGAGAAAAATAAGGGTTTTAAGAATAAAAAGAGCTGATCATATTTATTTGAGTGAAAAATAGGTGTCCAATGTTGATCATAGATTAAAGGTATCTAAGTTGGTGCTAAGTTATCTAGGTGGTTGGAGCCTCCTTATAGGTTGAATCTTGCTAAAGGACTAGTTGAGTTGGTGCTTGACTAGTGAGGGATTGATGCTCCTTGTGAGGTTGGTGCCTCACTAAAATTTTGATCCATTTATTATAGTAATTTAGTCCAAGTAGTGTATTAATGTGTTTTATTCCCCACGAGGGTTTATCATATAGATCTTGTATTCATGTGTTATGTTTCCACTTCTTGCTCATATTAATGATTATTTGTGCATTGTTATATCTCTAAATATATTTGATTGATTAATGGATGATATATGGAATTTAAATAAGATTTTTCACACTAATTCATCCCCTCCATATTGGTGGTTATACCTCTAATAATTAGTATCAGATCTTGATCTCTTGTGCAAACCTTATAGTCTAAGGGAGATCTTTAGAGCATAGGTATGTATTTTGGTAATGAAAGTGTTTTTTATGATTGTAATGAGGGTCTATCCATAGTTAATGAAATATATTTTTAATGTTGTTCAAAATAGAATGATCATATGAAATAGTTCACTGAGATTAGATTGAAATTAAATATTTTAGAAGCACAAGTTGAGCAAGATATAATCAAGATAAGGACTTATCATAAGTTTGAGAAGAGTACTAGAAAGCTTTAAAATATTTTAGATGGTCAAATATAATTTCATGATATGACATGTCTTGGATTTAGAGAAGAACAAAAGGATCTCAAGAAAATTTAGGTTCCAAAATACATTGATCAGTCAAGGAGTGATGAAGCTAGTAGAATCAAGACCTATGTTTAAGCTGTCAAGTTTGAAGTCAATCATCAACAAGCCAAGAAGGTTTTTTCTCCATAAAATGATATAAAATGTAATGGTGTATCATCCTATGGTCATCAAAAGATAAATAAGTTCAAATAATCAACTTATATGGATTCCTTCATTGATTATTGTTTTTCTTGTGGTAAATTTAGACATAGAGCTTTTAACTATAGATAGACAAGTAGAATCCTATGTTATAACTATAACCAAATAGGACACATTAAAAGAGACCGTAAGATAACACATATAAGGAAAACTAATAATGTTGAGAATATATGGAGTTATGATAGTAACAAATGGATCAAGAAAGCATACACTATAGGTAAATTAAAAGAGAAGTAGGAATCTAGAGGAGAAGAATCTATGATACCCTAAATTACTTTTCATACTCATAATGAAGACTTGAAATGGTACATAGATAGTGGCTATTCAAGTCACATGAAATGAGATAAAATCAAATTCATCACTTTGAAGAAGCATGCCATAGGTTTAGTAAGGTTTGGGGATAACACATCTGCTAACATAGTTGGCAAAGGTGATTTCAGCTTGGATGATGGGAAGACCAAGATAGAATTTATTTTTATGTAGATATATTGAAACACAACTTATTGAGTGTAAGTCAAATATGCACCAAAGGTCATACCTTAATGTTTCATGATAAAATATGTGAGATAATGAGAAAATAAGTAAGGTTGATTTCCAAATCCAAGAGAACTAAGAACAATCTCTATATACTAAATGAGGTCACAAAAGAGAAGTGATTCATGAGCAAGGTATATGATAGTTGGCTATGGGATAAGAGGTTAGGCCATATGAAATTTAAAAATCTAGCTAAGATAAAATCAAAGAGATCTATGAAGAATATGGCCAAAATTTATAAACCTACAAATATTCTTTTCAAGTCATGCCAACATGGTAAAAAGACTAGGAGGAGATTCAAGTCTAAAGAATACTCTACTACTAGACATTTATAACTAATTCATACTGATCTATGTGGTCCTACAAGGAATTAAATTATTTAAAGTGTCATCTAATTCATTTTGCTTATATATGACTTCAAAAGAATGACTTAGGTAGATTTCTTGAAGGAGAAGTCATCTCATTTGATTGAAAATGAGATGAATGTGAAGATAAAGTGTCTTAGGTTTGATAAAGGAGGATAGTTTTGGTCAAATGAGTTTGATGAATTTTTTGAGGTAAATGGAATAAGAATACAATTATTAGCTATTAGAATACCTCAATAGAATGGGGTGGTTAAAAAAATAATAGAATAGTTTAAAAAATGGCAAGGACCATGTTGAATGAGTCCAAGTTATCTGATGGCTACTAGATAGAAGTTGTGGGTACTATAGTTTACACTTTAAATAAAGGATAGATTAGGATAAATTGTGATAAAAACCCATATGGGTTATGAAATTGTAGACTAATAAGTGTTGAACACTTTCAGGTGTTTGGGAGTAAATTCTATATCAAGAGATATGATGAGGACTTAGGCAAGTTTGAATCAAGGTTTGATGAAGGCATTTGTTGGTGATATTCTTTAGTAAGTGATGCATATAGATGTTATAATAAGAGGTTGTAAAATATATTGGAGGGCTCAAATGTGAAGGTTGATGAGACAAACAAATCTTATTATCAGTAAAAGAATGGTGGAGAAAAAGAAATAGAAGGGGATGAAGAAGAATTTGAGGAGAGAAAGGGATAAAAAGATCCTTCTAGGTAGATTCAAAAGAATCATCTTGAATATAAAATCACTAGAAATAAAAGTGAAGGTATAAAAATAAGGAGAAGAGTGGTGAGTGATGATGATCAGGAAAATACTACCTTGATTTCAAAATTTTAACCTAAAAGCTATGTAGAATCAATTGAAGATAAGTTTTGGTTAGATACAATGAATGAGGAGTTAAATAAAATTGAGAATAATGAAACTTAGGAGTTAGTACCTAGGCCTAAAGATAAAAACATCATCGGTACTAAATGGGTGCTCAGAAACTAGCTGAAAGAAATAAGGATAGACTTGTATGCAAAGGATATGCTTAAGTAGTATTGGCTCAAAAAACATTTAGGGGGACAAATTGATGACTTTGAGTCATTGGTGTGGGAACTGATTTCTTACATTATTCATCAATGTACGATAAAGTCCCTCTTCTATTATAAGTTGGAGCTACCTTTATTGAAAGCCAAAAAGGAAAAAGTAGGGTAAAATCAATTCACAATTATTTATAGCAAACAAATTTTATATTTGGGGTTTCATACTTTTAATTAGAAAGTACATAAAGCAGATAAAAAGAAAATTAGGGGAAAGAAGGGAATAATATAAATAAGGTAATAATAGAGAAAGAAAAGGAATAAGGGATAACAAGTTTTTTATAGTTAAATAACCCTGAGAAAAATGAAAGACAACTCTGGGTAGCTAAATCTAGAAATTGACAAGAATAGTCCAAGAAGGGAAAAACATTATGTACATGGAAACCTCTCTCATTTAATGTGTGGTAAAGACATAATTACACTCTTATGAGAGAAAAACATGCAATGGGATAATTTTATAATATTGATAATAAATCGAAGATAACCATCCCATATTTACCCATAAAAGATAGTTAAAATATTGCTCAAACCCCACTGAGATTTCACATTCAAAGAAACAACACATGAAGATTCTAAAATAAATACTTAATGTGAAATTCCCATTTTATGAAAATATGGTAGTGATTATAAAAATAATTTTAAAGTAAAGATACAAATACAAATAAATCATACACAAAGTTATAACTCATGAAGAAATCCTAAACACAATCTGCAAGATCTCCCTATTCTAATCTTTATTGAATCAAAAATACAATATCATCCTTTAAAAGTTTCTACAAAGTTCCATTTCCAAAATTTCCCTCTTTAAAATGAGCCTTACATTATTATTTATGTAATTAGGAGGTAATTATGGTACGTAACCACCTTTTAGTGTTTTTTAAAGGTGCGAAAGTGATTTTATAAAAATACACCAATTAAGTGATGAAAAAGCGCATTGGTGAAATTACACCTGCGTGTAAAAAACATTTACCAAATCAAACCACTTGAACAAAGCAAAAATTCTTTGGTGATTTTACACCACTTGAAATGTGTAAATCAAAATTGCATGATTTGATTTAGAAACCAAGCAATTATAGATTTTTTAAGAATATAAATTTTTTATCTCATATTCCATTATGAAAAACTTTTCTCTAGATATTAGTACTATCTTGAGGGTTTTTCTTTCCTTTTCAAAGAAGCCCATGAGATAATTATAGGATTTCCATGTAGCACATTCTCTATATTTTTATAAAATGATTCAAAAGCCATCGATTTGATGTTTATCTTTGAAAATCATTCATGTTTTCAATATATGGAGGATATTAAAAAAATCCATCAAAAATGCTTTGGATCAGTTATCTATGCCAAGATAGACACATAAACCAAATTTTGAAACATATAGAAATCCTATGAATCGATTGATAAATTTCTTTTAATGAAATTGATTCTATTTAGAGACTAGTTGATTACATCTCTGTAACTAGGTAACACATGAACCATTATGTTTATTTTCATTAGTCACATTCATTTCATCTGATTCAACATTTTGTTACTAAATTGTAGCATAGATTTTTGAAATCAACACATAGGCAGAAACACCATCTAGTGCCAATTCCAATGAATGTTCAATTGTTCACAAACTTATCTCCACATTGTAGGACCATATATTTGGAGGTTCATAGATCAAAATCCCAACCACATATTATATCTCAACCCCTTGGTACCCTAGGGGATGCATGCTCCTTCATCAAAAATTAGGCAATGTGATGGGAGCCTTTCTAAACCATCTCCTTTAATTGCCATACCTCTGTCAATTTTGTATTTTCATTTTGACATTTTTCTCTAGTGATGATCAGCTAAAAATATATTAATGGATTTTTATTTCATATAATCACCAAGCACATCATTTCTAATATCCAAATATCTCATAGCTATGCTCGATATATAAAATCTCTTTATAAAAGAAAATTTTCCTCTTTTTATATCCATCAATTGCACAACCCAAAATTTCATGAGGTCATAGTTTTTCAATTGCAATAGTCCATAACTAATCTTTTCCTATCTCACAAATATGCAAATTTAAGTTGTCCTTAGAATTTGATTGTGTAAATTACTTAGATGTAATTTTAATGCTCCTAATATGAATTTCAATTTTTTTTAAACCAAATTTATCACTTGTAAATGCTCCTATTACAATTCCTTTGAGTAGTTTTCTAACAAAAAATTCTAGCCAATTGAAATGATTGGAATAAATTATAAAAATAATTTTTTTTTTAATTTTGAGTGAATTCCTCTATTCTGTGTGATTTTTCTTTTTTTATAAAAACAACAGTAAGAATTCGCAACCATGCAAAAAACCTAAAAGATGAAAATTTGTCACTACTAATTCAATTCTAGATTTTTATCAATTTGAGAAAAACCAAACTTTGCCAAAAGAAACCTGTCAACTTTTTCGAATATCTTCCTTAAAACTAAAAATGTACAAAATGAAGATTCCTTAACTTCACTTGATCATTTTTTCCCTTTACATTTTCCACCTAAAAAAATATTTGTTTTCCACTGGTCTTTAAAAAAAATAAAAATTTCTTTCATTGAAAAATTTAACTTTTCATTTTTATATTTAAACTCACTAAATTATCCATCCACTTGACAAATTTATTTTTTCCTTCTTCACTGTAAAGCTTTTATTCAAATTTCAATCAACAAATTAAAACCTTTCATACTTTTTTTTATTTACCCAATGATGATTCACATTTCTTTCTTTTTTTTTTGTTTTTTTACTAAGGGTATCATACGACCTCTTTGCATGAGAATTTTCTATCTTTTATTTTTCTTCAAACTTTTATTTCTCCTTGGATGGCATCACTCATTCTTCATTACTTTTTCATAGAATTTTTTCAATCCTTACTTCCCCTTGGCTGGTCGTACAACACCAATATTGGTAAAGCAATGAAATTTTCACTTATTTTAGTGAATTATTCCTTCTTTCTATTGGCATTAATTTGGAAAAATGAGAAAAATTATTAAAATTTAATTTCTTATTTTCTTGCTTGGCATTGATCTGCTGGAGTACAACAACAAAAAGTATTTTCTATATTTTTTTTGGTTTTTTGCTAAAGCACCATATATTTTGGGTGATTGAGAAAATCAAAACCAATAAAAATTCATTCATTTAATCTTCCTTCAGCTATATGATCTCTTGTTGCTAAGCACCGTACAATTGAAACTTTCAATTTTTTTTTAACTTTCATCCTTTTTTGCTAGCCATATGGTGTCAAACTGGCAAGGAAATTTCTTTCATATTGCAAAATTTTCTTTTGCTTACTACTGAAACATCCATTTTGGCCAAATAAAACTTCTTCAAAAAAAATTAGCCTTCCTTGTGCACTTGGCGTAATAAGCCAAAAAATAAAAATTGTCTGCATGATATTCAATTCACCATTTGTATTTCTTCCTTGCTCATTTTCATGGAATGATGAGGAAGAAAATAAAACAAGAAAACCCATAAAAATATCTTCTATATTTTGTATGTTTGTGAATTATTTGGCCTTGATCAGATGACAATTTCAATTTTCAAATTGGAAGAACAAATAATAGATTCAAAAGAAGTAGGAAGGAATAATTTTCCTTTCAACATGATTCAGATTACATATCATGTTTCCATGATTGAAGAAGGAAAAAAAGAAGATTGCTTGCAAAATAAAGAGACCTTTAATTTTACAATGACAACTTGCATGGAGGGAAATAAATTTACAATTTTGAATTTTGCATTAAAGTGGCTTCAAAAATAATTTATAATTTTCATGTTTAAAATAAGAGTGATTTTGGGTTAAATCAAAAAGGGAAAATTTTAAATTGTTTTTACAAATTGCAATTTGTACCCAATTTTTTTTTTTTGCAAATTGCACCAAAAAACATTTTTGTAAATTCCACCCAAAAACCTTTTTGCAAATTACACTAAAAAGAAATTTGTAATTTGCACAGCTTGTGGAAAAGGAAAATATGTTTAAGTAACTCACAAAAAACAAAAAGGTTTTGGAAATTTAATTGAAAAGAAAGTAATATTTTACAAAGTGGGTTCCAACGAGTTTAAAAACACTTTGGAATAAAAATAAAAAAAGTCATGAATTTAAATTTTTGAATTTTTCAAAATTTCTGGCATTTTTGAGTGAAATTTAAGAAAATAAACATTTTTTCAAAAATATGATTTTTTCACAATTTTTTTGTTATTTTCAAAAATTGTGATAATAACTAGCTCCAACTAGGATTCCAAACTATAAGGAATAGAAACAAATTAAGAATTATTAGGTTTCACAAGGTAGTGATTTATCCATTTGGTAATGGAGTCTTTAGTAACAATTTTGATGGATTTAAAAAATCTTTATATTTTTTATCTTTAAGAAATGGATGGGTCCTCAAGCCATAAGAAACCTATCACATGTCAAAAGATAGTGTATGTAAGGGTTAGGTACTCAGTCTAATAGGTGCTTTCACAAATCCAAAAGGATAGTGTATGTAAGGACTAGGTACTTAGCATAACATGTGCTTTCACATATCAAAAAGGATACTATATGTGAGGACATTTTTAGTTATGTATTTTTACACAAAATAAAATGAAAAAAAGGAGTATTTTTCTTACACTTGTGTATTTGGATCTAACCAGCTGACAACCAGTTCACCCATATCAATCATATGAAAAATGAACATGCACTGCTAGGCCAGATCTCTTATTTGCTTGAAAACTTACATGCCCTAATCTGAAAAACTAAAAAAAAAAATTCCCATCTCAATCTTATGATAAATTAACATGTGTTTCTGGGTCAAATCATGTTATTCACTTGAAGATATTTATGAAAGACCTGTTATATCTATCACTCTTTCAAATCTTGTGATCATCCATGATATTTCCTAGGTAGAGATCATTGCTATAAGTGTATACAATGATTAATACTAAAACATGGAGGGGAAACAGATAGACTATTACATTTATTTAAAAACAACACACACCAAAATGAAATGGGGAAAAGGAAACAATCCAAAATTGGAAAAGCAGAACTATTTACAGGGAATAGAGGAAAATGAGAAGATTATACAAAACCATTCATCTATTGGGAAAAGTACTTACCATTTCTAAACAATGGATTTGACTTATGAACTATAAATATATTTAGTATTAGTGACCAAGTAGGTGGGTAGATGAACTTACAGTTATCATTCATACAAGGATGATCATGAAAGAACAAATCATCAATATTTCCCTATTTTAAAATGAAATCATTATGAATTCTCTAATATCCTATGAGTACTTCTGAGCAATATTAAACTTTTTAAATGTCCTCTTGGATAACTTTAAATGCATCTATGGTAGGTACACTATCTAAAATTAAGAAAACCATGTAGAATATCTTTTTTGAGATAGAACCACAATATGATTATCTTTCAAAATGAATGAGGTGTTGATCTTTTTTTTTAATCACTTCCCATGGTAGAAATTAATTCATCACTGGATGAATAATTATCATCATATTCATCAATTTCATCTACCTTAACATTTTTCATTACACCTACAATTATTGTTGGGCACCATTTATTTTGTTCTAAATTGATGTCTTATTTGACCTCAACCTTGGCATGATTATGATTATTAATTTACATAAAATTAATTTATTTGTATTTAGATCTTATATATAATTCTTCTATGGTAGACCTTGAAAATGAAATACTTGAAGAATCCTCATTTTTGACTATTAAGTCATTAATTCTAATAGACAAGGGATCATCTAGTTTGATGAAAACTGGTTCAACAATATCTTCTCTTATAAAAATTATAACATCAAACTCTACATTATTACTCCTTTCTATTTGTGCTTTTATTTGTTATTTTTTAGATAACTCATTTTCTCTTAGGACCATGGAGTTTAAGCAATCTGGTGAAATAGGCAAATCTTTCTCTTTATTACCAAGTGGAAAGTCAAATTCTTCATCTATTTTTTGATCAATCATTAGTTATTCTAGTTTTTCACCTTATTCTAAATTGTGAAACTAAAAAAATCATATGTAACAAGGATCACTTTTTTTTCTTTGTTATAGTTCCAACATGTTTGATCAATAACTTTATTTCAAACTCTCTATTCTAAATATTATAGACTTTTGATTGTATCAAGTTTCATTATTTCTTCATTATCATTGGTAACAGGTGTAACATCTTTTTAAACCTCTTTATTCAACACTCTAGACATGATCAAATCATCGTTAATCTCGATAGCATCTTATTGTACAGTCATCACATCATTTACCTTGTTCCTCATCAATACAAACTTGATCTCTAGGTGAAGAGAACCAATGAAAATGTAGAGTTGATTGTTGAGACTTGGTTGATTTGCCTAAGGGATCATTCTCAATAATTTATTAAAATGTGCTATGAACTATCTCATCTACTCATCATCTTGATTTTTAATCTAGAAGAAGTCTAAAAAAAGTGTAGATATGTTCATAGTCAATTTAAATATATTTAGGAACATGTTATTCAAAGAGTCCCAATTCACATTTCATTCATCTTCTAGATAAAAAAATCACTCGATGATAGATCTAATGAATGTTTTAGAAAAAAGTATCATAGTAACAACCGCATATAGAATCCCAAAATGCTACATGACACTGTGAAGGTCTGGATATATTTATCTACATCTTGACCATTTTCTCCAAATAACTCGAGGAATATCTTCCTTGATTCTAATGGGAACTCATTGTATTGGGCTAAAACCAGTGGCCCAAAATGGTTTCCCCATGGGACATGGGGATCATTTGGGTTGGGATGGACCAATGCCATTTCTATAATCTAGAAGTTGAAGGCACTAAGTACTTCTTGTCAACAGAGTCACCAATTTTAATTCCAAGGGAGGTTCTTTAAAATGTCTGAAAATCATGTGCAAAAAGCACCTTGATCCCTAATGAAGCTACCAAAAATTATTAGGGGGATAAATTGATGACTTTGAGTTAGTAGTGTGGGAAATGAGTTATTACGTTAGTTATCAAGGTAAGATAGAGTCCCTATCATATTAATAGGTGGAGCTACCTTTATTAAAAGCCAAAAATGAAAAATCAAGGGAAAATCTAATCATAGTTATTTACAGCAAAAATGTTTTCTATTAGGGGTTTCATACTTGTAACCAGAAAGAACATAAAGGAGATATAAATAAAATTAAGGGAAAGAAGGGAAGAATAGAGAAAGGAAAGGAATAAGGGATAATAGAGTTTTTATAGTTAGGTAAACCTAAGAATAATTAAAGACAACTCTGGGTAGCTAAATGTAGAAACTAACCAGGATAGTCCCAGAAGGGGAAAACATTATGTACATGGAAACCTCTCTCATTCAATGGGTGGTAAAAACATAATTACACCCTTAGGAGTGCAAAACATACACTGAGACAATTTTCTAATACTTATAATAGACCAAAGACAACCATCCCATATTTACCCATAAAAGACAATTAAAATATTGCTCAAACCCCATTGAGATTTCACATTCATAGAAATAACACATGAAGATTCTAAAAGAAATACTTAATGTGAAATTCCCATTTTCAAAATTTTCTGTATTGATTATAAAAGCAATTTGAAATTAAAGATATAGAGATAAATGAATCATACACAAAGTTATAACTCAAAAAGAAATCCTAAACACAAGGTTTGAAAAATCTTCCTATTCTGATCTTTATTGAGTTGAAAATACAATCTCATCCTTCAAAAGTTTTTGTAGACTTTCATTGCCAAAAGTCATCTCTTTATAATGAGACTTACATTTATATTTATCATTGGGAGGTGGTTACAATATGTAACCACCTTTTTTTGTTTTTTGAACATGAAAAAGTGATTTTATAAAAGTTCACTAATTAAGTCATGTAAAAGTGCATTGGTGAAATTACACCTTCATGCAAAAATGAAATTAGAAAATTGCACCACTTGAATGGTGCAAAAATACTTTAGTGATTTTTATCCTTAAAATGTGTAAATAAAAATTTCAAGATTTGCTTTAGAAACCAAACAATTGTAGATTTTTTTGGCATATCATTTGTTTCTCTCACATTTCATTATGAAAACCTTTTCTCTAGAGATTGGTACTAGCTTGAGGGTTTTTTTTCCTTGTCAAAGATGCCCATGAGATAATTTTAGGATTTCCATGTAACACCTTCTCCATTTTTTCATAAAATGATTCAAAAGCCATCGATCTGATGTTTATTTTTGAAAATTATTCATGTCTTAAATAAATGGAGGATATTACGAAAAGGCCACCAAAAATGATTTAGATCAATTATCTATGCCAAGATAGACACATACTAATTTTGGAAACATATAGAAATCTTTTAAACCATTTGAATAATTTCCTTGAATGAAATTAATTCCATTTGGAGACTAGTTGATTACATTTCTTCGACTAGGTAAAACATGAACCATTATATTCATTTTTATTAATCACATTCATTTCATCTAATGCAGCCTTTTGTTATCATACTATAGCATAGATTTTTTAACATAGATAGAAACATCATTTGGTGCCAATTCAAATAAATGTTCAGCTATTCTTAAACTTATATCCATGTTGTAGGACCATCTCTTTAGATGTTCATAGATTAAAACCCCAACCATATATTATGTATCAACCCCTTGGTACCCTAGGGATACATTCTCCTTCATCAATAATCATGTAATACAATGGGATCCTTTCCAAACCATCTCCTATAATTGCCACACCTCTATCAATTTTGTATTTTTATTTTGATGTTTTTATCTAGTGATGATCCCCTAGATATATATAAATGGAGTTCTCTTTCATATAATCACCAAGCACATCATTGTTAATATCCAAATCTCTCATAACTATGATCTATATATAAAATATATCTACAAAATAAAAAAATCCTCTTTCTATATCCATCAATTGCACAACCCTAAATTTCATGAGGCCATGGTTTTTCAATTGCACTGGTCTATAACTAATATTTTTTCATCTCACAAATATGAAAATTGAAGTTGTGCTTACAAGTTGATTATGTAAATTGCTTATATGTAATTTTAATGCTCTTGATATGAATTTAATTTTTTTTATTTAACCAAATTTATCGCTTGCAAATTCTCCTATTACAATTCCTTCAAGTAGATTTTTCACAAAAAAATTCAAGCCAATTGAAATGATTGGAAGAAACTATATAAATAATTTCTTCTTTAATTTTCAAGCAATTCCTTTGTTCCATGTGTTTTTCCTTTCTTTTATAGAATCACCACTAAGAATTTACGACCATGAAATAAACCCAAAAGATGAAAAATTTTCACTGCCAATTCAATTCTAGATTTTTACCAGTTTGAGAAAAACCAAAATTTGCTATAATAACCTCGTCAAATTTTCCTATTATCTTTCTCAAAACCAAAAATGTACAAAATGAAAATTCCCAAACTTTGCTTGATTAATTTTTCCCTTTACATTTTGCACCCATAAAAATATATTTTTTCCATTAGACTTTAAAAAACATGAAAACTTCTTTCACCAAAAAATATAGCTTTTCCTTTTTATATTTAAACTCACTAGATTATCCATCCACTTGACAAATTTAATTTTTGCTTTTTTGTTTCAATTTATTGACTGGAAAAATTTTAGCCAAATTTCATTCATCAAATTAAAACCTTTCATACTTTTTTTTTTATTTACCCACTGCTCATTTACTTTATTTATTTTTTGTTCTTTTACCAAGGGTATTGTATGACCTCTTTGCATGATAATTTTCTAACTTTTATTTTTATTCAAACTTTTATTTCTCCTTGGATGGCATCACCCATTCTTCATTGCTTATTCATTGAATTATTTTTAATATTTACTTCCCCTTGGTTAGCCATATGACACCAATATTGGTAAAGCAAAGAATTTTTCACTTATTTTTCTGAATTTTTCCTTCTTGCTGCTAATGTCAATTTGGAAAACTAAGCAAAACAATTAAAATTTATTTTCTTATTTTCTTGCTAGGCACCAATCTACTGGAATGTAAAAAAAAATTATTTTCTTTATTTTTCTTAGAGTTTTGCTAAAGTGCCATACATTTTAGATGATTGAGCAAATCAAAACCAATAAAATTTCATTCATTTAATCTTACTTGAGTTGGGTGCCATAAGATCTCTTGCTACTGGGCACTGTACAATTTGAACTTTTAATTTTTTTTAAACTTTCATCCTCTTTTTTTGGCCGTATAGTGTCAAACTAGTAAAGTAACATTATTTTATATTACAAACTTTTCTTCTGCTTTTTGTTGAAATGTCTAGTTTGGGAAAATAAAAATTCTTCAAAAAAAATTATCTTTCCTTGAGCACTTGGCATGATAATCCAAAAATAAGGAAAATTGTCTCCATGATATTCAATTCACCATATTTATTTGTTCTTAGTTCATTTGCTTGACATGATGAGGAAGAAAATAAAATTAAAAAACATAGAAAAATATCTTCTATATTTTGCAAGTTCTATGAATTATTTGGCCTTGCTTGGATGACAATTCAATTTACAAGTTGGAAGGATGAATAGAGGCTTCAAAAAAACTAGGAAGGAGGAAGTTTCCTTTCAACATGACTCATAGAAAAAATCATGCTTGCACGATTGAAGGAGGAAAAAAGGAATATTGCATGCAAAATGAATAAACATTTAATTTTACAACAATAACTTTCATGAAGAGGGGAAATAAATTTGCAATTTAGCATTTTTCGTTAAAAAGGCTTCAAAAATAATTTGCATGCTTAAAATAAGAGTGATTTTGGGTTAAATAAAAAAGGGGAAATTTCAGATGTTTCTACAAATTTTAATTTGGACCCAAAAAGATGTTTGCAAATTACACCAAATTTTTTTTGTGTAAACTGCACCCAAAAACATTTTTGCAAATTGCACCAAAAATAAATCTACAATTTGCACGACTTGTGTAAAAGGAAAATATGTCTATGCAACTCACAAAAATCAAAAAGGTTTTTGAAAATTATCAGACAAGCAAGGGATCTTTTGTATAGTGGGTTCCAATAGGTTTAAAAACACTTCAAGATAAAAAAATAAAAAATTTGTGAATTTTAAATTTTGAAATTTTTTGGCAATTTTGGATGAAATTAAAAAAATAGCTATTTTTTCAAAAAAATTATTTTGTCACCATATTTTCACCATTTTTAAAAACTATGAAAATAGGTAGGAGTGGACTTTGAGGAATTTTTTTCTCCTGTAGCAAGGTTAGAGGCCATTAGAATGTTTATTTCCTATGTAGGTTTTAAAGGCTTCAAGATATACCAAATGGATGTCAAGTTAGATTTCCCAAATGAAAACTTAGAAGTATACATTGAACAACCTAAGGGATTCCTATTGTCTAATAAGAAGTACTATGTTTACAATTTAAATAAGGGTATCTATGGTCTAAAATAAACCCCTGGAGCTTGGTATTCTAAAAATGATCAACATATTATAGTGGCAGTCTATGTGGATGACATCATCTTGGTAGAACTAATGAAAACATGACCAAGGCCTTTGTAGAGGTGAAGAATTAAAAATTTTAAATGTCTTTGCTTAAAGAACCATCCTTATTTCTTAGAATTTAAATTATACACATCTAATTCCTAACACCATTTATGTTGAAATTGTCAGTCTTACTCGAATTGTACTCAAATGTACATTTTAGGTCAAAATATATAAAATGTCCTAAATGGTTCAAACTTGTCATTTAAAAATGCCAATTTAGGTTAAAATATCCTTAAATAGGTAAATGAAATTTATGGGTTAGTTAACTTTGATCAGATCATTTCAAGTCAAAATGACAATTTCATTATTTAGTGCCCTAGATCATTGTTTTCTTCTAATTCATTGGTACACATCATGTACCTTTGTTATTTTTTTGGTAACATACTAAATGGGAATACATTTTCAACATAGCTAACGTCACCCTCTAATTTTTCCTGAGTCAAATTATGACCCAGGAATATGACTTTCTGACCATTTTTATTAATTGAGGGCCAATTTTCAAATAATTGAAAAAATGTTGATGAACCTTGTTTAAGGATAATTAATATATATCAAGAGCTTATTTGGATTTTCCATGAGAATTTTTGAATATTTATTTTTAAAAATTGATTCTTATTATTTGCATCACCTAGTGACATCATCTATGGGGTGGCATCCATCAAGCCATAAGTGTATAAAATATCAAGATTATGGATCACCCATCCCCAGTTAATGCCTCCCACACCTATTTAATACTTATTTATCTTGAGGATAATTATGGATTTAATTCCAAATATTAGGATTATCCATGGCCACACATCTCAATCTTGAGATGGATGGTCATGGTTGATCCTGATCAATCTCAAAAATTAATAAATAGAGAGACCATGGACATCATTTCTACGTTATTTTGGTGTAAGGTTATTATGCTCAAATATCTTCAAAGATTGAATATTGGAAAGTTATAATGCTAATTTTTTTCCAATAATCTTCATTAATAGGCTACTTTAGTTATTTACAATCAAGAGCTTGGGTTTTATGGAGTGTTTTTGATTTAAAAAATACAAGGATGCTTGATCAAGGGAAAACATGTTTTTAAGCCACATGGGTATGGTGAATCCATTTGGGAAGTTAATATGGTGTTTATTTCTTTCATTTGTTTCTTGTTATCTTTTGTAATTCCCATAGGAATATATAGGCTTGGTTAGTTAGTTCTTTATGCATGTTTAATTATTTATGGACTAATGCTTGACTAACTTGCTTTGTAATATTATCTACATCTTGACATGCTTGGTGGGACTAGACGCATCTCACACATAAATAAGATCACTTTGTAACTCTAAAATATCCATTTCGACCTTTAAAAACTCTTGTAAATTGATTTTCTAACTTTATTTTGCCATTTTTGGTTGCCATATTTTTTACACAGTAACCAACATCGATAGATATACCAACATCATTTACTTGACTTAACTGACATCAATTAGTAGAACCAACATCAATTATATATCGGTTGGCCATAAATAACATCGATGGTAATAATAGATGTCAATCACCATGTTTTTCCCAAAAACATAGACTCAAGACCTACTTTTTTAAAGTTTCTTGTTTCAATCTAAAAATAGATTCAAAGCTAAAGGACATGTTGACATTTTTATTGTAGGAACAAGCTTTTGATTTGACAAAAATAATGTTTAAATCACCTCTTTCATGATTTAAAATGAACTAAGAACTTTATTTTGGGTGTTTAACAAGGAATTTAGATGTTTTGGTGAATGTTTTCAAAGTTTTGTAACTAAGACCAAGGGGAAAAATGAACACCACCAAACATTTTATTTGGGTTTAAAATTGAACACACTTGTCAATTATTGCTTGCAATAGCTGTTTACTTAGGTTTTATTTGTCAAAAAAGAGGAATGTTGTGTGTATGTTCTTCCATTTGACCCCTATAGGGAACCCTTGGAATCAAAAGTACCATTCCTATTGAAAATAGCCTAGTCCAAGGCTTAGAAAGAATGTCGCCTAAAGAACTCCCCAAAAAATAACCAAAGTTTAGGTGATCTTGAAAATGACCTAAAAGTCTTTCTATTTTATGCTTTATTTATTTTCATTCAAACTTGGCTTGTAAGGGGGACTTCATTACCTCCCAAAAGTTCTTTAGGGAAGATTTGACCTAGGGTTTTGTCAGTAATCTAGAACAACAAACATGCTCTGACTCCACTGTTAGGATCTAGGAAGCACAATTGATTACCATGTACAAGCAACTTAACATGCGGAATTAAATCAGAAGTAACAAGTAACTAGAATTCAAAAATAACATACAATATGAGAGACAATACCCAATTGTATTAATACTCTTCCAGAAGGAAATACAACAAAGAAGATTGCCACAGTCTTCTTCCTTACACACCTCTAGGGCTCCCACTCCTCTAGGGCATAAACAGTAAATCTCTTCAAGAGCTCACTCTCTCTCTTATGGTCCCAACACACAACTCAAACATAGAGTTGGTGTTCACCTCCAACCAGTCAGTATCACTACTGCTAGTACACAAGTGCTCCACACAGTCCAAGTACTCAACATACTCCAAGTAGATCTGCCCTGATCTTACTACCTATCATGTTGCTATCACCTTAGACCTAGCTACCCTACAGATCACCTTTGACCTTGCACCCACACACACCTGCAGATCAACCGATCTTACTTACACATGTAGATCTCCAAACATGGCCTTGTACACCTACCAACCAAGATACTACATACATGAATAACCCTTCTAATTCTCCAAACCAGCACCCCTGTGGATCTCTATCAGAACTTGCAGAACCTGTAGCTCTACCTAATCATACACACCTGACATTATGGCACTAGGAGGAACACACCTTGCTCTCTTCCCTCTAAAGGAGCTAACCTTGCTCAACTCAACTATCAAAAATTACAATACAGTCCATGAGTCTATTATATAGATCCCATGTAAACAATAATTAGACATCTAATTACAATAATTAGATCCATAGCTCCAAGGCTAAAATTAGCCTTTAACATGCAAATAACTAATTCATTAACAAAATGTTCATGCAACCAATAGTTTTGAAACCACATAGGCAACTGACATCGGTCCCTGTCTAGCTAGAGATGACTGACGTCAGCCGACCACTGACCGATGTCAGTTTACTCTACACTGGATATGACCGACGTCGATTGATCAGACTGACGCTGGTTGCTCTGCAACTCAGCAACCTCTCAACAACCTCCTCCATGTCTGCATCAGTGAAGCTTTTAGCACCACAACCTAGCAATCTCCCACTTGGAGATAAATAGCTACACTATACCTGTACCTATACACCATCTAATCTTATTTCCTGGCTTGTATCCCTCTTCAAGATCAATCCTGCAAACCAACCACCACAAAACCAGTGGTGCACCTCCTGTCATCCAAGTAACCTACCACACCTGAACCTATAAACCCATGTAGTAATGTCCTGACCCTGCATAACATGTATACCTACTACTGGTCCCTCTCAAATACCTGAGAACCCACTTCCTAGAATTGGCTCTTAACTCTCTGATAGCTCCCATTGTTGGGGAAAACTCAGGTCTATACCAGACCTCATGTGATTTCATACACTAAACTATCCAGCCCTTGGTGTGCTCTAGTTCTGCATCTTGCGTATTGAACCTCGCCAACACTTGATTCACATCATCTCCCACTAGAGACAAAATCAACCTGTGATCTTCCATGTCTCTCATGCCAAAGAATTTCGATGCTCCCAAATCCTTCATGGAAAACCACTAAACTAACCTTACCTTTAGCTCAACAAAACCCTATATGTCTAAACCTACAACAAGCTCATCCTCCACATACAATAATAGGATAATGTAGCGACCATCATCCACCTGATAAGACAAACACAATGGTTACAATGACACTGACTAAAGCCATGCTTTGTCATCCACCTGTTAAACCTGTACCACTGTCCTGCAGCTTCCTCAAGACCATATGACCTGGCCTTCCATCTCATGTATCCATTCTCTCTATTCTTTAACCAAGGTATCCATTCATCTTTTAGTGCTTTTATACTGGCTGAAAACCCTACCAAATTTCCCGTTTGGTTTTGCATCCAAGGAATCAAATACCTCATTCATGCCACGCTCCCACTGTTTCTTGGATCCTTCCTACTCTGTAGTGAGAAACTAGTATAAAGAAGAGGAATAATGAATTTGAGGCTTACTTACCCTTTTAGTCTTCCACATGGGCATTTGAGACTCCTTGATAGCTTGTTGTCTGCCCAAAATCCATTCTAATGATCGACCTCAGTCACCACACAGTCTACATCCGACTGGCATCAATTCCATGTGACTGTCCAGGTCGCTGATGCTGGTTATCCTACTGACATCGGTCTCCACCTACCTAACACCACTGACTCCTTTGGTTTGCACATGATTGACATCGGTGCCTATCTATTCAATGCCAGTTCTCCCTGATGGATGTCGGTACCTGTGTTTGCCTGTGAGTGATGACTTTTTACCCACAAGCTTACTTTAAATCAAAACCCTATCCAAATTTATCTGCTTAGAGATATTCAATCCCATTCGCTGATCTCTATCCATCATCTCCTCTAAGAACACCAAGGCTTTCCAGTTCTTAATTTTGTCAAACACATCTGACTTATTTTTAAGAACATGCATCTCCTTCTTGCTCATGTGACCAAGCCTACAAAGCCATGTCCTCACAATAAAAGAAGAATCATTAATATAAGTAGATAGATAAATGATACCTAATTTATACCACCTACTAATTCAAGTGCATCCACTGTGAGAGTTTTTGTGCATCTCTCATCACCCAAATTCCTTGAATAAATTAGCCGCATCTTCAAGACTAGGACCTGCATGACCTTCTTCAACACCCATGTGTTGGCTGCTTACAATTTTAGCAACACTTCCCCTTTGCCAATACCTTGACAAGGCTCACCAACCCCTCTATATGGGGCTACATGGAAAGAGGCAATAGAATCTATAAGACACGATTCTACTTTATCCAAGGAACATCCTAGAGCATCCTGTGCAACAACCCCTACAACATCTACTTCTTCAGCTCCTTCATGCTGATCTTCAACCAACCAACAATTTTCCTTTACCTGCTCTTTCTTTCCATAACATCGTAATTGACCATTCATGATTTTTAATTCCTCCATTCTTAGTGTACTTTATTTTGCCATTGCTATACTCCCACTCAATTAGAAACCTCTGAGAGTGACTTGTAATCAAACACAAACCTGCTCCCTGCAACCTTAGCTCTGATACCAACTGTGTCAAGAATTTAGAACAACAAACATGCTCTTACTCCACTATTAGGATCTAGGAAGCACAATTGATTACCATGTACAAGCAACTTAACATGCAGAATTAAAACAAAAGTAACAAGTAACTAGAATTCAAAAATAACACATAATATGAGAGACAATACCCAATTGTATTAATACTCTTCCAGAAGGAAATACAACAAAGAAGATTGCCATAGTCTTCTTTCTTACACACCTCTAGGGCTCCCACTCCTCTAGGGAATAAACAATAAATCTCTTCAATAGCTCACTCTCTCTCTTACGGTCCCAACACACAACTCAAACATAGAGTTGGTGTTCACCTCCAACTAGTCAGTATCACTACTGCCAGTACCACCAGTCAGTATCACTACTGCCAGTACACAAGTGCTCCAGGCACTCCAAAACTAAGTACTCCATGCACTCCAAGTACTCAACATAATCCAAGTAGATATCCCCTAATCTTACCTGTCATGTTGCTATCACCTTAGACCTTGCTACCTCACGCATCACCTTTGACCTTGCACCCACACACACTTGTAGATCAACCGATCTTACTTACACATGTAGATCTCCAAACGTGGCCTTGCACACCTACCGACCAAGATCCTACATACATGAAGAAACCTTCTAATTCTCCAAACCAGCACCCCTGTGGATCTCTATTAGAACTTGCAATAACCTGTAGCTCTACCTGATCATACACACTTGACACTGTGGCACTAGGAGGAACACACCTTGCTCTCTTCCCTCTAAAGGAGCTAACCTTACTCAACTCAACTATCAAAAATTACAATACAACCCATGAGTCTATTATATAGATCCCATGTAAACAATAATTAGACATCTAATTGCAATAATTAGATCTGTAGCTCCAAGGCTAAAATTAGACTTTAACATGCAAACAACTGGTTCGTTAACAAACTGTTCATGCAATCGATAGTTTCAGATCCACACAAGTGACTGACGTCCGTCCCTATCTAGCTAGAGATGACTGACGTCAGCCAACCACTAACTGATGTCAGTTTGTTCTGCACTGGATATGATTGACGTCGATTGATCAGACTGACACCAGTTGCTCTACAACTCAGCAACCTCTCAACAACCTCCTCCATGTCTGCATCAGTGAAGCTTTTAGCTCCACAACCTAACAAGTTTCACCTCCCAACATTGACTTCATTTGACTCCTTTGAAGTTACACATGAGATGTATTTATATTTAGACATCACACTACATTGAGTGAATAATAAGATATACTAGTTGTAAAAAAAACTAGGACTTTTTATAACTAGCCAATGCCATGATCACCCAATTTCTATGCTTGTCTTTTGCATCATTTGATGTGAAATTCATTGTGTAATTAATTCCCCTAGAATGATCAAAACCTTGATAAGTTTAGTAGACCCCACTTTTCCATACCTTATCAGTTTAGACTTAAGACATTCATTTTTTATCATTAGCTTACTTGGTCTTGATTTGTGTCTAAAATTGCTTGCTAACTCAATGAACTTAACCATAACACATTGTCCTCAATTTTTGAGAAAGGGAGGTGTTATGTTGTCCAAATGGAAAATTCATCTTTTCCTTATTCAAATTGTTATCAAACACATTATGTTATGTCATCCACTTTGGCATAGTCATGTTACCCAATTGAGTCTAGATTGTTTACCCAATTTGTTTAAATTATTCATTTATAATCCACATTCAAAATTGAACCTTTTTTAGTTCTAAGGATTAGTGCATCACCATTTATGCACTAAGCTTGTTTTAACTTGGGTTCAATTTTCTACTTGGATTAAATGTCATTTATTAAGACTCAAAATCACATTATCATCTTGGTGGACTCAAGTCATCTTCCATGTCACTCATGCTTTGAGTCATATAACATATTTTATCCTACTAGAATCATGTGGAAAAATTGTGCTACCTATTTGGTCCTAGATTTATACTTAGAGATTCATGTATGTTTTTACATCTTGTTTTGCTTAGTTCATTTTGTCTTCTTTATAATCTGGATAGCTTTCCTCTAAAATTCTAGGGTTAACTTGTCAAAGTTGAAGCTATATTTTGTAGTGTGGGTATATCCCAAAGATATAGGTTTTGGTATACTAGTTTTCACCTCGGGTCTTTGAGTTACCTTACTCTCTTCTGATCTATATGATTTCACCTTTACCAAAGGTTGGGCAAACTCATGAACCAAATCTTTTAAATTTTGTGTGGTTTCAAACCACCCTCCCTTATAGTCTCATTGGTACCTTGGTTATTTGTTTAAAAAGAGACCCCAAACATACTTTGATTGGTTATTGAACATTGGTTCAAAGTTATTAAAACACATAGAATAACTTTTTTTAGACATGACTCAAAGTTTCACTCATAGTGGGGCCTCTTATGGCCTTAGTTATGAAGATGAGAAATTTTATGATGGCCAAGATAACCCCATTGTTTTTGATGATATCCATACAATATTAGGATTTGAAGATGATTACAATGAATATCAACCCAAAGAAGATTAAGAGGAATCCCTTCTTAGATTGATAGAATTAGGTGCTAGACTAACTTCTAATTTTTCTATGGAATAATTACATACCTTAGTTAGAGAAGGTGAACAATGATGGTAAGAGCAAGATTTTGCAAAAATAAACATACATTCTTCCTCTAACAATGGAAAGGAAATACAAAGAGAGTTAAAACCCACAAATCTAGATCTTTTAGCTAAGATCAAGATAATAAGTCAATAAAATGCATATCAACTTATCATAGATTTAACAAACTCCCTAGTTGCCACTTCAATTCACAATAATGCTTTGAGAGAAAATGAAGATATGGTTGAAAGTACGCAACACGTATTGGATTAGAACATTACCATTGTGGATCAAGGAAATCTAAATGAATAGTTAAAGTCACAAGAGACCTTACAAAGTATTCCATTTGATATGGAACATACATTTTTTAATCATCAAGAACCTCTTGTTACTTTACAAACTCAAAAGCCCAAACATTTAGTTCGAATTGAGGAAATTGCTCAAGAAAATTTGGCCAGTTATTTTAAACCAACCCAAATATTGGTAATTAAACATAGAAGTTTCTAAAATCAACAAAGTGCGAAACAACTAAATTCAGGGAATGTTTTACAATCTAAGAATCAACACCCTATGTTCTCAACTCAAGCAGCAAATTAGAACCAAATCATGGATCAAAAGGTATATGATCCTTATATATCCATCCAAAATCAAGGGCACATTCCACCCCAATATAAAATAAATTAGGGGCACATTCCACCCCAACAACAATAAAATCAGGGGCACATTCCACCTCAACAACAACAAAATTAGGGGCACATTCCACCCCAATAACAACAAAACCATGGCCACATTCCACCTCAATAATAATAAAAAAATTAGGGGCACATTTTACCCCAATAGAAACAAAATTAGGGGCATATTCCACCCTAACAACAACAAAACCAAGGGCACATTCCACCCCAACAATAACAAAATTAGGGGCACATTTCACCCCAACAAAAACAAAAATAGGGGCACATTCCACCCCAAAAACAACAAAACTAGGGGCACATTCCACCCCAAAAACATCTTATATAATCCAAAAATGAACCAAATATGCAAGAATGGAACTCTATGAAGGAAATTGTCCAAATATTGGAGATGAATAATAGAGTCAAAAAGTACAAATTCAATGACATATGCCCACATCCATTCGGCTTATCTATTCTCCAAAACCCCTTTACACCTCATTTCAAGGCACCCAAATTTAAAAAATACAAAGGGAAAGGAGATTCACATGAACACATACAAGCATTCTTCATCTTGTGTTAAGAGGTTTCTTATAGTAGCGAGTATTTACTATGACTATTTTTGTGAAGTTTAGCTAGACAAGGTCTTGATTGGCTACTTAAACTACCCAAGGGATAAGTTAAATATTGAAATAACTTATCAAAAAAAAATTGTTAACCATTTCTCATATAACATAGAACATGAATTGACCATTGTTGACTTATGTAAATCCAAACAACATGATGGTGAAAGTTTTATTGCATATCTACAAATTAGAGCATTGGTAGGCTGCTTTCAACATAATTTACCAGACAAATAGTTGGTTGATATATTCTCATATAATTTTCATTTAAAGTTGTGCATAATCTATGGTTATATTTTAATAACTCATTTGAATAAATTATTGACAAAGAAGTGCAGATTGAGAAGGCTCTTATTGCTAAGGGCCTTGTTAAGATTTTTATGTAAGGAAAAATGTCTAATCAGAATAAATCACTAGCTCCTCAGATAGTTACATAGGATAAGCCTAAGATATTTATCAAAAACAAGAACATGGTTGGAAATGGGGTGATATAAATAAGACATTTACAAATGGTACAGGTTATGCCTCCTCCAAATGTACTATTAACTCCCCTAAATCCATTACCTACTTTAGAGAGATGACCTCCATGAAGGACATTTCATAACAATTTTAGAGCCTTTATCATGTTAGGAGAATCATTTAAAATAGTGCTACAAAATCTCATTGTAACTAATTTAATTTTATGGCTAGTATCAAGGCCATTTCCTCAAGATCAACCAAAACTAGATTGGTACAAAGAGAACGAATGGTGTAACTTTCATCATGTTATTGGTTAGAGTGCATATCATTGCATTCTATTGTGGCATATTATTGAGGACTTTATTGAAAATGGTGAGCTATAAATTAATTTATCCCCTTATCAGGACACAAATTAGGATATGGGAATCTATAAAGATGCATTTTCTTAACATGATCCACCACCACCAAGAAATAATCAAAATGGTCATAATCAAAGATAAAGGAAGAATCAAAACCAACAACAAGGTTAAGATCATAATGAGCATAATGACTATCATAATGCCCACAATAATAATGTGAATTATAATAATGTACCTTATGACTATAATAATACTATGGGATGTATTTCTATAACTGACATTGCCACTGTTATTTTCATACCACATGGCCAATCTCATGTTCCTTGTGACATGATACCCATCATTATCAGGTTAGCACCCTCTCCCCCTAGTAATACCATGTCAAGTTCACATCATCATGTTGCTACTCAATTTTCATGGGTTACTAATCTTGAACAATAGTACCATTCTTCTAAAGGCTCCTTACTAACCCAAAATTATAGTAATAACATTAATCACCCATGAATCACCATCCAAGGCCCTTTGTCTCACTCTTATAATTATAATAACTTTTTTCCACCTCTAGGTTGTGTAGTTACAACTAGATGCCCGTGAGTTACCATCCAAAACCCTTTTCCCATTTCTTTCCATAAACCTAATAAGAACATTATGCTAATGATTCCAAAGTTGAATATTGTCCCAACAAAGACTAAACTAGTTCAATCCACAATTCAAAGGCCTTATAGTATAATGGATCAATTAGATAAAACCCATGCATAAATTTCCATATTAGAAATCTTACAGACATTCGATGTCCATAAAACCATTTTCAACAAACTTTTGCAAGAGTATATTGTGCCTAATGATATAAACCTTTGTTAGTTTCAGAACCTAGTTGGACATTTGTCTTCATTCCAGTAAATCACATTTGATCAAAAGGACATGTCCATCCTTGGCCCAAACCATAAAAACCCACTATAAATTGAGATAATCATTGCAAATCATAAGATCAAGTGGGTTATTATAGATAATGGTTCAGGGTTGAACATCATGTCTCTTAAATTAGTGGGATGATTGGGTTACATAGACAAATACATTTACCCAAAGACTATTACAATCAAAGCTTATGACAATGCCAAGAGGGAGTCATCCAGTACAATTTGGTTTTCAGTCATGGTTGGGTCTATTTCTCATCACACATTATTCCATACTATGGATATTGATATTCCTTATAACATACTTCTTGGTCATCCTTAGATCTATGAAGTATAGGTAGTTCCATCTACTCTCCAAAATGCCTTAAGTTTCCCCATGCTGGGATCAAGGTTACTATTGCCATTGATCAATAGCCATACCAATACTAAAAACATCTTGAAGTAGAGTTTTATAATTATAACTATTTCCCAAGATTTGAATTCATTACAAATAAGAATAAAGCCATCATTTCTCATCCATCTCTATCTAGTTATATAGACCATAGTGATCTAACCTCCACTTCAATTGATCCATTTCTTGTAGCTCTAGCCAAATATGTGATTATTAAAGATATAGGCATTTACAAGTACCATCTACAGGATTTCCTCCATATTAAAAAATTACCAAAATACCTTACAACATTTGGTAAGCCTAAAACTTCCCAGACATGATCAAATTTGGCAACCAAAGAAGAAGTAACCCAAACCTCCTATGGTTTTTGTATTGGCAATTTCACCAAAGAAAGATCAAGAGGATTTTATCAAAGGAGATTAGTTATATTCTAAAGGCCTTGCACATTGTTTTTATAATCCCAAGTATCCTATCCCTAATAGGATAATGGATCATCTTGACTATGGAGGGAAAGGCCTTGGCCCACATGCTCAAGGAATTTTAGAACCTTTATTAGCTAGAGTTGTCTATTAGAATCATGGTCTCAGATTTAAACCACTAGAGGATGACCTCATAACATTTGGTAGTGACTTTTATAAAGTGACTAATAATGAGACTCTATTAGCCAAAAAATGTCCCATTATAGTCTTTTCAATGAGCTTGTTGATTCATATTTGTTTGATTCAAATTCCATGTTGACCATAACACCTATTGGAGCTTCCCATCCTAAAGTAAAAACCCATCCTAGTGGTGCTTTACTTCTTGAAATAGGACATTATATATTTACTATTGGAGTTTCCCATCTTAGTGGTGCTTCCCTTCCTAAAGTAGGACATTATATCTTTACCATTGGTGATTCATATTTTGAAACAAATCCTCACTATAACCTATGCCTTTGCCATCCTGAACTCATAGATTAGGATCAAAAAAATTTGGTCATACACCTTGATGAATTTCAAAATGAAGAATCAACTACATAATAATGGTCCTACGAGATGCATTCCCCATTGAGGATCATAAGTAGGGTTTTGATTTTTCAATAAATTTTTCTACCTACTTTGGAGAGAAAGCAAACTTTCTTGGTCATAATTAAGAACAAGCATCAAGATCTTCAGGTGAAAACCTCTTTGAGGCACTTATTGATCAAGGAAAAAGTAAATAAAAAGATTAGCCTTTGAGTGAAAACATGTTTCAAGCACTCCCAGGTGGGAAAATTTTCTTATCCCCTCAGAACATAGAGTGTCCAGCTAGCCCAAGTTCCATAGCTAGTACAAGCATCTCTTTAGAACAACATCAAATATTTGAGTGTCTTGGTCTTGAGTTTCTAAAGATTTTTGCATATTAGCCTTTACCTGAGAAGGTAGATTATGACTCTTCATATTATCCAAAAATTTGGGATGAAAAACAAGAAGATATAGTAGAAAAAAAATATCATGAACATATATTGCCTAAAATTCTAGAAGATAGATCCACACTCATTATGGAGAGCACAATAGAAGAGAATTTGGGAACCCATGAGGATCCTAAAAATGTTTATCTTGGAGCTTCCCTTATTGAAGTAGAGCATGAACATATTATATCCATTCTTAAGGATTATATAGCCTTCTTTGCATGGGCATATTTTGACATGCAAGGATTGGATCCTGATTTAGGTATGCATCATTTTATTTTTCACCTTGATACTAAACCAGTAAAGAAAAAGTTGAGAAAGATGCATCCACACATCACCCTTTAAAGGCCAAGTTAGAAATTTTTTTAGGATCTTATTTTATAAAAACACTATACTACTTTGAAAGGATTTCTAACATAGTGCCAGTAAGTTAAAAATCCCTAGGCATACATGTTTTTACTACTTTTTGTGTTATCTACATAACATGCCCCAAAGATGATTTTCCTCTTCCCAACATTGACATTATTGTTGACTCAACTATAGGGTATGAGATGTTATCCATAATATATAGATTTTATAGTTACAATCAAATCAAGATAGCCCCTGAAGATCAGCATAAGACCATGTTCACCACTTTGTGGGGGAAATTTTACTACCAAGTCATTACATTTGGTTTGAAGAATGCTAAAGCCACATATCAGTTTGCAATGACTGTCATCTTCCATGACATGATGTATGACATTGTCATGGACTATGTTGATGATATAATAGCAAAATCAAGAATAAGAGTTGGACACCCTAACATTCTATGAAGAATATTTGAGAGGCTTCATGCATATAAAGTCTACTTGAATCCTAAGAAATGTGTCTTTGGGCTTACATCAAAAAAAATTACAGGGTTCATTATATGATAATGAGGGATCAAATTCAACCCTATAAATGTCACCACTATTATGGAGATGCCTCCACCAAATAATCTTAAACAGTTGTGAGGCCTACAAGGAAAGGTCTAATCTATACACAAGTTCATTTCTTAATTGGTAGATAAGTGTCACCCATTTAGTCATCTCTTAAAGAAAGGGGTAGCATTTTAGTGGGATGAATATTTTTAGATAACATTTGTAAAACTTAAAGCATACTTGGCCAATCCACTAGTTTTATGACCTCCAACACAAGGAAAACCCTTACATCTTTACATATCAGCCACATAATATGCACCGGGAGCACTTTTGGCTCAACATGATGATCATGGTAAGGAACACGTAGTTTATTATTTAAGCCACACATTGGTAGACTATGAACATAATTATATGCCTATTGAGAAGGCATGTTTAGATATGATGTTTACCACTCAGAAATTGAGGCATTATATGATAAGTAACAAAACTATTGTTATCATCAAAGTAGATCCTCTCAAGTTCCTCTTGTCTAAACTAGCTCTTCAAGGACACATGGATAAATGGATTATGATTCTGAGTGAGATTGATATTGAGTAACAAAATCAAGAGGCCATCAAAGGACAAGTTATTATGGACCAACTTGTAGAAGCTCCTATTATGGCCACTCAACTCCTCAACTTTGACCTTCCAAATGATTCTATCATGATAGTAGAATAAGCATCATGAGAATTTGAATAGTAGACACTCTATTTTGATGGATCCTTCACATCCCAAGGGATTGGAGTTGGCATATTGTTGATCACGCTATAGTGGGACTTGATTCCCAAAGTATTCCATATATAATTTTAATGTATAAACAATATGGCTGAATATAAGGCATTAGTTCTAGGGCTCTTTCTTACCATACAATGGGATATTCAAATATTAAAGGTCTATGGAGATTCACAACTAATCATAAATTAGACAATTGATTAGTATCAGACAAAATATGATAAGCTTGTCCCTTACAAGCAAATTGTTGATAACCTTAAAACATATTTTAAATCTTTGTAGTTTGAGCAAGTTTTAAATGTCAACAATAGATATGCCAATGCCATGGTAAAAATTGATTCCATGATTCAAACATAGATCAATACTAAAGAGTATCAGTTCCTGTTTGAAAATCGTCTTCAACTGGCACATATTATATTAGAGGATATCCACCATTGCTGATCCTAATCCCTCAACTGAGTTGCCATGGTACCAATATTTTTATAACTATTTCTATAGCCTTGTATTTCCCACTAATATTTATAACAATGAATAAAAACTACTCCTCATTTCTTAACATGTTATATCCTCATTGGAAACATGCTTTATCAAAAAGGATATGATGGAATGCTTCTTCATTGTTTATCTTTGGGAGAATCCAAGCTAGCACTAAAGGAGGTTCATGAAGGAATGTGTGGGGCCCATACCAATAGTGTAGTCATAGGAAAGAAACTTCTCAGAATAGGCTATTATTAGCCCAAAATGGAGATATATTCTTGTAATTATGTAAAGAAGTGTGTTACTTGTTAGTATCATGGTAACTAGATATATGCACCTTCTTTACCATTGCAACTAATTACAACACCATGGTCATTCTCAACATGGGGTTTCAATCTCATTGGTAAAATTAACCCAACATCTTCAGATGGTCATAAGCACATTTTGACTACAACTGAGTACTTTACCAAGTGGATTGAGGCCATTCATCTTACTTATATTACTAGGAAACAAATAGCCTAATCTATTCATTGCCATATCATCTATCGATATGGCATCGTAACTCATATTATATTAGATAATGGTGGATCTTTTGTGAACCAAGATGTGAAATCTCTTCATGCAAAATTCAAGATCAAGCATAAGAAATCCATTCCATATAACCCATAAGGAATTAGAAAAGCTGAGGCATCAAATAAAACCATTCTATCCATCTTAAAAATGATTGTCAATGATGTTAGCCATAATTGGCATTTGTAACTTTTTCTTGCCCTCTGAGCCTATAGAACCAATCATCACACCCCAACTAAATCTATTCCATACTCCCTTGATTTTGGCACTGAGGCTATCATCTTGATCAAGATTGATATCCCATCATTATGAATATCACTATAGCACATTGAAGATGATGAAGACTACAGAGCCTCACGACTGCAAGAACTAGAACTTCTTGATGATAAGAATTTGGCTACCTTAGAAAAAATTTAGGCCTATCAAAATAGATTGTGGATAAGCTACAAAGAATGCATTCTCCCTTGATAATTTAAGATTGGTGACTTAGTTTCGAAAGAGAGCTAGAAGACCATGAAAGCTAAACCTAAAAATAAAGGCAAGTTTTAGTCTACTTGTTTAGGAACATATATTATCCTAATGAACTATGGATCAGGAGCATATGAATTGGCTAAAACTAATGGTGAAGAAATTTTAGATCCCATAAACATCATACACCTTAAGACATTATATGCATGAACAACTTTAAACCATTTTCTATAAGACCCCTACCTTTGGGAAAATTATGCTATCATCATTTTATCGCACCCTTTTATCTTACTTTGAACACATTTTATACTACCTTGGTCCACTTTTCATAAATCTCGATAGTAAAGGCTTTGAACTCTTGGCACTCTGAACATATTTTTCATCCCATTATGGATTATTCTCTTTAAAAGACATTCTTTATTTTGTCAAAGAAATGTTATAAGTTTGAACACTTTTTGTCCCTTAACCAATTATGATCTTGCGTATGTTTCATGCACATTATGAACATATTCAACATCAGTTCTACAAATCAACTCAACTAGGATAGTCTTATGCAATTTTAAATAGGTGAACAACTACATCTTCTTAGTATAAGGTATTTTTTGGTCTTTCTTGTTTTCTCAAATAACCTCACTCTCACTAATTTGTGAGCATGGGTGGTTTCTACTACCTTAGCTATCTTATTGGAACCTCTACTCTTAAGACATGCATCTCCTCATCTAGATGTTCCCACCTTGTGCATATTTTATCCCAAAACACCAAAAACATTAGAAATACTTTTAAAATACCATAAACATCATAACATGATCCACACAAGCATAAAAACACTATCTCATGCTTATGTACATTTGTAAATTACCATTCCACCATCCCACACTTTCATTATTTTACAAGCAACTATTAAGTTTGAATGCTCTCTTTGTTTTATGAGCAAATGTTAAGTTTGAACACTCTTGCCATTTTGTAAGCATATAAATACTAGTTCATTTCATCTTGTCCCATGCACTTATCATTTTGTAGGGTCATTTTTTTTCTCATCTCATCAAATTCTTGTTTACCAGACCATTCTCATTTGTTTGATGTATCTTCCATTTCTTCTATCACACTAATCATGTTGTTCTGATCATCATTTTTCTTCTATCCCATTTCTTGGGAGAACTAAATTTGGCTTGAATTACATATTGGAACATGCTTATATGGAAATATGTAGGCAATGTCCACTTATCTTATACATCTGGAGTCATCTCAGCCAACCCCTTCCTTTTCCTCTCTTCCCCCATTTCTTTTATCATTGTTCATCTTTAACTAGGGAACAATTATCATGTCATTGTTATTTGTTATGATGTGGTGGAAAGTAACACCTCTATTGCACATTCATGAACATTAATCTTTAAAACCACATTAACTTAGTTTTTATTTGTGTGTTTATTTGATATTTCTTGATGTTTTGTTGTGCTTTCGCACCTCTCCTTTATTTCTTCTCCTTTTCTCTTTTTATTACTTCTTGTTCCATTCTTGGTCTTATTTATCTTGGTCTTGTATTTCCTTGTTTGTTTTTGATTTTCTCTTTTGTGTTCAATAATACCTTGATGGTCCACATGGATCTTGATTATTCATATCTTGGTCTCATGTCATCAATATGTTCTTACCTTTTATTTTTAAACATTTTTTGTTCCTACTAAAGACTTGATAGATCATATCTTGATTTCAAGTTAGGTTCATTTATGTTTACCTTTTTCTTTGTCTTTTACTTTTTTGTTTAAATGTAAATCACTGTAACTCTAGTTTTGGTCATTTTTTTACCATTATCCTTAGTTATAGGTATTCACATTTGAACTAGATTAGCTCAATTGGTATCTTATATCATTCTAAGTTATTCATACTTATGATTCCTAATTCCTTTTACTATAGCAAGAACTTTTTGCTCAAGTGTCAATGTCTTAACATCAACATCAACTCTAATAAATGATTCTTGAGAACACTCCTTAAAACCTAGGCTCATGATATGGAATTAGGATTCTAGGTAACATGAATTTTAACATTGAACTCTATGCTTATAAATGCATCTCTTTATACAAATTGTGAGTCTAATCAATTCTTAGTCATTTTTCATCATTCCTCATTCCAATATCTACCAAACTTGGGTGAACTACATTGGCCTAAAGTTCATGTTGGAACATGAGTCTATAGAACTATGTAGGTAGTGCTCAATTTTTTTTGAGTTTAGCTTAGTTATGTCCATTCTTATTTTCATATCTCTCATCACTTTGTGCATCCTCATATGCTCGGTTTTATATCACTTTCTAAGCAATTACACCATCACATATATGCTTACACCAACTTGATTTAACTTATCTTTTTGGTTATATCCCTGAGCTTTTTTTTCTTACCAATTTCCCATGTTGTGGCACAACATTTGAATAATGTTTGAATCAAATCAGGTCTATATGGGAAAATAATTATTTATTCTTTATCAATGGTCAAGATTCACCCTACTGGGGCAAAACTATTTTATCATGATCACATCTGCTCTACTGTGGCACTTCTTATTATATTCTCTTTAGAGACCCCATCCTAGTGGTACTTCCCTTCCTAAAGTAGAACATTCTCACTTGTCCTCTAATTCCAAGCTCTCCACATTAGAGCCCATGATGGTAATATTTTAGTGTGCAACTTGTCTTGGGATTGATCAATGCCATAAGTGTGCAGCTTCTACTCTCAAATTGGGTACGGTTATAGTGTGGCCCTTACATTTATAGATTGTATCTTTCCCACTCCCCCTATCTCTAGGGCCTATTATAACTCTCATTATATTTTGATCATTAATGGTAATCACACGTGCAAGCATTAGCTGATATTGATGTGATCTATTCCATGGTCTAATCTCTCACTTTCTCTCTCTTTTTGAGAGTTCATCCTTCTCTTTCATCCTAATATGTCATCTTCAAGGGGCATCATGGGTCTATTCCAATTTCTTCTTGACAACTATTTTCTTTGAAGAGACATTGCTTCACCTGAATGTCTCTTTATGCCTTCTCAAATAAGGGGAAAATGTAGGCATCCAATTCCTAACACCATTTGTGTTGAAATTATCAATTTTACTCAAATTGTACTCAAATGCACATTTTAGGTCAAAATCAATAAAATGTCCTAAATGCTTCAAGATTGTCATTTACAAGTGCTAATTTAGGTCAAAGTATCCCTTAATAGGGAAATACAATTTATGGGTTAGTTAGCTTTGATTAGATCATTTCAATTTAAAATGATAATTTCATCATTTAGTGCCCTAGATCACTCTTTTATTCTAATTGATTAGTATATATCATATACCTTTGGTTTTTGTTGTTGGTAACATCCTAAATGGGAATATGGTTCCAACACATATAATTTCACCTTCTAATTATTCTCACATCAAATTATGACCCAGTAATATGACTTCCTCACCATTTTGATTAATTGAGGGCCAATTTTCAAATAATTTCACAAATGTTAATTAACCTTGTTTAAGGCTAATTAATCCATATCAAGAGCTTAAGTGGATTTTACATGCGAGTTATTAAATATTTCTTTTTGAAAATTGATTCTTATTATCTACATCACCTAGTGACATCATCTATGGGGTAGCATCCGTCAAGTCGTAAGTGCATAAAATATCAAGATTATGGGTCACCCATGCCTAGTTAATGCCTCCCATGCCTCTTTAATGCTTATTTATCCTAAGGATAATTATGTATTTAATGCCAAATATTAGGATTATCCATGGCCACACATCTCAATCTTGAGATGGATAGTCATGGTTGATCCTGACCAATCTCAAAAATTTATAAATAGAGAGACCATGGACATCATTTCTAAGATATTTTGGTGCAAGATTATTATACTCAAATATATTAAAAGCTTGAATAATGAAAATTTATAAAGCTAATTTGTTTCCCTAAAGCTTCACTAATAGGATAGTTTAGTGATTTAAAATCAAGAACCTAGGTTTTATGGAGTGTTCTTGAGGTATTGGAGGAACTTACCACCATTTTTGACAAAGACAAAGATGATTGATCAAGGGAGAACATGTTTTAAGCCACATGGTTATGGAGAATCCATTTGGGAAGGTAATTATGGTGTTGCTTTCTTTCATTTTTTTCATTCTATCCTTTGTAATTCCTATAGGAATGAATTGGCTTGGTTAGTTAGTTATTTATGCATGTTTCATTTTTTATGGACTAATGCTTGACTAACTTACTTTGTAATCCTCTCTACACAAATTAATTAATATGGAAAAGGTATGTTGATCTCATAGGTCAAGTATATAAAAAAGATTTTAAACAAGTTTGAAATATAATATTTCAAGGATGTAAGTATACCTATGGTTATATGATATAAGCTAAGCAAGGAGGATGAATCCTCAAGGGTTAATCAGATGAAATATAGATCCATGATTAAGAGTTTATTGTATATTACTATGTCTAGACTTGACATCATGTAAGTAGTAGGTATTATGGGAAGATTTCAAGTAGATCCTAAGGAAATTCATCTACAAGCTATCATGAGGATACTTAGGTATCTCAAGGTAACTATGGAATATGGATTATGGTACCCAAGGAGAAAGAAGTTTAATCTAATAGCCTATATAGATACATATTGGGCTGGGAGACATGATGATAGAAAGAGAACCAATGGAGGAACCTTATTCTTAGATATGTTCCCAATCTCATATATAAACAAGAAACAACAATGAATTTTTTATCTTCTTGTGAGGTTGAGTACATTATAGAAACTTCATGTTGTACTCAAGTGTTGTGGATGAAACAAACCTTAAGAGACTACAAGGTAGAGTTTGATGGTCCTAGTCCTATTTTTGTGATAATACAAGTGCCAAAAATTTCTCAAAGAATAATATCATACATTAAATTACCAAGAAAATTCATATAAAGTATCATTTCTGAAGAGAATAGGTGAGTGAATAATATGTTAAGCTTGAATTTATGTCTACCAAGGATCATATTATAGATATATTAACTAAGCCTAATATAAAGTCTACTTTTAAACATCTAAGATAAGAACTCAGTGTGATTCTTATTCCTATTATTCACTAAGAAAATCAAAGTGCTTAAGGGGAGCTAATGAGGATGTGTTTTAGCTTCAAGAGTAGGAAAGAAGTACACAAGATATGAGGTCAAAGGGGGAGTCATATTAGTTTGTCAAAAAGAGGGTATCCAAGGTATGTAATGAGAAAAGGGGAGCCTATTGATATGATATTTCATGTTTTTTTTGTTACAGTTAGTGCTTTGTCATTAATGTAAATGGTAGATATTGATATGTATAAGGGAGATGTATTCTAGTAAGAGACATTTTTTTGAATATTTACCATCAATGAGTGGTTACCATCAATGACAAAGGGGGAGATTATTGAGAAAGTTCTTTAAGGTATGCATAAATTTTTCATTGATGTCATGAAAGTTTTATTAATGCCATCCTTTTATTGTTCTTGTCTCTAAGTTCATGAGTCATGTACTTAAGAGACCTAGTGAGAAGGTATATGCCTTGTAGCATGTTGAGTTGAACAATATGAGAATTGTGTGAATAATATTGGTAGTGTGTGAAATTTTTATGAGGTCATATGATATGTATACTAGTAATTGAGATCAATTAAATAAGTTTTAATGTATGTTCAATGTCTAATCATGATTGGCAGTTCTAGGCCTAGTGTGCAAAGAGACCTAGTGTGGCATCATGAAGGGTAAAGTTCATTTCAAAAGTTGATATAACTCGTGAGATAATTTTTAGATATGTGATAGGTTATTTTTAGTTGTTTGACCAATTTTTAGGTCACATATTGAAGGAAAAAACATGAATTTTGGTGTTGAGGTTTTTTATGTGCACAAAATGTGGTGTTGTATACCTGAGAAGGAAATTCTTATGCTTGTTGATATGTGAAAAAATTTCATGAGATATTGAGAAGTTAATGGAAGTTTTGTAAGGTTATTATATTTATTTTAATATCATTATTTTTGTATTTTAGGGGTAATCCTTTATGATTGATTTCTAAGAAGGGAAACAAGTTAAAACCCTCCTAAAACACTCATAATGACCCAATAGGAAAGATATTATTATTTATGGATTAGAATTTTTTTTTAACATTTTTTATGTTTATAAAATTTAAAATATTATTCCAATTTTCTCCAATTTATTTTGGTTTATCATCAAAGTGAGTGGAAGCTATAGGAAACACCCTGTTTTTCAAAATTTTGATGTAGTAGGTAGGGTTGACAAGGTAAAATCATGAAACTGGATGGATGATTATGTGTGAGACTTATAGTTTGTTACCATGTAATTTTTTTAATCATTTTTTATACCCTAAATATGCTAAAATGGTCATGTAATTTGACCTATCACTAAACGAGCTTAATGAACAAGATAATGAGAAAACTAGGCAAAAATGAGAAAGAGATTAAGGATTGGTTGCAGAGGATTAGGGATGAATAAAAATGCATGAGTTAATTTTTAAATAAATATACCTAATATACAAATTTTTATATGTTTTTATTATTCTAATACATAATCCTAAAGTTGTCCTTAAAGTGACCTATCTAACATAGTAATGTCTGTGTAGGGTGAAGATGTGAGATTGGTTTGTAATACCAATAATGATATTAAAATTTTAAAAATATATATTAAAATATGTTTTAAGTATATTTATGGATCATTTAAACTAATTTTAATACCACAAAATTATTTTCATAGGTGTTCTAAGACTTGGTTTCCATGATTGTGTTTTTTGAGCTACAAGTAGTTTTCTATGTACAAATGAGAATGTTATTTTTGAGTCTTTTTTCATAGATTTTATGAATTAAATGAATATTAAGTTGTTATATATGTATAATATATTAATTTTAACACTTTTTTTTAATTATAATCTTTTATTAATTAGTGAAAAATCAAATGCTTTTGATTGAGTTCTTCAGGCCTCTGTGGAGTTCTGAGTGAGCTTATAAAGTTGATCAGTTTGAGATCTTTTGCCCTGTTTGATGAATTATAATAAAAATTATATTTAAATTGAGTTAATAGAGATTATATAAATTTTATTTTTTTTCTTATTTATTTGTATTTTTTTTATGCATCATATTTTCAAGATAGACTTTATGGCAGTGAGAAGGCCTAATTACGAGTAGGCCTAATTGTGTGATTCAAAGAGTGAAATGAGATAAATGGTGTTAGGTACCTAAGGAGATATTATCAGAGGTATATTAAAGTTAAATTTGAATTGTTTCATAAATTTTTTTATGATCATGGTGTTCCAAGGATACGTAATTGAAACATGTGCTTAGAAAAAGGCCTAATTACAATAGGTCTCTATTAGGCCTAATGGTGGATTTGGCCATTAAGGGTAATGAAAGACTTATGTGTTGGTTTTTTATCTTATTAAATGTTTTTTTTAATATATTACAAGGGTGATACACAAATTTTAAGTTTATTTTCTGACAAATATGGGTGAAATCAAGAGTTAAGTATAAAAAGAAGCCCTGATATGCCTAATTTGACTAGTTAGAATATTGAGGATATGAGTGAATGATATAGAGGTTTGTAAAATATTTAGAGGGATTTAATATAATAATATATGTGTACTTAATATATAATTAATATTTAAATATTTTTTTATAGTTGATTATCAAGGTCATATGACCTAATTCTACCAAGAAAAGGGTTAGTTGAGCTAAAAGGCATTGTTTATGCATTGCTATATCTCTAGATATATTTTATTGATTAATGGATGATGTATATAATTTAAATTAGATTTTTCACACTTATTCAACCCAAATATTAATGGTTTTACCTCAAATATAATCTTCATCTCTTTACATATTATTTTGATACCCTCTAGGTCTCATCCATTGTGGGTCAAACTACTCATGACTGGTTAGTCTCAAGCACCCATGGTTGGGAATATTTAGGCTGTTTGAAATAGTTTGGATAACTATATTAATACTTGTCACATTAAATTCATCACCTTAAGTATTTTATGATATAAAATTTCTTCTATTATACTTATTTCACTTGCCTCATTTGTGCCTCATGGTGTGAATACTAATTTGTCCATTTTTGGTGGATAGTATCAAGATTTTGAATATTGAGACATTTGCTAGTTGAGGCCAGATCATGTTTCTATATTTTTTATTTATTATCATTATTATTTAATCTCTTTAATTTTAATGTATTTATTTATTAAATTTTGACTAAATTCTCTCATTTTCCATCTAATTCTTCATCTTCTCATTCACCATTTTCTCTTAACTATATTTAAACTATCCTCTTACTACTATCTCTTGTCTTCTTAATTAATGTGATTTTAATTAATAATTACTTTAATATCCATATAAATCTTATTTAACCTCTACCAACCATTTATAACATATATTTTTTGAGTAGTAACATCTTTAGAGTCTCCCCCTTCTTTAAGAACACCATCCCTTAGGTGCATGGATCTAAAGGAAATGTTTGCCCTCTCTTACTAGCCCTCTTTCCACAAACAACTTACAAATGATGAAAAATACTTTATTAAGAATTTTTTTTGCTTTATCCTTAAAAAAACTCATCATTATTATCATTGAATCTTTTATAGCCTTATATATCCCATACTATGATGAATGAATTGAGATTCATCTTGACTCAATGATCAATAGCCTAGGTTAATGATGTATGAAGGTGTTAGATTGTGTCAAAAAAATTTGTAGTCCAATGAATAGGTTTTTAATTATGAATTTAAAAAATTTATATGTATTTGGATTGCTAAAGTATCTAAATCCACAATAGTTGTGTAATAGTAACCAAAAATTCTTCTTCCTATGGTTGAATGAATGTTGCCTTGAATTTTTTTAATGATTCACCTATTATTTTAACTTCTATGTGAATTTGTTTTTAGTGTTTATTTCTAAAAATATTCTAGTTATATTAACATGAGATTAAAAAACTCCAAAGGATACTTCCTCCTACACATTAGTTCACTAGATTTTGTGCAGTACCACCAAATGTTGGCATTAAATCTGAAGATGTTGGCTGAAGATGGTTTTATGTTAAATAGGATAACTTTAGTGAGAATAATGCATTATAAGGGTTAGTATTAATTATATTATTTAGCATTTAGTTAAAAATAAGTAGTGCCTATATTTAAAATAATGTATTCATAATATACAAAACACATTACTTATTTTTATACTCAACACACCACACTCTCATTTTTTTTGAATAGGAGCCCATTGCAAGTATTAAAAGCCTAGTCTAGATTTAAAATCACTTTTCATTAGCAGTCATGTAGAAATACTTAGCAGTGTTTGAGGTCTCAAAGTTCTTATTTCCCATGTTGATAGTTCTTGTTAATAATGCTACTTTATGATAATGTAATTTGTAATTTATCCATATCAAGGATTTGTCAACATATATTTTGTGATTTATTTGAGCTAACATATTAATAGATTTTTTAGGTTATAAAATGTATTATATGTTTTTTAAATTTATCAAGAAGTTAAAAATGAGTAATCCTAAGTCTTTTTGATCTTCATAGATTTTTGTTTCAAAATTTTGGTCTTTACAGATTTTGTCTTCATGGATTTTGTCTTTTTAGGTTTTGTCTTTGTGACTTTTGGTCATCACAAATTTTACACATCACATATTTTTTTCATCGCTCAAATTAATCTTTAAATTTTTTCATATTCACATCTTTCATCTTCATGAATTTTTTTAAAATGAAAAATAAGTATTCTGACAAAAGTCATGAAAAATGAATGATGTGGGTGTTTATGTTTTGCACATATGAAGCATCATGTGGTCTAGTTGGATGAAATTGGAAAAAAGATGTGACACCCAAAATTCAACAGTATTCCATGTGGCATAACCATATCTTAAAAAACTAGAAACTAAACAAAATGTGTTTAAGGATTAGAAAATGAAATTTTTATGAATGATTGAATTTCTATGTGGCATACCCACCAAAGTAAAATACCAAATTCAAATCAAATAAGAAAAGTAAACTTGAAGCTAATGGACATCAATGGTGCACATAATGAAATTAATGTAAGCATATTAAATATAGTAGTGAAGAGATGTCTCATTTATTATTACCAAAAAGCTCTAGCAAACTTGTGTTCTATAGAGAATTGAAAGCCCTAGTTTCTACACTTATCTATGAATTACTTCTAATGATCAATCAATCGAGTGATCACATGAATTATACAAGTAAACCAAGTATACAATGGATTAATAATCGAAGTAATTTAGGGGACATCAACCACTATAAAAATTATCTATCAAATATTTGAAGTACACTAATATGATTTTTGATTAAGCTATATTCCATGGCCAATTTATGAATTATACAACCATATGGGATGTTGTGGAGAATGTTGATGCCCATACATGTGAGAAATGTTTTTCAACTAAATTAAAATAATTTTTAGTCGACTTAATACCATTGAATCACTAATAAATATAGTTTTTAATAGCCAATCTTGAAGTGATGCCCTACATCAACCTAATTCTGGACTTGCTCTTTGTGGGTAAATTATTTGATGGTTTCCTACATTTTATCAATTGTAAAATAGCTATAGTTTGTATCATAGGATATTTTTCACAAATATACCTATGAATCCCACTTTTATATGTCACATATGATCGACATATAATTAAATTATTATATAAGACCAACACAAATAAAACAACACTAAAGAAGTGGATAATACTAGGGGAAGTAAGTCCTAATGCCCATCAACATGTTTAGGATGGGAGTATTTATTGGGATGGATATTATGAATATACTATATGGGTATGCCAACATCCATTTAATTTGGATTGAATTAGTTCCACTAATTGATAATATGATGACTTTAAAATTAACCTTTGCCCTGGGTGATCATCAACATCAAACTCCAAGATAAAATTTTCCAAAAGGATAAAAGATGAGTCGATGACCATTTTTCCATGATTTCTTACTTATTAGATGTGGTCATGATTATGGTATATATGCATAATGGGTCACTCTAGAGCATGGACCTAGATTACATCAAAAATAGATAACGTGACTTCTATTCTTTCTTGTACATCGATTATTATGTGTAAAACATTTTTTAGATTATGGAGAATGTATATCCCTAAGTCTGAAAGATAATCTATGAAAAACCCTTTAATTGAGTATTAGATAGTACCAATATTACCTTATGGCCTAGGGGATTAATATATATATATATATATATCCTGACTATACAATAATTATTATTATGGGAAACAAGGTTTCACCCTTGTGTTTGTCCAAATATGTCCTAGACAAGCTGGTAGATCAAGAGATTGCATACCAGTTTTGGTGGAGTGTAGACAAAGACCCGAGGTAGAAACATAAAGGCCTATTACATGGATATTCCTTGATCATAGGCCAAATCAACTATATAAAGAGGAAACACTTCATATAAGTTAGAAATATAAGATAATTATATTCACTAGTAAATTTATAGCATAGGGATTAGGACCCACATGGTAGTATTGAGAAGCATGTTATAAGCCTAGCCATCCCTTACCAGTATGATCCTTAAAAACATGAATTCATTTTATTAAATTTTAAAGATGATGTATAAGTCTTATCCAGGGCATATATGGTCAATTTGATGGAGGGAATAGTAAGATAAATTAAAAGGGATCCCTCACTAGCAATTGTAGAGATACAAAATTGACTTTGGCCTCTAGGTGAATGAGTTGCATTTGACTATTGGTCATTATAACCTTCTCAGTTAGTTTAACAAGAGAGGGGAATAAGTGGATAGCCTTCCTAGGTACCACTGTTAGATGTGATTATGGCTATAAATAAAGATTGAGATGTAGAGGAGGCTCATGTAAAAATTATTTCAATGGGATGAGCTATGAAGACAATAAATATTGATTCTTCTAACTCTATAAACTCTAATCTTCCTATTGTGAGTATGAAACTAGATACTACAAACATAAATATCTCATATTTTAGTACTCAATAAGCTATCCCCCTAATCAATAAAATAACATTGTTCTAAAAGGAAGCTAAGAATCCCTAAGGGCCCTATGAGTTCAACTGTTAAAAAATTACCACAAGAGTAACCCATAGACCAGGGGTAAATATAAACAAAGAGTGAGGCTGAGGATGAGGAAGAACAAATTAAAATGGCAAAGGTCCTAAGCCTCTAAGGACTCAAAGTGAAAAAATTGATACAAATAGATAAATTAGATGTTATACCTAATATTATTATTTCTACTATTAGATTCCTTGATGTGAGTACTCTTCTTTTGGATTCCCAAGCATTAACAAGAGCTCAAAAATATACGAAGGTCCATTTAAAGATAATAATAGTAGTTCTTATTTTTAATAAAGTGTATAACCCACCCATTCCAAATATACAGGTTTGCATATTCCACATTCCAATATATCTCATGTAACTTCAATTATCTCATCCATTAGAGATGGGATGAAAACAACTTTCAATGTGTATCCCATGTCTTAGTTTGACAATCTAGATTGGTAGAAAATCAATTTTTCATCTTTAATAGACCCAATCCATGTGGAAGAATTGATGTTGTCCTTTGAAATGTTTTGTTAAAATATCCTACCTAAGATACCTAGTAATTTGATGCAGTGGAGTTGGTAATTCCCTAATGGGAAATAGAGCTGAATGACCAAGAAAGGCAAAGGCCAAATCTAGTGATCGTAGAGTTTTCCACTATGAATTTTCTTTTCAATAAGTAAATGGGAATCATCTAGAGGGTTAATTAAAGTAAATACAAGATGAATATGTAAGGGGATTAATCCTTGAGGAGATATATGATGTCATTTCCATATCTAAGATGAAGAATAGGAGAACTAGGGAGTCTCCTTACAATGAATATTTTGTGATTACTTGGGGACACATACCAAAGCCTTACTAGAACTCTATAAAGGTAATGAACAACTTAGGTAAGAGTTTGATTGATATTTAGATCAAGTTCAAGAGTAGTATAAAATTGTTCAAGTTCCTATTAAATATATAATGATGTTGATAATACATCCCTTAGGCTATACAACATTCTTGACACCATCAAAATAATGAATATTGAGATGTATCCCTATTTGATTGAGGCATCCAAAGTATTTAAATTTTTATAAGAGGGAAAAATAAATTATATTTTCTTATAACTTGCACTACCAATAAAGACATTGGCCATTTATATTTAATGACTCTTTTGAAGGATATAAATTATCTCAATTTGGTGGTTATCTAGTGTATAAGATTTAGTTCCAAATTTGATTAGGCATGAGAAATAAGATATATATATATATATATATATATATATATATATATATATATATATATATATATATATATATATATATATATATATATATATATATATATATATATATATATATATATATATATATATATATATATATATATATATATATTATAAGAATTAAATTTGTTTCAAGCTGGAGACACTTTAGGAAAGTTGATAGACAGGGTGAGTTTTGATAAGATACTTAAGTAAGCATCTATGAATTTCAAATAGGGTCTTCAAGGGTGTACATTAGAATAAGTTGAGAAAGAAATTATATTCATCAAGAAGGTAACTAAATTATATATTTTTTTATTGGAGTTATGAACTAAAAAGTTATAACACATATGTTTATTATCATATGGTTTCTAAGTGCATATCTCATCCTTTCTGTATATAGACATAATCAAGCCTCAATATGATTGCACACAAAAGTGATATAAAGATAGAATGACAAAGATGTAGGTGAAGTATGAAACATAGAGTTTAACTCCACATATTACTTATACTCGATCTATAATTAGTGATGATCCCATGAACATAAAATCCCTAATGATGAGTAAACCTTAGTCTCTTGTATTAGGATTATATAAATTTTTTGCATAAGACTTAACACATGTAAAGTAAGGTTTTTTTATATTTGTATACTATTCATGTTACATGTAAAACTTAATTTTAGAGACTTGTAACATGCATGTAGTGAATAGTTTTGTAAATGTGTATCTTGTTATAAAGATATAGTTTTATTCATATCTAATGATACATGTCGAGTCTCCATTAAATTAAAACCTTTCTTCTAATCATTAGCATGTAATTCTCAAATTATGTATGATTTGGAGGATGAGGCAACCCATTCAAATCTATATATAAATGTAATTTTCCCTTTTCAAAATAGGGGAATTTTGTCATGAAACTATGTTAATAACTTTCTTCTCTAATTTTATGTGATTAACTATGTATATTTTTCTATTTGGTTGATTCGGTAATTCAACGTGTGCAAATGCTACTTAGAATTCCTTGTTGTTATTAGTGAGGTATGTTGATATAGGATGTGTAATATCTATTTAATGTTTAGTAAACATCATTGATTATATGTAACAAGGTTGACTATTTTATTTCTATAAGTCTTTAGAAGTGTCTTCCATGATATATATTTCTAAGAGTGAGCAATAGCTATCTTAGATACCCCTCTAATCCAAGCTATAATATTTTATTATAAGGGTGTGATAGAGATACTCTAAATAAGAGTAAAATTTATATTCGATCTTATATTTCACTATATTATTTACATTTAGACTCCTTCACTGTGTTTATATGAGTGTGAGTAATAGATACTAACTACAAAAATTAGTTTCAAGACACTTGTCCATGTAGGAAACCAACATGGAAGTAATATGTTTTGTGATCATAAAGCCTTATTTTTTATTTTACCTTTGAATTTTTTAGTTTGTTATAAGATCTACCCACTTTAACTTAGAATTTCACACATCCAACCCAAGTAATATTTTTAATTTTCTTAGGTTTCACTCACCCATGCATATTTGGTCAACAACATACACACTCAACTGACTATTCTACCACTTGGTTATTTAACCCATACCTACAACTCATGCGTTAGAGTAGAATTCATATCACTCAAAATATTAAAATGTTAGAAGCTATCTCATTCACAAATTAGGTGTGCATAAAATCCACATAAACATTATTTCTCTAGCACTAGAAGGGGGGCCTTCAACCTTTATGTGGTTATCCCTAAGAGATGTTATCTCATATGTTTAAGTTACATTAGAGACACAAAAAGAATAACTAAGTCTAGGGTGCAAGACAATATTTTCCTTTCACCTTTGTCAACCCATTGAAGGCCTATATCTAAAATAGTTGTTCTTTTAGTACCCCAGGCCAAGAGACCTTCCATAGTAATAAATACTCTACCCAATAATTGACTAATGGCTCACCTTTGGTTAACCACGTATACTATTGAAATTCTATAGGATATACATAATTTTCCAAGGAATACTAAAAATTTCCTTACATTTTTATCCCTTTCTAAAGGGAGAAAATAGAGGAACATATCAAGTCTTTCAAGGCTACCTAAAGATTGATGAATGTTATAAATGAAGATGTTTCATGCATAATTTTTCCATTCACATTGTAGGATGGTGATTATAATTAATTTATCAAATTTCTAGATAATTCAGTTGGTTCATGGAACTCATGTCAAATCACATTTCTTTCTCAATTATGGTAGGTTTCCATCCTAAGTTTTATGTATAATCCCTTCATGAGTATGAAGAGATAACCCAATGAGTCAATCTATGATTTCAACGTCAGGTTCCAAAAGATCTACACTTAGGTTAGTACTATATATAAACTAACAGAGGCTTTGGTACTATAAATATACAAGAATGCGTTATATCTGATCACGATAGTATTTCTATGGAGGGTTATTACTATTAATATTATAGATTTGGCTTATGAATAAGAAATCAACATTGATAGATAATTCAATCCTCACATACCAGGAGTTCCCAAACTTAATGTTGGTTTCCCAGCTCTAAATCTAGTGCCTCATGTGAAGCAAAATGTTCTCAAATTTAACTAGAATAAACTATATGCATTTATTCCAGTGACACAACTAAAATCACATCAAAATCATGGTTTTATGAACAATTATAAAAAGGTAAATAATTATCAACAAAGTCAACATTCAATCCTAGCTAATGCAACAATCACTCAAATTGTAATTTCTACCAAGGTAGAATTGGTAACTATATAAATAATGATACAAAATTTAAGTAATAACTTTTTGAAAATGTAAAATAAAATGGGTAATGTTTTAGGGAATTAAAATAATCAATTTTTTTGATTTCCTAGATATAAAAAACCTTAAAATAAGCCTACAAATAATATGGAACAACATCAAACAAAAAAGTTTCCGAAGATCAACATAATAGAGACAACCTTGTCCAATTGGTATATATTTAAAAACACATCACAACATGGTGAACTTGATTATGTTGAGTTTTGTACAACATTTTAAATCTTCCAAATATGAATGGTGAGGTAGGATTTAATGAATAATAAAACATAACCATCTAATGCTCCTAGTTCCTTAAGCACAACTATGGTCTTTGAGACTTAAAAGTCTCCTTTTCCAAGTGAAGATGAAAATGAATTGGACCATAATTCATATGAGACACATTATTTCAAACAATTATAGAGAGGTAATTGAAATTTGAGGAATAATCACTCATTATGAATGTCTATGCATCAAAACAAAACATCTATTCACCTACATCTAAAGGATAATAACAATCTAACTCCCGTAAAAGGGAATGAATATACCTTGAAAACTTAAGTGTAGAAAAAAAGAGGATAAAACATTGTGGAGGATATGAAGAAAATAAAACTAAACATAACCGTCCATGATTTGGCACATATTACAAAATAAAAAGAGCTCTTATGGAAATATATTACAAGGAAATATATTGTGGACAAGCCAATATTATCTCACACTAATGTCATATACAAAAGTAATCCAAAGGTGCCTCCATTATTGTTGATTATCAGAGTGATTGGAAAGAATATACAAAAAATCTTAGTTGATTCAATATCTTTGACCACTTCAATGCCAATTTTCATATGTCAAAATCTTGGGTTGACTCTAAGCCCATCAAAGAGGATAATTTCATAGTTGAACAAGACAATAGTGCATGTGGTTAGATAAATTAATAACATGTGTATTCAAGTTAAATATTATCCATGCATACATATGAATATAAACATCATAATAATATATATACTATAGGGATATGGAATGCTACTAAGTAGGGACTAGTTAAAAAAACTAAATAGATATGTGGTGATAGACTTTTCCCTCATATGGCTACCATGGAGAGGAATTCCAAATCAAATTCAAATCAATAGGGAGTGAAAGATGAATCATCCCATTATATAATACAATTCTAAACATGAAGAGGTTATTTATAAATATCCTAATATTGGGATTTACACTTTTACCATGAACTATGAAATGTTCGACCAAGAAATTTGTGCTCCTTCACAATTATGGACTCTCATTTTCAAAGTACAATATCTAAACAAGGATCAGGGGTTGGTGTTGAGATGATTGACCCACAAGGTAATAAATACTTAGAATCATATATATTATAATTCCCTTACATGAAAAATATAGTAGAGTATGAAACACTCATTTTAGGATTGTAGTTTGTACTCAAGCACAATTTCAAGTAGATACTAATACATGAAAATTTTGAACTTGTGATTAATCAAGTCAGGAATAAGTACCAGTGCAAGTTTTCATATATCAAATGGTATAAACATAGGTCTTAGGATCTGATTGAATTAATGGAATCATTTAATATGGTGTTAATTCCTAGATACCATAACCAAGTAACTAATTCATTTGTTACTTCAGTTGACAACTTGGCACCATTATATGACTCCAAATTGTAGATATCTTCTATATATCTCTTACCTTCCCCATCAGTTCCGGATAATGTGGATAATTTATACGTGTTTGACGATGATCAACAAATCATCCAATTTTTTAATAGTTTAGGATAATTTGAATCTCAAATCATTGATGATAAAGATTATGTGTATTTAGGCCATGGTGAATTCAGCGAAGAAGTTGTTTAACTCAAGTAAAATCATCTACTTTTGGGAATGGTTTCCCTAGAAAAATAATTTGATATGGATCCATAAGCCCAAGAGTGAAGGCAACAAGTTCACCATAGAAAAATTATGGATGAGAATGATCCACACTATGTCAACATTAGTCTCAACTACACTAAAATCAAAACATAATAGATTTGTTCATTCAATATAAGGATGTGATTGCATGGACTTATGAGTTTATAAATATTTTTTCCATAAGAGTCATCACACATAAAATCCCACTAAAGTAGGATTGTAAGCGATTTAGAAAAAGACAAAGTTTAGTCAATCCAATCTTGGAACCCCTTATCTAGAAGGAGGTACAAAATATATTAAGTGCTAGGATTGTGTTTCCCAATAGACATTCAACTTGGGTTGCCAATTTTTATAATAAAAAATAATAATGGTGAAATCAGATTGTGTTTTGAATTTAGGAATCTAAACAAATATTCTAATAAGGAAAAATACCCTCTGCCTTATCTAGATGAGGTAATACAAGTAGTAAGTAGTTCTAGAATGTTGTTTTTCTTATATAAGTTATTAGGCTATAATTAATTACTAGTGGAATCTAAGGATAGGATGAAAACTACATTCAATACAAAGTGGGGCACTTATGTGTTTGAAAGGATGCCTTTTGGCTTGATTAACATAGGAAATACTTTTTGATGAGCTATGTATCATGCATTCTAAGGATTTATAGGAAAAATAATAATAATTTATAGTCAATAGAATTGATCACGTAAGGCATTTATAGTCAATATTTGAAATATGTCAAAATTTTGGAATTTTTATCAACCCTAAGAAGAGCATATGCAGTGTTACTAAAGGCAAATTTTAGGACACATCATCGTGAAGGATAGGATCACCATTGATCTAGATAAAATTTATGGGATCTCAAGGATAACACTCCCATGTAGTGAAAAGGAACTTAAGTCGTTTGATAAGATTAATATTATGAGTAAATTTATCTTTGGTTTTACAATAATTATTAAGCTCCTAAATATAATGATCAAATAATATGCCAAGGTAGAATGGACACAAAATCCCAAAAGTCTTTCCAAGCCATAAAGGATGAGATTACCCAAGCCCCAATGTTGATTAGTCATAACTTCAACAAATATTTCTTCTTATATTCACTTGCTTTAGAGTATATAGTCACTATTGTGCTTACCTATAAAAGGGATTAAATAAATCACCCTATTGCATTCATGAGTAAAATTTTAGGGACATAGAGCTTAAATAACCTATGATATACAAGAAAATTTATGATCTTGTCAAATAAATAAATAAGTTTTAGTATTACATATTAAGTAATAAAACTATTTCTATCATTCTAGATCTATTTGTTAAGCTCACTCTAGGATAACATGAATTGGGAGAATGTAGAGGCAAATGGATGGAAATATTATAAGAATATAACAAAAAAACTAGGCCTGCCAATATTGTTAGAGGGTAGGGCATAATTTATCTTATGATTGAGCTTGATCCCCATATCACCATTAAGGAAGTCCTTAAAACCAAAGTGTCTATGGGAGTCTATTATGTTAACATAATTAAATACTTACATGTACTTGTCTTCCTAAGCTAAATATACAATAGAAAAATACTTAAAGCTCAATATTGATCATTACATAATTAGAAAAGTTATTCTTTATATAATGAAATATGAGGGTATCTATTTTAGATGTGTTCCATAACAAGTAGCTCAAGAAATCAGAGAGAATATGTATCAAAATATAGGTGTTGTTCATCCATCTGAGATGACCACAACACCTAATATTTTTAGGATGGAATATTATTAGTAAATAGTCTTCAAGGAATATCATAATCATATGAGAAAATGTCATGAATTCCACATATTTTCAATAAAATAACTACATGCAATAATTTCATTACAATATGTGATTAAGGGAAGACAATTTGCATAGTGGGGCTTGGATCTCAATGGTGTTATCAATCTAAATTCCTTATGCAACCACATATTTTTGTTTATAACCATGGGATAGTAAATTAAATGGACTAAAGTAATAGTAATGATAAATTCCACCACACATGATGTAATCATATCTATTGAGGATAACATCGCAATAATATTTGGTACTCCCATCTCTTTAGTTTTTGATAATGGGCTATCATTTCAATCAATTGAGTTTATTGAATGGACCCATGATAAAAAAATAATCATTACATCATTATCCAATCACTACTTATATGGAAATAGATTGGATGAATCTACAAATAAAAATATGATTGATGCTATTAAGAATTCAACTAGAGATAAATGAAGAGAATGGCGTGATTTTTATAATTATGCACTTTAGGTGGATCATACAAGATACATGCCAACTCTCAAGGATTCACCATACCTAGAAGCATATGGATGCCAAAAAATATTCCTAATTATGCATAAAATACCAACATATTAGTTCATTTATAAATATATAGAACCTAATGATAAATTAGACTCCTGACTATTGGATATAATAGAGACTAGAGACATAAAGATAAAATCCTTACACAACTTCAGTGAGCATGAGGACCTAGTCAAAATATGGTTTGACATAAGATCAAAACCTGAATCATTTGGAATATTTGATATAGTGATTTTATGGGACAAATCCCATGATAAATGACAACATGATAAATTCACCCCTTGTGGATTGGGCCTTATCAAATATTATAGATATTAGGTACCAACGATTTCTATTTAAAAGATATCTAAAGTAAGGAATTAACATATCTAGTTAATGTGAAATTATTAAAGCACTACTTCATAGATCTACCATCTAGACATGCCTCTAAATGATAACAAGTGTTATGGTATAGGTAGGAATATATTAAGTTTACTAATTTCATAGTTAGATTTCCCATTTTTTCTCATTTTCTTTCCTTAGAGTAGTTTCCATAATTTATAGATTAGTCTTTCCCTTCTTTTAACATTTTGTTTCCTTAGATTAATTATTAATTTTATAGAAAACATATCATTTGTTTAATGGAAATATGATCAAATTCTTCTAGTATAACCAAGTTGATATCTATTTCACTATTCTTATCATAAATTCTTGAGTTTTCACACAACTCCAAAAGGGAGAATGATTATGGGAAAAGTATAAATGAACACACAACTATTTTATCTATGGTTTTTACACCTTTATGTTTTATATTTTTAAAATTTAGGTAAGTAATGAAGATGTTAATTATTATTATATCACAATTTAATACTTTTTAAGGTATAAAAATCTTATCTCACTACTTCAATCAAATTTAGAAAGTATTTTAATTTCCAAGGATCAAATACATTTCACACATTAATAATTTTTTGAGGTAATAACCATTGATGCATATGGGTTGGTAGGGACATCCTAGTGAACCAAGTTTTAATCATAAATACACTAAATCATTTTAGTTACCTACCCCCTTCTTCCATTTGTATTAAAAAGAAATAAGATCACTGCATCCTAAAGAATGATCAGTAAAGCCAAAATAAAATATATAAATTATGAAAGACTCACATGACGAAGTAAGATCAATGAATAATGTAACATGAAAACCTATGGAAGAAGAGAAGGGGGAAAAAATTTGTATCTATTAGTGATATGGACACTTAGTTGGCATAAAATTAATGCTTTAGTTTCCCTTATTTTTAAATTGCCTTAAAAATTGAAATGAAACTTATAATCTATTCTATGTTTTTGCTAAAATATTTTAAAAAAGGGTAAAATAACATCACTTCATCACACACAAATCCAAGGTATGAACAAGGATAATATGTGACTTAAAATGTTGGGAGTATTTTTCATGTTTATATTTTAATTATTCATTTTCAATATGGTTCATTTTGATTTGTAGTTATTAAACAAAGATTATGAGTTTTTGAATACTTGAGAGTATTCACCCTGAAAGTCACCATTTTTTATACTCAACATATCCCACTCTAAATTTTATGTAATAAGGGCCCATTATAAGTCTAAAAATCCTATTATGGATTTAAAATCCATTTTCATTGCTAGTCATGTAAAAATACTTAACAGGGTTTGAGGTCTAAAAATTCTTATTTCCCATGTTAATGGTTCTTATTAAGCATGTTACTTTATGAAAATACAATTTGTATTTTCTCCATATCAAGGGTTTGTCAACATCTATTTTATCATTTATTTGAGCTAACATATTAACATATTTTATAGGTTGTTACATATATTGTAGGTTTTCTAAAATTATAGTGAAGTTACAGATGGAGAATCCTATGTCTTTTTGATCTCCATGGATTTTTTTCTTAGCATATTTTTTCTTCACATATTTTGGCCTTTGTAGATTTTATTTTTGTGAATTTTTATCTTCATGGATTCTATCTTCACAAGTTTTTTATTTGGGACTTTTGGTTGTCACAAATTATGCACATCATGTATTTTTGGTCATCTCTCAAATTGATCCTCACATGTTTTCATCTTCACATATTTCATCTTTGTGTTTTTATTCAAAATGCAAATTTTTTTTGCAAAAAGCCATGAAACAAAAATATGGGAGTCTTGATGTTTCATGTATTTGAGGTGTCACATGATCTATCTAGATGAAATTAGATAAAATCCTTAACACCAAACCTCTAAGATCATGTTGTGTACCTTAATTGGCTCTAACAAAACTAGTGACCAAACAACATGTGTTTAACAAGGACAACATGGAAAATTTCCAATTGTATGAATGCCAATGTTTCATACCAACCAAAGCGAATTTCTAAATTTGAATCAAACAAATAAAGTAAACTTGAAGTTGTCGAACATCGATGATACATGAATTAAAATTAATTTAAACATATTTGATCTATATGATTTAATCCTAAAGAGGCATCTCATTTATTCATTACCAAATAGCTCTAGAGAATTTTCATTCTATAGAGAAATGAAAGCCTTAGTTTCTTAATTTATCTACAAACTAATTTTGGTGATCAATCATTTGAGTGATCACATGAATTATATAGGTAAAATAGTTATTTAATGGATTCATCATCGAAGGGATTCAATGGAACTCTACCACCATCAAAAATTTCTATGAAGGATTCTACTGATTAGACTAATATGGTTTTCAATTCATCTATATTTAATGGCTAATTTATGAATTATACATCCATATGGGATTCCATCGATAATTTAAACACCCATACATTTGAGGAAAGTTTATTAGTTGAAGAATAACATTTGTTACTTCACTTACTATCATTAAAGTGCCAAAAACTGCACTATGGATTAACCAAGCTTGAGGTGATGCCCTACATTGACTTACTTTATGACTTGTTCTTTATGGCTAAATTATATTATGGTGTCCTAGATTTTATCAATAGTAAAATAATTAAAACTTGTATCACAGTAGAGGCTCCCACTTGTAGGCACCACATATGATGGACATAGAATTATATTATAGAGGAATACCAACATAGATGAAAAAACACTAAAGAATTAGATAATATCAGGGGAGAAGGTAAGTCTCAAATCCACCACTCCCATACCCATCACCAAGTTCAAGATGGGAGTTCGTATCAGGATGGATCTTTCGAATAGACTTTATGGGTGTAATAGAATTCATTACTTCATCTCAAATGGATGACACTACTTTACGTACTAATGAATTTAGAATTGACATTTTACCTGAGATAGATCATCAACATCAAAATATAGGAACAAATGTTCTAGACAGGTAAAAGACCAGCCAACAACCATTTTTGTATGATGCTTTACTTTCTTGATGAACTCATGGATACAATATACTTGTGTAATAGGTTACTCTATATCCCAACCCTATATTGCATCAAAATCTCAAATTATGTGACTTATATTCTTTCCTAAACATCTATTCTTACATGTAAAACATTGTTTAGATTGCAGAGAATGTATATCACCAAGTTTGGAAGGAAATCCAAGAGAAACCTCTTGATTAAATATAAGATATTATCAATAATACATTATAGTGTATGGGGGATTACTAGTTATATCCTAACTACATAGTAATAATTATTGTGGGAACCAAAGTTTCACCCTGGTGCTTGTCCAAATATTTCCCAGACAAGTTCATAGACCAAGAGATTGCATACTAGTTATGGTGAAGTGTAGTTGAATACATGAGGAAGAAACATAAATCCATATTCCATGGATCTTCCTTGATAATAGGCCTAATGAACTATATAAACATAAAACACTTAAGTGAATTTGTAAATATAAGCATAGGGATTGGGAACCACATGGAATTATTCAAAAGCATGTCATAGTCTTGGCCATCCCTTACGACTTTGAATGCTATGAACATGAATTCATATTATTTAGTGCTAAATATTATGTAGAAGTCCAATATATGGCACATATGATTGGGTTGATGGAGAACCTCATAATAATAATTCAAAGGGATCAATCATTAATAATTATAGATGCACAAACTTGACTTTTACCTCTAGGTGGATGGATTACATCTGACTATTGGTCCTCATAACCTTCCCAGTATGTTTAACTAGAGGGAAGACTAGATGGGAATTACTATAAAGAACCACCACAAGATGTGATGATGAATTTAAAGTAATAAAAATATGTGGAGGCCCTTGGAATAATAATTTCATTGAGAGTAGCTACAAAGCTAATAAATATTGATTCTTACAACTCTAGACACTCTAATATTGCTAATGTGAGTATGAAACTAGATACTATATATGTATATATATCTTTTTCCACTACTAGATAATATTTCTAATTAGTCTATAAAATAAAACTTTAATATAAGAAGAAGGAAATAATCCCTAAGGCCCATGTGAGTTCAACTGCTAAAACATTACCATAAAAGTGACCTATTGACTAAGGACATACATCAATAAAAAGTGAGGCTAAAGAGGAGGAAGAATAAATTGAAATGTCTAAGGTCCTGAGTCTATAGCGGCTCAAAGGGAAAGCATTTATAGAAATAAATAAATTAGGTGATATCTATACTTATTTTTATTTCTACTATTGGATTACATGTTGTGATTATTATTCTTATGACTTCTAAAGTACTGACAATAGTTCCTAAAGACAAGAAGGTTTTTTTCAAGACAACAATAGGAATTTATATTTTGGATCAAAGTGTACAAAATACATATTTCACATAGCTATGGTTTCCTCTTATATGTTCCATTATATCTCATGCAAATTCAATTGTCTCATCTATCAAAGCTTTGAATAAAACAACTTTCACTATGAATCCCATGCCTCAATTTAGCAATCTAGACTAGTAGAATTTTTTTCCATTTTTTTATAGACCCACTCCATTGGGAAGAAATGATGATATTCTTAGAAGTTTTTTTTCAAAATATCTTAACCAAGATACTCAATTATTTAATGTATGGGAGTCGGTAAATCCCCAATGGGCAGTAGAGTTAAAATGCTAGGTAATCCAAATATCCAATGTAGTGATCATAAAGCTTCTCAGTATGAATTCTACTTTTGATAAGTCAGTGGGAACAATCTAGAGGGTTAAGAAAAGGAAAATATAAGATGAATCTCATAGGATATTAATCCATGATTAGAGAAATGGTATCTTTTCCCTATATAAGATGAACAATAAAATCAGGGAGTCTCCTTAGAATGAATATTTTTTAGCTTACTAGGGGACACATGCCGAAGCCTTACTAAAACTCCACAAAGGCACTAAAAAAGATAGGGAATATTTTTAGTGAGATTTATATCAAGTACTAGAGTAACATAAAATTATTCAAGTTCACTATGCAATAGAGGATGATGTTCATAATGTATCCCTCAAGTTATACAACATTCTAAAAACCATCAATATAATGAAAATTGAGATGTCTCCCCATTTGACTGAGACATCCAAATTATTTAATTCTTTAAAAGAGGATGAAAAGAAATTGAATTTTTTTATAACATACACTACCAATAAGGCTTTTGGACATATATATTTTATGACTCCTTTAGAGGCAACAAATTATCTCAATTTGGTGGTTATCTAGACCGAAGGAGCTAGATAATGGGTATATAGTACACAAGATTTAGTTCTAAAGCTAATAGGGCATGAGAAAAATGTTACACATATTTTGAAATAATTAAATTTGTCTTAATTTAGAGAAACTTTGGTAAAATTGATAGACATGGCACGTTTTGATAAACTAGTCTAGGAGGTATCTACAAATTTCAAATAGGGTCTTCAAAGGTGTACACTAGAAGAAATTGAGTACGAAATAATCTTTTTCAGGAAGAAGGTAACTATGTTAAAGATAACTTTGTGGAGTTTATAAGTATAAAAGTAGAGTAGAAACACCTATTATTATAAGTATTCAAAGTTCATAGACCATTCTTTCTAAATATGGACCTAATCAAGCCTCAATATTATCGAGCACACAAGTGCTATCAGGATAGAATGGAAAATATGCAGGCCATAGTTAGAACATCATGTTTAACTCTACCTACTACTTTTAGTCCATTTATAATGAGTTTTAATCCTTTGAACATAAAATCCCAAATGACAAGTAAACTTTAGTCTGTTAAATTAGTATTATATACATTTTTCACATAAGAGTTAATGTATGTAAAATAAGGTTTCATTATATTTGTGTACTATTCATGTTGCATGTAAACTTAACTATAGAGACTTGTAACATGCATGTAGTGCATAATTTTTTAAATGCTTATCTTTTTATAAAGATACAATTCTAGCCATATCTAATTACACATGCAGAGTTTGCATTCAATTATAACTTCCATTCTAATCATTATCATGTAATTCTCACTTTATGCATGATTTTGAGAATGAAGTGATCCCTTCCCCAAATCTATATATACATGTATTTCTCTAATTTTGAAAGAGGGTATTTTCTTATTGGTAATTATTTTTTACTAGAGCTAAGAACTACAAACCACTTTTAATCACTAGAGAAACAACCAGTCTAGGACACAATCAAGGGCCCCAAATCCCCAAAATTTTCCATTAATAACCAACTACCTTGACAAAATGTTATAGCACATATACCATAAGGTGTAATAGTCATTGAGTATTACCAATTATTAAAATCAACTCCTCTACCATGGGACCCACCCACACACTACATGGGAGCCAACACTAACCACCAATGATTGAATAATATAGTTTATAAGTATACCTAATACTCATGACCATAATTGACCTCACATGCCTCAGTGGTAATAGAACCTTGGTGGGTTTGGATACATCCAAATGACCAACCAACTCACCCCCACCCTATTGGTGAAAGAAGGGAATTTTATGAATATAGTAATAAGTATTTTTTAATTATCACAAAAGTGTGCTAATAATTTTTTTGTCTAATTATGTGTGATTAATTGTGTTTATTTTCATAATTATTTGATTCAATAATTCTAAGTGCACAAATGCTACTTATAATTCCTTGTTATTATTAATGATGTATGTGGATATAGGATGTGCAACAACTATTTTATGATTAATGAACATCATTTATTATATGAAATAGGGTTGACTATTTCATTTCTCTATGTTTGTATAAGTGACTTCCTTGATATAAATTTCTAAGAGTGAGCAATAGATGACTTATACACCTATCTAATTTGAGCTATAATATTTTATTATAAGGGTGTGCTATAACTACTCTAAATAAGATAAACCTTTAGATACTATCTTAGAGTTTACTATATTATTTACCCTCAAACTCCCTCACTATGTTTGTATGCATGAGAAATAACTACTAGTTATAGACATTAGTTTCAAGACACTTGTCCATGTAGGAAACTGACCTAGAAGTAATCCCCTCTATGATCATAGATCCATATTTTCTACTCTACATTACCCTTTTGATTTTATTTTAAGATCTACTAAATTTTTGTTAATAATTTCACCCATTTGAACCAAGTAATATTTTGATTTTTCTTAGGTTTCACTCACTCATGCATATTTGATTAACAACCTACATGCTCAGATGACTATTCCACCACTTGGTTATTTAACCCATATCTTAAACTCATTCCTCAAAGGGTAATTTATCTCCATATATATCCTAAAATGTTAGAGGATAACTAATTAATGAATTAGGAGTGAATAAAACCTTCATCAACACTTATTACTATAAATGTTTTGTTAATATATATTAATCTAACTGTTGAATACAAATTTTCATATGTTCTTTATTATCTACCATAATTACATGGGGTACTCTACTCTATAATTCTTTTATAATTTATGTATATTAAATTTTAACATTATCTAACTTATCTATATAGTATAATTTTGTGATATAAATACTGAGCCAAAACAACATAAATAAATAGTCATGTCTATGTGAGACATTCTTTTTCTATAATCAGTCCATCCTTTATCTTCATAAATACTTCTTTTTGACATCATTATCTAGTTAGTAGGATCCTTTTCTCTATTATCCTAAATGAGTGTTTTGCTACTACAATAACATAATCAACTATGCAGTACCTATGGTGTGGTTCTTCACTTGGTAAATATTACTACTACAACTTTATTTAGATATACTTATTATTTTTGACATATAATAGATACATGAATCCACATATATATATAGTTTATATAATTTGTATAATTTTATGCAATTTATATGTTTTAGATTACACTTGGGACAAAATATTATACATTTGGCACAAATATGGGACAAATATTTTCAAATTTATGACACATATTATACACAGTCGATAGAGAAAATTTTACATTATGATAGATACTTAAGCTTGAGATACATTTAAATTTTATGTACCATGTAAATTCACCAAATTAGAGATACACTAGTCATGCATCAAATTTACCAATATACACCATTTGATATTTTATCTATTACAATAGTTATCTCATTTGATTAATATGAACAAGATTTTTTACTATTGATGGAATTTGCACTAATTCTATTTATGGTGGGTTGATATGGTTACCCCATTTTACTTGGGTTAGATTGGATAGATTATGTTTACACTTTATTTGTGTGATTGATATTTATTTATCTTAATGGAATTGGAAAACCTCATCTTCATATTTTATTGGTGGCATGATCACCCTCCAATTCCACTATTCACATCTCTAAGGTTTAGTTATGAATCTATCTCCAATGTTTCACTTTGGAAGTTATTTTACCCTAAAATTTATATAGATTGGGTTTATCTAGGGTTAAATGGGTAGAGATAGTATAGGGCACAAGGATGATAACCAATCTCTAATGTAGGCTAATTGGGTGCTGATTTAGATAAACATATACTAAATTTATCAAATTAAGATAGGCTAAAAATAGTAAGTACACCTATGTGATATATGGAAATGATAAAGAAATAGTTTAATTATATTTTTTTGATGATAATACGATTTTGGATCTAGATTAGGTATAAATTAGACTAGAAGATGATTTAGGAACAATCATTAAATTCTAGATTGAGTGCCTCTAGAGCTACAGACACTAGTATTAATCCTAGATAATTATGTCAATACTACTTTCTAAACATGACATAGGTGTCATGTATGAAATACCAATATCAATAAATGTGACCACCTAAATGCTTCTAGGTTTATCTTTGCCTTCACTCTACTGAATTTAGATCTGGGTCATGCATTGTTTCTCATCATGAAATTTCAAAACCCTAGTTCTTCATCTTCATAGTGACCTTGGAAAAAATAGGTTAGTGGGAACACAATGTTGATTTTACCCTAAATATCCCTATATCAATGAGTTCCTCCTACATATCCAATACTCAAAATATGACTTAAAACTAATTTAGTTCTCTTTTGGGTGTTGGATTATATGCAAATCATGTAATACATGCAAATTAATTACAAAAGTAACATAGCTTATAACTTGAAAATTTTATCTCTTGGGATGCTCCCTAGTACTTAAGACCTATGTGTGTGTTTTCCCTATGACTGATATGGAAACATTATAAAATATGGAATATTTTCTTTATCAAATTCTTGATTGAGTTCCTTGATAAGTTTCCTTAGGTATTTTTGAGTGTATGCTACGTGAGGAATTAATGAGGGTTGATCTTGAATTTATATGAATCCATTTAGAGAACTAAATCACATTAAATAACTTTGGATGACCATTAAGATAAATTTAATTTGTAAATTAGATGACTTTAGGGAACTAGACACTTGTGTTAGAGTTGGACACTTATGTTAGAATAGGAAACTAACTTCGATGTTGGTGTCTATTTGGGATGCTAGTGTCCATGGGGTAGGAAAGTAAGTATAGAATCAAAAATTGAAGAGGTGTAAGATAATAAAATTTTAAGCATTCTTAGAAAGATATAAGGTCTAGGGCATCAACATAAGATTGATCAAACTAAGAGATAGGATAATGGGCATAAGTTACAGAATATGAGAGACTTTATAAAGTGGTAAAGATCTAGAATTAGGAAGAAAAAGCAAGGTATGAGTTTACTAATTGTATAATATTGAGATGATATATAATCCAAAAATAGTGTCTACATCTCCCCCTTTAATCTAATAATGATATTGATAGTTTTAAAGAAATAAATTCATACCTAGGTGTATATAAAAAACCTTTCCTTTGATTGAATCCAACTTGACAATTTTCATGATGACTAAAATACAACCAAGAGCATGTTATAGTACATAATCAGTGCATATAATCTATAATTGAAAGTATTTGAAAACATTTAGATTACACCTGTATATTAGTGTAACAACCTTTCCTATTGGAAAGTTGATTTGAAATATGTATAATTGTAAGGCTCAAAAACTATGATTAGGACAAATATATATATATATATATATATATATATATATATATATAGATCATATCTATACATATATATATATATATATATATATATATGTATATGTATGTATAGATATGCATATATACATACATATATATATATATATATGTATGTATAAATATGTATGTATACATATACATATATATATATATATATATATATTTATATATATATATATGTATGTATGTATACATACATATCTATACATATTTATATGTATATATACATATCTATACATATATATATATATATATATATATAAATATATATATGTATATATATGTGTGTGTGTGTGTGTGTGTAAATATATATATATATATATATATATATATATATATATATATATATATATATATATATATATATATATATATATATATATATATATATATATATATATATATATATATATATATATATATATTTTACACACACACACACACACACACACATATATATATACATAAAGAGAGAGATATATAAAGAGAGAGATATATTTGAAGACACATTGACCTAATCTTAGATAACAGGTGAGTTTCCACTCAATAGTTGAGATTAACTCAATAGTGAAATCTAATCATACTTGTAAGTTGGTGAGCATGAGTGAAAAAAATCAACTCATACTATCAAATTGGTAAATCTGGATGATAAAATCAAGTCCAACTTGAAAAATTGAAAAGCTTGAGTGATTTAGTCACCTTAACCATACCAAAAGTGAACCAACCAATATAATAGATTGGCTTAATATAGTTTGTAATAGTACATCCTATGTATCAATGCATAAAAGTACATCCTATTGGGCCATGAGAGTACTTAAGTGTGTTTTGAAATATGAAATTGATTTGGATTTTAAAATATTATTTGCACATTGCATATCATATGCACCTTAGATATGTTTCATGCTAAAAATACATATAATAATGGTACTAATATATAAAATTCTTAGACAATTGTGAATATAAATTATATAAATATGTGATTTGGATAATTTGGAGACTGTGTAAGTGTGGATAACATGATTCAAAACTATGCCCTAACTATATATGGAGAAATATGAAAAATTAAATAAGTACCGATGTGGAGGACATGTTTTGAAAACATACCCCCACTGAATTTAAGTGTGTTGAATATTGAATAAGTGTGAAGAACATACTTCTAAAGCATGCCCACATTGAATCTAAAACTATGCCAAATGTGAAGAACATGCCTCTATGACATTTCCCCACTAATATAATCCCCTTTGAGGTGAGGTAAGAATATAAATTGGTATTTACCTCATCTAAAAAGGGTAAACCAAATGTGTAATCTATGAATGTAACCATGTAGCATATAGAAGAACATGTCCAGGTAAATGTAGCATTGACAACCATTGAACAATGTGATCACATGAAGGTCTAAGATGCTTGATAAGGATCATGGAAATTATTATATAGTAATATTAAAAGATCCAAGCACACACATAAGAGCACTCAAAATCAAGTCAAAAAGCAATGGTATAAAAAAACCACAAATACGGGGCATGTTTAAATGCCACATAATTAAAGGGACATGACTTAGTAAAATATCCATAAAATAAATAATGACAAATTATGATGTCCATAAAATAATCAATGACATGTTCAAATGTCAAAGAAATCACACATGGGCATGGGGGATGCAAACAAGGGAATACTTTTAAATTCTCAAGTAAGAAAAAAAATAGCAAGGCTAGACACTCAAGGAAGTGCATAAAGGAAAGCATAAGAAACTATCATAAACATATCATAGTATCCCATGGATCTAATGTGTTAGCAAAAAATGTCAAGCGAATAGCAAAATAAAGGCCCATTGTGTAAAATAGGAATAATTATTGTATCTTTGTATGCCTATATCACCCTCAAGTAGAATCATGAAACATTTATGTATGTAAGAGTAACTGATATTACAACCATAAATGTGGAACTAATGCATACATGCCAAAGATCCAATAGGACATGTAGGTGATGAAAATGTTTTTTTATTTTTGAATGGTTTTTATTTTATGGTATTTTTGGAATGTTTGAAGACGTCTAATCAAGGAATTCATCATCATCAAAAGATGTAGGGCCACCTAGAAAATTTATCAATCTTTGTTTATATCATTTCTTTACCACCACTTAAATGTTTTTGTTTAATGGTTTACTTGAAGCTAATGGTTTATGAAAATAATCATGCTCATCAGATTGTATGAAAATATATGTATCCATATCAAGAAAAGTAACACACATGTTTATAATATCCAACTTATCATTCCACTTGATTAGCCAATTTCATCCAATCTATAGTTTCAAATTTGGTTCACAATCTAATATCCATATGGTCAAATATTCCACACATGAGCCATAGGCTATAAGTAGTTGAATGTATCCTTAAGACTCTAGTATTAATGGATAATATATTATTTAATCTATAGTATGTCCCATTTGTGTGATACATTTGGTGCCATAAATTTTATCCCACTTGTTAATATCAAACTAGATATGGTGGCAATATAACCCATTAATATTTGTAGTAATAGTTAAATCTTCATACTTTGATCATTTTTAAAGATAATATTTTTCTAAAATATATGAAGGATGTTTACTTTTTCTCATGTTGGATACAATGTGTACATGTCCTTTGCTATTATATTTTTTAATTAGTTCCTTCAATGCCTAATATTTATTGGTATTATGGCTAATGATCTGATGAGGTACCTTGTCGTATGTAGTTAGAAGTTTACTTCATGATTTGTGTCTAGTAGAAGGTAAACAAATCAATCTATGTTCAAGTAACAAAGATAATATGGTATCTATTGAAAGATCTAAAATTAGTTTAAATTAATTCACATAGAGAATAATAATATATTTCACTATAAATTATTTCATACTCCATTACATAGTTATATAGGAAATATGTTTCCTATAAACATTATAGTGAGATCCCTACAATCTTTCACCAACTAAAAAACCCACTAACTACTAGCAATATGAGATATATTGTTATAATAATAGTATATCTACCTGACTAATAATAATAAATAATTTATCATCTAAAATATATTAGTGAAATATTATTCACATAATTATTTAATTTACAATATTACCCAAAGTAAATACTAAATCCTAACATCCTACCCCCCTCCCTCCCCCCCCCCCCCCCCCCCCCCTCATTTTTTACATGGGAAAAACATTTTTTGTATTGTAACATGTTGAATCTATAAGCTCATGATCTAGATGGTTTTATTTTTCAAGAATACCAACAAACCCCAGAATAGTTTTACAAGTGGCTAACTAATAACCACAATGATGGGGTTCTAAATATTTTAACCAACAACCATAATTATCATGATGTTGTACTACTATTTTATATCTCGTCACTATCTTAATTTAGGGGATTACATAGGAATAATACTCACTCATTACAAGTAAATAAGTATATACTTCTGTCCTATTTCAAAATCACACCAAACCAAAAACTAAAAACCAAATGTACAACCAAAGCATATGTGCCCCATCATTAGTGACTAATGATAGGCTTAAATGGCCTTCTTACTCTAATGCCTCTATCCTCCAACATCTCTCTACTTAGCTAATGAAGATTTAAAGATCAACAAAGTTTCCAATATATGACATTTTGAATGGAATAGGGTCCCTCCCATAAGATTGACACTAATTACATAATGGGCATTAGGGTCACCTAAAATTGTGTCCATTATAAGGAGATAATTTCAACATTGACATAATTTTAAAAATTCATATAGTATTGAATTTAGGCAAAAATACATTCATATTTTTGAGTGTTGACATACATAACACTACAACTATAAAAATAGAAAACTTTTGCTAGTCAACTATGACTAAACACATAAATTGACCTTTATTAAATTTTGACATATCACTACACAATTTTTAAATGACTAAAACAAACTCACTCATACTACTGATTGAAAAATAACATAAAAAATCATAAATTTAAATAAATAAGGATTAATTAAAAATTTTAAAGGTATTTGGAATCGTCGATGAGTGCATGTTGTCAGACGTGGAAGTTCATTGCATAGATTTGCTAGTCAAAGGGAAACACACTAATCATGATTTTATTGATCCATCATAATACATTCTCCACCTATTTTTTTCTTAGTATCACCGATTGATTTGAATGCAATCTAGTAGAAGTGGAGGGCATAATCCCAATCTTAATTTATATTCTATCATAGGAGGACCAATAAATGAATCTTTAAAGATACTAATTTGATCTACAAAACATCTACAAAGAAGTTTAAAAACACCATAAATCTCTTAAATATTAAAAACTTTAATGAAAGATTCAATGAGAACAATATAAATGAGTATATATGAATTATATAAAATGATTAAGCAGGAAGTAGAAATTATGAATGTAATGATATTATTACCTTCAATGTCACTGAAATATTGCTCTTATGGTGTTCACGTAGTAGATAAAGGTTAGCAAAGATTATGATGTGGCATAGGTGACATGGAATTTGTATAAAATAATGAATATAAAAGTACAACATCAATCTCAAGTATGGGGCTTAGCAAATATGTGGTATATTCAATACTCAATATGGATGTGTGAAGCAAAGAATAAAACATGGAATCTCATAACTAAACGTAGTTCTAATACTAATGATATAAAGTGGGAGAGCCAAAATCAGTATAAACTAATGCACAAAAAGAATAATAATATATTTCACTCTATATTATTTCATACTCAATTACATATTTATATATGAAATATGTTTCCTATACATGGGATAGTGATATACCTAAAATCTCTCACCTACTAACAAACCAACTAACTATTAACAATACAAGATATATTTTTATAGTATAAATATACCTACCTAACTAATAATATCAACTAATTTACCAACTATAATATATTAGTGAATTATTACTCCTATAATTATTCAATTTACAATATTACCCAGAGTAAATACTAAATCCTAACAACTATAGTATCTTGTGGTGTTATGATATGTATCATTTGGTATGAAGCCTTTTGAGAAGATTGTACATTATTTACATGATGTACTTGTATTTTTTATTTATACATATGAATTAATGTTTTTAATGAAGAGGGACATATGGAGTAAAATAATTTACACTCTCATCTACTATTTTTGCTTTTCCCTTATCTGGATTCAATTCTTTATTTAATATAAGTAGATTTAATTTATATGTGACAGGACCTATATGTTTGAATAGGTTGTGAGACATGTGATTGAGTGGTATAAATTTTAATTTTCACATTTTCTCATCTGTCATATAACAAGTGGTATCATCATCACTATTATAGTAACTTGAAACATGGGCATCTTTTTGCTCAGTATTGACCAATAAAGGAAGCTCAAATGGTGGGTGCTCTTGTGGTTATATTGAATCCCTTATTAATGGTTATTTCTCTTGCTATACATTAATGTGTATCTAAAAATTTAGTTCCTTATAAAAATATGGAAATAAAGGATCCCTTTTAGTTGATTGACTTATTTTATACATGTGTATGTGCTCAATAGGAATGCATTGTTTAGGTGGTACTACTATAAGAATGTCTTCAGTTTTGGGATGTATTATTTTTAAAATTTTGAAAGGATTGTCATGAACAAACATGGATAATAATGTCCTAGTAGGTATTAATTTTACACATTGGTGAAGTTTAGATGGGACAACTTCCATTTAATGTATCCAAGGTCTAAACAAAATTAAATTATAATGTAATGATTGAGGCATTACCTAAAAAGTAGTTGAAACTATTTATAGTCCCAATGTCACATCCAATGTGATTTAAACAACTAGGGGGATATGTGAATTATCAAAAACTTTCATATGCATAACCATTTTTTGAATAAGATTGGTTCTAATACCCATGGTGGTTAGGAAATTTATGCTAAAAATATTTAGTCTTGATACATATCAATGAACACCCTTTTAATGCCTTTGTTTTGCATGGTCACTTATACAAACAAAAGAAAATTTTGGTAATTAATATCTTTAATGATAAATCTATCAGATCGAAGATAATGAGATTTATATTTTTCTTACAATATTTCATGATATATGCAAAATAAATAGGCTCAATATCACATGGAACTTGTGTCTTGCATAATGCCTCATACATGATATACTTATAAACATTTGATTGATTAATTGGTCGATAATGTCATATCACTTGGATTTTAATACAATATTAGGTTTAAAAGGAACATGTTGTATATCAATAGGTGTTAAGATATTTTTATAAACCTTACCTCCTTCAGTAGTAACAACATGGACTACATAATCCAATATAAGCCATTGATTAATAATGGGTGTAGGATAATAGTTTTCATTCAAATAATACTTAATTAGAACAAATGGTTGAGAGTATGTATGTTGGCATATATATATATATATATATATATATATATATATATATATATATATATATATATATATATATATATATATATATATATATATATATATATATATATATATATATATGATCTATAACATTGTAGAAGGAATTTTTAAGAGAGATCAAGTGTTGTTTGTGCTTTGAAACCCTCTCATGATTGGCATGAATTGGATTAAACATTTTGGTAAGGGGAATAATGTATAAGACCATAAAAAATATGACATGTTGTAACCTAAAATGGGTGATAGATACATGTTGCACTTATTATATATAAATCATGGATCAAAAAAATAAAAAATTAGAAAATACCTAATTTACCAAGGGTTTAAAGTCATGTTAGGTTTAGAAAATGTTTTACCCTAAAATTTATCTAGATTGGGGTTATCTAGGGTTAAAGGGGTAGAGATATTCTAAGGCACAAGGATGATAAATTATCTCTAAAGAAGGACAATTAAATGTTGAAACTAGATAAATATATATTAATTTTTTAAAACTAAGATAGGATAAAAATAGTAAGTACAATTATTTTATATGTGGAAATGATAAAGAAGTAATGTACTTACCTTGTTCTAATACCAATACAATTATAAATTTGGAATAAGTAGAAATCACACTACAAGATGATTTTGAAAAATTCACCAAATTTTGGATTGAGTGCCTCTAGAACTATGGACACTAGCATCAAACTTGGAGGGTTGCATCGATACTATTATCTAAACTTGACACATTTGTCCAATATGTAATACCTACTAGAAAAGGATGTGACCACCTACATAGTTTTGGGTTTTTCTTCACCTTCACTTTAGTACATTTAAATCTATGTCATGGACTATCACTCATCATGAAATTACAAAACCATAGTTATTCATCTTCATAGTGACCATGGAAAAAATGTCTTAGTGAGGACATGGTATTGAGCTAACTCCAAATACCCCTCTATCAATGAGAACTACTTACATAGCCAATAATCTAAAGAGGTCCTCATACTAATTTAGTTCTCCCTATGTGTTGTCTTATGCATTAATAATTAAATATTTGAAAACTAAGTACAACAATGACCTAGATTGAAAATTATAAAATATATGTATTTGGTTATTGATTTAGTTATCTAAACCTATGTATGTATTTCCCATATGATTGATATGGAAATAGGAGAAAATAGGGAAGATCTACTTTATCAAGTGCTTGATTGAATACTTTTATAAGTTTCCTTAGGTATTTTTTAGGGTATGATAGGTGAGGAATAAATGAGGTTTGATCTTGTATTTATTTCAATCCCTTTGGATAATTAAATCAAATTAAATAACATAGGTTAACCATTAGGATGCATTTCATTTTCAAATTAGATGAAATTAGGTAACTAGACACTTACATCCTCATGAAATAAAAGGGGTTTTCCCCTCTAATCTCAAATAATCCAAGGGGTTTCATCCTAGAATCTTGTTGTTGAATCATAAGTGCAAAATTCTATATAAATAGGTTGTAATGGTAAAATATAGTCTAAAAGGAAATCTTAGCATATAAATACACAAGAGACCCCAAAGTTTGCACCAAAATATCAATATCCTTGATTTGATAAGAAGAAATTAGATATAAAAGGTAGATCATTATAAATTTATGATTTTTCCAATGAAACATTTAGATCCTTCTTTTTTGACTCCTTTGTTTCCATTTCCCAAACATTGTAAAATTTGACCCACTTATCTTGAGGATAAGAAAGCAAGAATAAATTAGCAAGTTGCCTTGGAACTCATTGTTTTCATATCTTAGAAATAAACACCCCCAATTGGTAATTATCCCTTAGGACTCATCATGATCTTAACTTACACATATCTTACACCAATCATAAAGTTTCTATATTGTAACTTCTACACCAAGATTCTCTCCACTAAATGTGCTTCCCTCAGAGATTTCCACTACCCTCTTGGATATTTACTCAATATTAATAACATTTTATTAATTATTGTCCCCATTTAATCCAAAATATGAGATAATAAATATCTTTATCCCACATAATAATAAAAAATAATTTTCCTTTTCCCATCTCTAAGCCCAAAGAAATATTGGAATGGGCATTTTCCCCAAAAAATCAAAATTAATTGAAAATGGGACATGACAAATCCTCTCTTACCAAAATTATTTGTCCTCAATAAATTTCAACCCAAGTTGCATAAAAATCATTGTGCCATTATGATAAACCCAACAATAATCCCCATGTAATATGGCCCCTATTTCTACCAAAGAGCACTGTAAGATATTTATGTGACCTAACATTATAAACATCTTTGTAACAATAAGGTAATTTGATCACTATTTTGAGAAATATCTTAACCCAATGATAAATAATGTCAAATAAATATGCATGACTCAGAAAATCATAAATGTAAACCTTCAAAAGATCCATGATGCGAGGCATGATTTTACCTTTACATCCTTGACTTGGGTTAAGCAATGAAAATATGATTAGGTTAACTCCTCTACTCTAAATATTACCATGATACCAAATAAATCTCAATAAATATTCCCCATGCATCCAATGCACCACTTTGATATGAACCAAAATATCCTCTTTGAGACCCCTTTAAGATTAATTCTGTCTAATCTATTTTTGGGTTTTAAATAAACCTAGATGTCCCATTTTTAGTGTATTATGAAAGGGTCTCAACGTCTTCTCCTTCATTTTGTATTTAATAACTAGGAAGATTTTTTTTTAAAAAAGTATGAGGCCATCCATCACTATAAATCTATTGTTTCTCACATTCTCATCTAGAATGCAAGCAATAAATGTAATATTTACATTGTCTACCATGATAGAGATCTTCTAATCATAATAAATAGTGGAAATAGAATAAGGAATGGGAATCATAGTAAAATCATCAATAATTACACTCTTACTTCCCTTCATGTTATCATAAGATTGTATTTTTATTACCCTCTTTTGAATCTGATCATGTAAGTAAATTTGACCCAAGAATAGCTTGAATCAATTACAATCTATTTAAACCAAATATTTACCACAAATCAAACCTTTTCTAAACTTTCACACAAAATGCATGATGGAAAAAAAATTATTGTCATTTATAGAAAAACCATTTTCTAATTCTTTCAAAAAATTTCTCTCAATTTTAATGGATTCCCACTTTCAAATTAATATGGCCCAAATACCTTCTTCAAAAAAACTATATTATATCACAAATGAGTGTTAAACATCTGAAGTGAAAAATAAAAGGCATGAGTTGATTACTTTCATAAGATTATCAAAACCTTCTTGTGCTCTATCCATCCATGCATGAACTCCTTTATTTGTCCTTTGTTTTAAGGGTGATGTTATATGTGGAAATCCCTTCATTATCATTATATCATGGATGAATAAACTAAAGAGCCTTCTCAATAAAATTAGTTTGGAATGGGATGCCCAAAATAGGAAAATTTGAATACTCTTATGATCTACCTCCTTCATTCAGATGAAAAATCCTCCAAGTGACTAGAAAATATTCTTTAATGGATTCCAACTCCATATTGAACTCTCCCATAAAATTCACACCGTGAAATTTCCATGTTTAGTTTATTCCTTTAAGATTCATGATATAGAAGACTTTTCATACCTCTTGTTCATGCAAAAGGATGACTAATTATCTTGCCTTTATGATGCTAGGAATTTAGAGTGTCTCTTCCTTTATGAGTATATCAATTTGATTGTATCTTGATACCCACATCACCATAAAAAACTTATACATAAAATCATGAACATCAAAAATACACTTGTTTTGCTTACCCATATCTAGCATTGAGCTTCTCATAGGGACTATCCATTTGTCCATCACTCATGATCTTGTATTAAATTATGGTAATTTGGTCCAAAAATTGATATATAAACCTTGAACATTTATACTTAATAATGTGGTTAAAGCTCAAAACAAACCCTACGCAATTCCTCATAGACTTCCTTTCATTCCAAATACAGGGGATGGAAAACTCAATAGTAATATCAATTCCTCTATCTTCTTTTACCCTCAAGATATTACTTGTATTCCATATGAAAAAAGAATTTGGAACTTGAAACAATGACTCCACATGTGATATAATCCATGTTATATCCCTTATTCTATCACCCCTTTTTTCATTCATTCCATGATAACAATTTTTTTGAAATGACATAGGTAGATGAAAATATGAAATATTTTCATACCTTTGTCTAAAAATAAAATTATCATCCTCATTTTACAAAAGAGATTTCATTACGATATCCTCAACCCTTCCATTTTTGTCACTTATAATTCCCAACTTAGGGCTGACCAAAATGCTCTCCTCAAATACATATCCATCCACAATGTTACTTTACAAATTAATCAATGTCTCATCCTTTGAAAGTTTAAAGGTTAGTGCATGTTATTATATCTTGAATTATTTACATCCAATAATTGAATACATTTATTCCTTGCATTCATCCCATTTTTATTGGCCTATGCATTCATTTGAAGTCAACAAAACATCTTTTATTACCAAAGAATTTTTAACTTCAATCTGTATGTTTAATTTGGATAAAACACCTAGATCTGACACCATTATGTATGAAATTTTTTGATTTTTTGAGAAATGATCTCCCTTCTAATTTTCACCCTTCATATTTTCAATATTTTTATAATAATTATCATCATGACATAAACATTTTAATGACATCATATGAAAATGATGCAACAAATCCTTTCTTCTACCAACATCCTAATTTCTCAAGTTATTATCAATGAAGCAGAAAAAATGTTTACCTTCTTTAGCTGATTTGAAAATGTCAGAGGGATTTGTAGTGGTACCACCCTTCTCATGAGGAATATCATCAATAGAATAAGCCTCAACTAGGGCATCCTTCTTGAAATCATGCTCACCAATATAACTATCTTTATAACTATTCTCATATGACATTAGGTCCTTATTTACAGTTCTTATAATAGTTTCTTCATGGATACCATTTAATTTTTCAATTTTTTGTTCCATACATATCATATGATCCTCTTTATCTTATTTATGACAAACATTTTGTTGAAATTAAATATTAGGAGTCAATGAAATATTTTTTCTTGAATAAAAATCCTTACTTTCCATCTATTTGGTTAATTCTTCTATGATTTACTTTCTTTCACTTTCTTGTAAGATTGTTTCCTCTTCTTTCTTTGACTCATGCTCCATAATTTATTTTTTGACATTCTCTTGTAATTTTGGCTCACATGTACTCATAAATATTTTTGGTTTTACCATATTTTACATATCCCTCATAAAATATTTCATTTCTAAATTTTCTTCTTGCTTCACCTCTTTTGTGATTCAAAATTTGTGTTTTTTGTCATAGAAGGGAAGTTTCTTTCTCCTGAGTGCATTTCTAGTATCCTCTTCTTTTTGAGATGTTTTATTTAGTTTGCATGTTAGCTAGAAGACTTTGAATTGAATTTATTATTTTATCTTATCTCATATTTATTTCCTTAATATTATCTTGAATGATATCTACTTTTTTACCATCTGTTAAGAATCTTAAGAATCCTCCCATGATGAACAAATCAATGTACCCATTTAAAATGTCTAGTTTCTCTCTCACTCAATTTTTTTTTCTTAAAAACTTAAAGGATAGAGAGATTACGGATTTTATAACATTATAATTTACCTCCAAAAATTACATGCAAATAATATTCAATAAGAAAATATATTTTATTTCAATTTTCAAAACACCTGAATTTTTCCTACGCCAATTAATCCCAAAAAAGATAATTTAAAAAATATATAATGGGAAAATTACTTAGAATAAAAATATTATAAAAAACATACAATATCAATAATTTTATTTCCTCATGATATTATACATCATAAAATTTCTAGATTTTGTCACAAACACAAATCTGTATACCAATATAGCATCTTCAATTTACATGATTTCACTGAAAGTCATGAAAATGACAAATTATGAACTCCAAATTGTATATATATATATATATATATATATATATATATACATATATATATATACATAGACACACACACACACACACACACACACACACACACACACACACACACACACACACACACACACACACACACACACACACACACACACACACACACACACACACACACACACACAGATATATATATATATATATATTATGAAAGTAAAAAAAATATGGTGTGTTTTTTATTAATAATAGTATAAATTAATAACTAAAACACACTAGAATCACCACACTAGAATCTACTCAAACTACACACTCCAAAACATGCAAACATACACACCAACTGAATATGGGAAATTGTAAAAATGTGAAGCTCCAATGCAATATCTATATGAGATTACCCTAATTAAATAAAATGGATTTCATGTTATGATTTCCAATAATCTAATGGGTTTCATCCTCAAATATTATTTTTGAAGCCTAAGTGCAACAAACTATAGAAATTGGTTGTAATGGTAAAAGATAGCCCATAAGGAAATCCTAGCATATAAATACACAAGAGGCCCCAAGGTTGGTACAAAAATATAAATATCATTGATTTGAGAAGATGAAATGAGTTATAAAGTGAAAATAATTCTAACTTTATCCTTTTTCCCATGAAACATTTAGATCTTAGTTTTTCCCCTCCTTTGTTTCTATTTCCCAAACTTTTTTGAATTGACCTACTTGTCTTGAGGATAAGAAAGCAAGAAAAAATTAGAAAGTTGCCTTGGAAATGATCATTATCATGTATTATAAATCCATGCCCCCAGTTTTTATGTTTCCCTTAGTACTCATCATGATCTTCACTTTCACATATATTACACATGTCATAAAGTTTCTATATTGTAACTTCTACACCAAGATTCTCTCAATCAAATGTGATTCCCTCAAGGATTTCCACACCCATATTTGGATATTTATTAAATATTAATAAAATTTTACTAATTATTGGTCCTCTTTTATCTATAATATGAACTAATAAATCTCCTAGACCCACATAATAATAAAACTTGATTTTCATTTTCCCATCTAGAAGCCCAAATAAATATTGGAATGGGCATTTTCCACAAAAAATCAAATTAATTAAAAAGGGGAGATGACAATACTACATTGCTAAAAATTAAGTGCATAACTAAGATATTATTCCCCATTATTTCTTATTTCCAAATAATTCATAGGATTAGTCTTATCATAATTTTGAAGCATCAAAATAAAAACACATGAGTAGTATTTTCTAGATTACAAGATAGATCACTAAATGCACTCGTATATATCATATTACACCATTGTGCACACACAAACGCCCACAAAGTGGATAAATACATAAGTTTGAGAACCTATTTAGATTATATGTCTATTTAAGAAGTTCTCACTAATAAAGGAGTCTTTGAGGTCACATTGACTTCAGTTGAGCCCATTAACCCCATTTTGCAAGGTGGCATATTGTAATTGTAGGATCTAGGGTTTCAATAAAAAGATTGATATCTTGAACCTATGCACATAATATAAACATAAAATATAAAAGGTGAAATTCAACCCTAACATGTATAGGTGGAAGTTTTAGAAAAGAGTAAATATTATGTACAAGACAATAGTGGCATGATCATGACACTTACATTGAAGTTATTATCCCTATGGTGATTGAATTTTCTAGGTTGATGAAAAACAAATATTTAAAATCTAACATGTCAATCTAGATCTTCAGATCATCCATTCCTTTAATTACATTATTCAGATCTACCTACACATTATTGTATAATCTGATTACAATTTATGTTTCATATTTCTATTATCAAAATATTTAATGTTTTACTTTCCATATTTAGCATATGCTTAGATTCAATATATCTCATCAAAACATAAATAGAATCTAAATTAAATTAATTAGATTGACTTTAGAGTAACTTACTTCTTACTTGATTAGGCTACTTTATTTTATATTAATCCTCATTTCCAAAAAGTACTAAATAGTAACTAAAATTATTGATTGTATAAAACACTTAACACTTTCAAATAATAATAATGACTCAATCAAATGAAATGAGAAAATACAAAATAAATATTACATTATAAATTAATGAAATTAAATTAGAGGTTATATTATTCAAATAACCAAATAACTCAAAAATAAAAGAAAAAAAATCCAAAAAAGACTGAAACAAGGATGAACAACAAATAATTATTAATAAATAATTTGGGGAACACTAAAAAATAAAAAATATGAACTATGGGACAAACATTATTTAGCCCTAAAATTGAATGTGGGGGTATGTATTTAAATTTAAGCTTAGGTTTATGTATATATAAATGAAATGGAAAAATTTATAATTAGATCTATAAAAATCCAATTAAATACTAAACTAAGATATAAACATATACTGAATTTATGATGCTGAGATAGTCTAAATATGGAAAGTACAACTATGCTAGTTAGATAAATTACAAAGAATAGAAGTACTTATCTTGTTTTGATGCTAGTGTAGTTTTGGATTATGAACAAGATAAAAGTAGGTAGGAAGATAGTTTCATAACAATTTTGAGATTCTATATTTGATGTCTGTAGATATTTGGATAGTTAGAACAACCCTAGATGTTTGTGTTGATGCTAATATTTTATTTTGATGGTAGTGTCCAGTAAAAATATATAGTGAAATAGAATGTGAACACTTGGACGTTTATAGGGTTTTAATAACCTTTACTTTGGTGAATTTATATCTTTGTTATGTATAGTTTCTCCTTGTAAAATGGTAAGACACTATATTTCCATCTTCAGTGTTACCTTGGGGAGAAGTGGTTTAGTGGGCACACATCATCACGTTGATCCCAATGACCTTGTTATCAAAGGATGTTTCCTATATATCTAATAATTTTAAGAGGACCTCATAATAATATAGGTATCCCTTATGTGTTTATTTATTTATGAATCATGCATTGTGTGTAAATAAATTGCATCAATGGCCTAGATTATAACTTGGCAAATTAGGCTCTTGGGTAGCTCCTTTAGTAATTAAAACTTGTAGATGTGTTATGCCTATGAATAATATATAAATTTGGAATATTTGATTAATTGGATTCTTTATAGAATGTTTTTTGATAAGTAGCTTTGTATATTTGGTCCTTTATAGGTTTAAAAGGTGAGGAATGAATGATTATTGATCTTGTATTTATATCAATCCCTTTGGAGTAATAACTTGCATTAAATCAATTAGGCCAACCATTAGGATATGTTTCATTTGTAAATTGGATGAATTTATGGCACTAGAAACTTACGTATGGGTACGAAAATAATGTATACACTATTATCTATCCCAAAAATTAGTGTTTAGGGAGTATCAAAATAGATACAGGCTCATAACTTATAGAGGTGTAAGATAAATACATTTTAAGCATTCTAGGAAAGATAAAATGTCTATATCACTAATTTAATATATAATATACTAATATATAGTCCATGTGGCAAAAAATAGAATAGATGTAAGGATTGTGGAAGCAAGGAGAGTGTTAAATTGAGAAGAATAGAAAAGGTATAAGTTTGCCAAATCTATAAGACTGAGGTGTTATATAATCAAAAAATATCATCTAAATTTTCTCCCCATTTAATCTAGTGATGAAATTATTAGTTTAAAGGAAAGGAGTAAGTATTTGGGTGTGTATGCACATCTTATCTTTTCTTGAGTTTAATTTGAGTGATTTGGTGTTGACTAAACTACAACCAAGATCATGTTACAATGTAAAATTAGTGCATATAATTTGGGTTAAAAGTACTTAAAATAGATTTAAATATAAATATCAATGTTTAAGAGTACACATATTTATTGATGTAACTTATTTGCCTATTTTCAAGTTGTTTTAAAAAGTATGTATCATTCTAAGGATCTAAAACTAAGACTTGGATAAATATAGATAAATATTTAAAGTGCATACATCTAATGATATATATATATATATATATATATATATAGAGAGAGAGAGAGAGAGAGAGAGAGAGAGATTCGAAGGTAAATTCCCCCAACTTTGGAGTAAAAATGAATTCCCACCTAGTAGTTGACATTATTTGAACTGTGTAACCTAATGATACTTATAACCTGGTGAGGTTAGATGATCAATTACAACTTGAAAACTTATAAATATTGAGTAATTTGATCACCTCAACCATAACACAAGGTGAACCAACTACTATAGTAGATTGGCTCAATATGGTCTGTAAAAGTCTGTAGGGTATCAATATGCGCAATTGTTTTGGAAACTAAAACTAATTTAGATTTTATAATATTAGGGAAATATTTCATATAATATGTACCTTAGATATGTCTCATGTTGAAACTATTTATAACAATGTTACCAATGTATATAATATTTCCATAACTATGAATATGAATCATATAACTATGTGCTTTGGCCAATTCAGAATACCATGTAAGTGTGGATGATAATATTCTAGATAATGCATACACTATATATGGATAAATATATAAAAAAATATAAGTACCAATGTGTTGGACATATTACTTAAACATGCCCCACTATAAACTAGAGATATTGAATACCAAGTAAGTTTCTAGAACATGCTTCTAAGGCATGCCCCACTAAATCTATGAATTGATATAAACACCATATATTAGCTAAATGTGGAGAACATGATTACCAAGAATTCCCAAATTAAATATAAAAATTATTAATGTGTGGAATCCATGTGCACATGACATTCTTCAAGTGAATCTATAAACTAATAAAATTACCAAATAATGAATGAGTGTGGATGACATGCTTCCAAATCATTCCTCCCATTGAATTTGGAAATTGTGCTAAGTGTGAAGAACATGATTCCAAACCATTCCCCCACTAATATTTCCCCACTTTTATTTTATGTAAAAATATGAACTAGGAATTACCTCACCTCAAAAGGGTAAGACAACTATAAGCTTTATGAATATAACAATGTATCATATAGAAGGAACATGTCTAGGTAAATGTATCATTAAAGTGAATATAACAAATGTGATCACTTCTAGGCATAATATGAATGATAAATATCATGGAAATATCTATATATTAATAGTAAAAGTGAAATAAGAAAATAATTACACACATAAGAACATTCAAAATAAAGTCAATAAACAATGGTCCAAAGAGACTACAAATAAGGGGCATGTTCAAAAGCCACACAATTTTAGAGACATGACTTAGTCAAATGTATATAAAATAAATAGTGAAATATTCAAATGTACATACAAAAAACAAGGAAATATGATAAATTAAATTAAATCATACATATGCATGAGGGCTAAAAACAAAGGAGCATATTCAGATACTCAAATGAATAGTACAATATGATCAAGGAAGTGCATAAAGTAAAACATAAGAAACCAATATAACCATGTCCTAGTAGCCCATGGATCCAATGTGTTAGAAATAATATCAATTGTATAACATATTAAGTACGCTATATAAGATATAATAGTGGATATAAGGCATGTGTAATCACATATGTAAGATCAAACATGATAGTGTAGAGTTATCATTGAATCATATAACACATGTGTATCAAGGTCAAATAAGTAGATGCCTTTAATGTCCATATGACATGAATAGATGAAAGTTCCAACATCTAAAAAATGAGTGTATTATGTATCTATGTATTCCTATATCATACCCAATGTAGAAGTGTGACACATATGTGTATGTAGGATTAATTGAGTATGTCATCCATCAATATAGAAGTAACATATGGATGCGAAGGAGACAATAAAATATGTAAGTATAGGTAGTGTTTTTTTTTTTGAATGTATATGATTTTTTTGGTATATTTGAAATTTTTTGGAGAGACTAAGCTCTAATCCTATATAATGGATGATCATAGGTATGTCCTCCATTTAGTTCCTTATAAACATCATATATATATTTTACATTTTTTACATCATGATTAGATAGGTTAAAAGGTACATAACATGTTCCTCATCACATTTTTCATGTGTAGTGGAAGAGCTAGTGCTATCATTTAGAACCTAGATTAATTTTACTTGATGATAAAAGGAGATAACTTGTTGATTTTGGTCAATTTTTGCTTCCATTTAGTATATCCAAATAGTTCCAAGTGTAAATTCATATGGAAATATGTCAGGTATAACATAAACTCATGTTTGAATTTCTTTAGGACCACAAGCAATTGGTATTATTATGTTATCTAAGGAGTCTTTCTAACCTCTATTTTGTAAGTTTTCTAGATTGAATCCAATTTGTCATAAGTGTATTACATTGAAATTAGGTTCTATTTATGTAGGATAAATATGTTTATGCCAAAAATACACACCACCCATGTATTATTTAATTGTTAAATCTTGTTGGAATGGATGATTTTTATGTTTTTAATTTTGAGATTAATTCATGAGACATGGACCTTGGATTGCCCCCATGTTGAATAAAATTTGTGAATTGATCATATAGAGACTATGGATACCAAATTTTTGTTCATAATTGTCCTTAGGTAATCTATCTCCATCCTTTATGTGAGGGATAAATATTTTGTTTTTCAAGGGAGATATGTTAAGTTTTATTAAATGAGTACTTATGAATGAAGCATGTCAATGCACTTCATTATGTAAATGGGTGAGTTATTCATAATTTTTATCAAATGTCCTTTTTTTTAATGGAGAAATAAGGCCTCTAATAAACATAAATAAGAAATCCAAATATGAGGGTTTAAATGCTAGCTCATATAATGCAATTTTGATTCAAATAGTATAATCTTTAAGGGACTTACCATCACTTGTTTTAAATTGTGAAAATGTTCTAATGTAATTTTTATCACCTTTTAAATATTGAAATCCATGAATAATGCATATTTAAATTGTAATAAAATGCTTAATGAACCCTTTTGTAGACTAAAGAACCAATTTTGAGACTAATGATAAATATTGACATGGAAAAAAATAGTAATAACTTGTCATTTTGTGTCCATTGACCAAAATAATGTTCATAGATAATTCTATGGTGAAATTGGTCCTTATTTTTCAAAAAGAGAGTTGAATTTGGTATTTAAAAATCTTTGGGTAAGGATATTCAAGTGTATATTATGCAAGAGGTTGATTAATAAATGGGTTAATGTGTGCATTATCATTATGAAAAGTTGGTATTTGGAGATATTAACCTAATTTTTAAGGTCCTCAATAGTGGTCATCATATACATTAGATATTATATTGGGGTATAGGTGTTTTTCATAGGTGTTATCATTAGTTGCAACCCACCACCTCTTTTTAATATCGGCACATAAGTATCATCATGATCTAAGCTATGAGATCCCTCACTAGTTTGAGACATCTTGGATGGGTGTAGGGGAATATCAATATATTCAATATATGCATCCCAAATCTATGGCTATGCCTAGGTTGAATGAAAATAGTATAAATAAGAAAAAAAAAAGTAAAAAAAATATGAAAACATGTTGGTTTAAAACCCTAAGAATAAGAAAAAATTGCATTTTATTATGTTAGGTTCACCAAATATTTAACCTTAGAATGAAATGTGGGGGTATGTATTTTAATTTATGTTTAGGGTAAGAATATATAAAATAAATGGCACATGGGTGATAATAAGATCTATAGAAGAGAAATTAAATATAGAAATTACAATTATGATAGATATAGAAATGATAAAGAATTTAAGTACTTTGCTTATTATGATGTTAATGTAGTTATGGATCTAAAATAAGATGAAATTAGGTATGAAGATAGTTTTGGAACATTATTAGATTCTAGATCTGGTGCCTTTGGCTATCTAAACAATTACATTAGCCTTGGATGGTTACATAAATACTTCTAGCTGAGTCCAAATATAGTGTCCTCTACATAATATATTTTGAAATAAAATGTGACCACCTAGATGCTTTTGGGTTTTAATTTTCCTTCATTATAGTGCATTCAGATCTAAGTCATGGATAGTCATTCCTTATGAAATGACAAAAATCTAGATTTACATCTTCAATGTGACTGTGGGTAAAAATGGGTTAGTGGGAACATGGTGTTGAGTTGACCCCAAATACCCCATTATCAAAGGATGTTTCATACACATCCAAAAATATGAAGAGGGCTCCAAAATGGTGGAGTTATCTTCTACATTTTTCTTGTGTGTGATTCATGCAATGTGTGTAAAGCAAGTATAATAATGACCTAGCTTATAACTTAGTAAATCTAGCTCTTGGGTTTCTCTTTTAGTATTTTAGACCTATATATGTGTGATGCCTATGATTGGTATGTACATATGTAATATTTGATCAATTTATTGTTTGAATGAGTGATTTTTGATAAGTGTCTTAGTCTCTTTGGTCCTTATATGTTTTGTAGGTGAGGAATGAATGAGGGTTTATCTTGTATTATATCATTCTATTTTTAGTAATAAATTACATTAAATCACTTAGGTTAACATTAGGATATGTTTCATTTTAAAATTGGATGACTTTAGGGATCTAGACACTTGCATTGGAGTAGGATAGTAATGTTGATGCTACTATCTATCCTAGATGTTAATGTTTATGGAGTAGAAAAACATGTACAAGCTCAAAAATTATGAAGGTGTAAGATAAGTACATTTCAACATTCTAGGAAAGATAAATTGTTTGTGTCATCAATATAAGAATGATCAAATTAAGAGATAGGCCAAGGAGCACAAGATAGAGAACATATGAGGTTTTCAAAAGTATGGAGAGTGTAGAACAAAGAGGAACAAAAAATTTCTAAGTTTTTCAAGTATACAAGACTGAGGTGTTATATATCACAAAACATATACCAAAAACATATTCTTAAAGGATCTCTAAAAAAGAAGCATATAGAATGGAATTGTAGAAAAAATAAGAGGGAAAACAAGCTATTAATAAGATTTAATCTGGATGAAACACAAGGCAAATAAAGGATAACTTTAAGGTGATAATTATACACTTAACATAGAATAGAACTGAACTTCACAAAGTATGAAACAATGTGAAATTTTAAAAAAGAGAGAAATAAACAAATAGGTAAAAAATAAACACACAATACGTGTGTGAATTAAAAAGTAACCTAAAAAACACTAATTAAACATCTAGTTAATGTAACTACCCATGATGTTAATGTAAGGTTAGTTAGAGGTTTTGGATCTAGAAAAAAAAGAGTTCCTTATCTAAACCATTATTATCCTTAAATGAATGGGACCAAAAAAATGGAAAAATGTGTGTATACTTAAAATAAAATTAAAAATGCTAAACTAATTCAAACCATCACTAAGAAAGATCTTAAAATTTTTTATTCTAATATACAAACACAAACATCAACCTCTAACTTGTCATATGTTTTATGAAAATCTAGGGTGTAGGAAGGATGGATGTAAAATAATTATAATTTAAATAATCAAATGATTGATGTGATTTGTCTCATGGTAAATTAAATAAAAGGTGGAAATGTTTCACAAACTAGACTAAAAATAAATAAAGTTGGAAAGAACAGTAGTGTTAAGGATGTGTATCGATATCTTATTAAGAACAAGTTGTGGAGGTATGATTTTATGACTATATAAAAAGAAAACAAGGAAGGATAAATAGGATATGAAATAAAATCATAGATGCTTAACCACAAGTTAATGGTTTGGGATACACAAAATAATTTCTAGGGAATGTGAAGTGTTTCTTCTTCCAAACCCAACCGTTGAATTTCATTTATGAAATTTTTGGTTAATGTAAACTACCATTTAAAAAAAAAAGTTTTATCAAAAAACAAAACCAAATTAAAAGATTTAGTCTTCACATATGAAAAAAATGTGTGCTTAAAAAAATAAAGGAAAAGATGAAATAAATGGAAGGATTCAAAAAATTGAAAGTGTGGTTGGAAATATGAGACAATAAAAGTTTTTAATCATGGGGGAGATATTGTAATTAATGGATGAAAATGTTACATTGTGATAAATTTTGGTGCTTAAATTTTACTACCTTGTGAATGGCACATTTTAATTAATTGACAAGGAGAATTTTTCTAAAATTATCACATTCCATTCAAGGGAAGGATTAAATACATACCCTCATTTACATTTTGGTGCTATTGAAACTCATCGAGACACCAATATTATTTCAAGATAGAAATGGGATATCAATTATAACATGATATAGATCTATAATTATGTTCTTAAATTATGAAACATTGAAATTACTTACCATCTCCATGGGGAAAAATATTCCACATAAGTTTCCCTATGGAATGTACCAAGGTGTACGTCGCATTACACCAAGTTGTGTTAACAATTATTGTGAGGGAAAGTTACTACCTAAAGTTCCCTATGTTGATTTAAAAACAACAAATAATTATCAAAACAAAAGATAAACATAAATAAGGGAACCAAAAATGTCACAAAGTGAAAAAAGTTAAGGTTATGTATGAAAAATTGAAATAAAACAAAATTAAAATGTAAATATTAAAAGGGAGTATACATAGTTTTACCACTAAAAATAATCATTTTAAATTATACCCTTTTTTTTAATTCTTGGCCCAAATAATGATAAAATCTTGATCAAATACATTTAATGAAGAGATTAGTATAAGAGGATGGAAATAGAAGAAGTAAAATCATGTGGGCCTTACAAATAGGTAAAATTTAACCATAATCCTCTTTAGACCTAGGTTTCCTTGATTTCATAAAAACTCCACCCTAGTTTATAAAAAATGGCAAAATGGGTAGGAAAAATATTTATAATGGGAAGGGGATCACAAAAAATGATTTTGTTTATTAATTATTATTATTTTATATTTTTATATGTTTTAAACATCTATGGCCATTATAGATAAAACCAATGCTTAATAGATGTAATGGTTATGTAATTGTCACTAGCATTAAGTAGGGGTTTCACCACAAGTTAATATAGAGATATTATTAGTAAAATTAACAATTAAAACATCTTGTTCTTGTTTGCATGCTATTTACATACACTTTAGCTTTACTAGAGATAATTATCATCTTTCTAGTAGATTCATTAGTTTACTAGCTCTTATAGATATTACCAAGCTATAGAGAGGTGATATATAGTAGATTGTTTAGATGACATTGATAGTACATAGTATTCACATTATTAACAATAATGTTACCTACTAAGATGCAAAAAATGACACTTTTTGATTACCACATCTTTAAATGAGTAGATTCACTCTAGAGGAAATATAATGAATCATTGTGATTCTAATAATGTTGAATAAATTGGACATAAATGAGGCCAATGACACATCACATGCTCGTGCATGGGATATGTACTTTGGAGATAATATAACAACTAATGTGGGTGCAAAAAATGAAATTTAACTAGTTAGGGATGAGAGGGAAATGATCCCAACTATCTATAAGGTCATAATTTGAGTGTTAGCCTCATAGTTAATATAGGACAATGAAAATTTTATTTTATTTTAATATTGGTATCCCATTGTCAAGGAGATATAATATCATTACAAGACCTACAATTAGAGGTAGGATATGCTTTCCTATACCTATCTATAATGTTTCTAGATTTGGGTCGCTCTTGCTATGTTGACCTACACTAGTCATGGTCTAGATATAAAAGAGGTTCATACAATATAATAGAAGGGCTAGGAAAGAAAAATAGGAGAAACAAGGTTAATGTGTGGAAATGGAGAGATAAAGAGAGGCTTTGTGGGTATTGGTCTCTTTGACAACAACAATCATTATTGAAGATCCTTATTAGGCCATGCTTGGATACTATGGAGAGGAGGGGATAGATTCAACTATTTGTCACATCAAATAGGAGGTTAAAAATAGAGGAGGTCACACATAGATGAACCTAATGAATAGGGTTCCCTAATATTTTGGGGGAAGCCTACATATCAAATTTTCCCTTATAATGGTAGTATATATAGACATAAGAGATAAAGAGATAAAATATGAAATAGTGGGGAATATCAAATAGATGGATCAATTAGTAGGTGTAATTATAATAGAACCATGGGTTGGATAAGTTAGCAATAATATGATATAAGTATCAAGAAAAATACAATAGTAGAGGGAGATTACCCATGTAGACATAAATAGGATGAGGGATTAAATGTGGAGGAAGAAGAGGCTAAGGAAGATGCTAAGGGGAAGGAATACCTATTATATAAGGAGGGATAACTTCATGTGTTATTATTACACTCATATTATTCCATTTTTATTAGCTTAACCTAGTAACTTCCTATTAGGTGATGTATATTTTATGTGATCTAATTACTATTATCAAGTGGAAGATTTTTTAGAAGACATATATTTTATAAACATGTTTATAGTACTCATTACACAAACATTATAAATATTCCTACATGATCCAAAAGTGCATTCTCACACATAGAGGCATAATAAAATATGTTCCCATGCATGGAAAGCAACATAAGAGTTGGTAGTTCAAGGGATAAGGATCATGCAACTAGAGGTCCATGTACATGAGATAAATATAAAGAGGAAAATAACCTTAAGAGGTTTATTAAAGGTTTATTATCATTATAATCTTACAAAATACACACACCACCACCCGTAGCCCATTCTCATGTATATTTCATGACCACCAACATGAAAATACATCAAAATAATAGTAGGATCCCATGATACTCAATATGTAGTAGGATTTTTATTATATAGACATATACATTAGGATCTTATATGTTTTTATAACTATACATAAGGCATATGTTTTTTTAAGAACTTATCCCAAGTGTAATGACCTTGTATTGATATAAAACACATACTTAGTTGATCACACATACACACACAAACACACATGTATGCATGAATTTATGTGCATGCACACATACCCAAACACATAAAAATGAACATTCAAACACCCCCCCCCCTCCACACACACATGCACATTTATATGTGTTTACATGCATGAAAATGTGTACACATACATGTTTATGCACATAATATGATTACACACATGCATGCATGCATTCACATGCATACATGCACACCCACACTCACACACACCCACACACATGTTCATACATGTGCATGTGCACACATTCATGTGTATGCACACATACATGAAAACCCACACACACACACACATCTCATGGACAAAGATGTGTAGTTTAATTTAAACTATGAATATTTTTTATTTCCATTTATGAACATGAACAACTTTGGTAGATTTTTTTAAGGATATGAACCACATGATATATGAATGGAAAATGTATAGAAAAAAATGATAGATTATTATATATGGATTCTCAAACCATTTTTATTAACGAATATTTAGGTAAAAATTTCACAAGATGTAATTATTAAAAAAATATTTCTCACTTTTTTTAGGGTGATTTAAATGTGAAATATGTATAGGTTATGTCCAAAAAATTAGTAACATGAAAGGGGTAATTACCATATATTATAATGGGAAAATTAGGAGTGGGAAAAGGATATTTTTAGCAAGTAAAAACACAACTCAGAAATAGATCAAACTTGGTCTAAACTGATTGTAGGATATAAACCTCAACATTTATATGAGGATATTAAATACAAAGGAAATTTATAGTATTTGTCTAGACTTAGATCAAATATATAAAATTAGGTAAAACCATGGGGAATGAAAAGGTATTTTTTCCTTTTGAAATAATTGGTTCAAAAAGAGGTGTGAATAATTTATACCATTTTAGTATCTAAATATTTATTTTCTAATACCCCTAACATTTAGCCTCATTTAACTTTTCAAATTAAAGGTCTCACCACCATGGATTATAGAAGGCATTAATGGATGTTTCACCTCTAGGTTATGACCCCATGAAACTAGTAATATGTGAGGATGTATTAACTAATTTTTTATTAATGAATTAAAAAAGAAACAAATTATGAATATTCATATTTAATAAAGTATATATAAATTATGTAGATTTGAATGTAAATTAGAATCTCAAATTTTATTTGATATTTAAAAAAAAATAGAAATAATATTGCGTACTTATATTATTACCATTTTTTTTTAGTATGAGATTGTGCACAAGGGGAAAGCATGATTAAATTTATATCTAGAGTTTCTCAAATTTTGAAATTGACTATCTAGACCTACTTGAACAATTATGGTAGAAAATTTATGCCTATTATAACCCAAGACATCTGATATTTTTAAAAATTACCCTATGATATGTGTTATACTATTTATACATATATCTATATTATAAAATCATATCTAGATGCCATATTGAGATAAACAATCTCCTATCTAAAACCATGTCAAGAAAGAGAAATCCTAGGAAGTTCAACATATACACCATCAACATAAAGTATTCAAATAATATAAATAAATATTCACAAATAAAAGATACTATATTAAACAAAATATAATATAAAAATAATACATGCAACTAATAATTGTTGTATTATAATTTAATCTTGTTAGAGATTGCATCTCCATAAGTTATGCATAATGGACTCTAAAATCCATTTAAAAACAATGATATAAATATTTTTTCATATAGTAAAACAAAGAGGTGAGTGGGAGATTATTATTGGTGGAGTAAAAGGTGGGATCATTACCCAAGTTACACCTAACCCTCCTCACACATGTGGGGATAATGGGGTGGGTGTAGGATAATCAGAGATAAAAGGGCAAGTTCAAAGTTACAATTTTTATTTTTTGAAAATAACAATCCCTAAACTTGAGATAATTTTAGAGACACTTGGGCAAATAATTTTATGATAGCAAAAAAATATGAGTTATGGAATCTTAAATCTAGTTTTTTATTTTATTTTATTTTATTTTGTGTGTGTGTGTGTGTGATGATAAAAATATTTACAATTAATGAATTTATGATAATGACATCATAATGCTTTATGAAAAAATAACTAAACTAAATATGCTTGAATGAATTAATTTTAGAATAAAATTGCATATAGAGGTAGATTTGGAAATAGTTTTTGTAATTTTTTAATTAAAATATATCTTTAATTAATTTTACAAATCAAGAAATTTGGAAAAATGAAACCGTAAGTGTATAAACACAACCTTTTAACCTTATATTTATAAAATTCATTTTTTTTAACATCACCATGATATTTATATTGTTTAGATATAAGTTAAAAAATGGTTAAATAACAGTAAAAATAAATTTAATTTATTTGTAATTGTGTGTGTGTGTGTGTGTGTGTGTGTGTGTGTGTGTGTGTGTGTGTGTGTGTGTGTGTGTGTGTGTGTGTGTGTGTGTGTGTGTGTGTGTGTGTGTGTGTGTGCGCATTGTTACAAATAACTTGAATTTATTGTTACTATTAATAAATCTTTTTTTATATTATATCTAAAAAATATACATATCATAGGTGATGTTAAAAAAAATGAATTTTATAAATTTAAGGTCAAAAGGTTGTGTTTATACACTTTGGTTTCATTTTTCCAAATTTATTGATTTGTAAATTTATTTAAAGATACATTTTAATTGAAAAATTACAAAAACTATTCCCAAGAATATTGAACATTTTATCTATCTCTATATGCAATTTTATTCTAAAATTCATTCATTCATTCAATCACATTTAGTTTAGTTATTTTTTTCATAAAATATGAACTATAATGAGGTATGTTATGTAGAAATTAAGTAATAATTAAGAATAAAAATTTAACATTAAAAAAATTATGTATTATGAAACTAAATTATCCAAGATAAAAACTCATAAATTTAAGATAAAAAAATGATGTCTAATTAAATGTGTTTATGAATGTGAAAAAACTTCTAAATTTATTAAAAAGACATGATTGTTGGTCTAGTGTTTTATTTGGATCCTCGAAGACTAAAACCATGGATATTCTGGATGGGAGTGAATAAAACCTTTAAAATGTAAATTTAAAGGGAACACACCCATTAGAAAGATGTGCATTCCCATTAGAAAGTGTGTGCACCTTTACAAATTATTCACTCATTTACAAAGGACATGTGACCTATGTAAAGGAAAAACATATTTTGTAATGGGAGTACATTTTTTAGAAAGGGTTCACACCCTTTGTAGTGGAAAGGGTGTGTGCCCTATGTAGTAAAAAAGGTTCCATTCCCTTTGTATTATGTTTGAAGTATTTTTTGTTTTATTTTATTATGCTTTATATTTAATAATATAAAAATATAATTATATTCTTACAATTTAGATTTATTTTATTTCTTTTATTAAATATAAAAAATTAGGGCCAATCTAGGTTTTCTAATATTAATTACAGAGCTATAAGTGTTTCCTTTTAGATGACAATTAAAAAAAAAATCAATCTAGTTAATACTTAGTTACTTTTCATAATTTTAGTATTGAACTTAAGGTTCTTTGGGTGTAAATTTTACACATGTCCTTTTTTTATAGGAAAACTAATTATCATTTTGGATGTTTTAAGTCCTTTTGTATTGATTTATAACATTTATAAGATTTATAGGTGTGCCTAATTTTTTTTTAATAAACCTCTTATCTCTCAAATATATTTAAAGTTAAAGAGGATATTAACACATGGATTCAAGTACACACTACAACATTTATATTATTTAAAATCACCATCTAAACTCACCTTTAACTCACTTGAATTTCACCTAGGATTTTCCTTTTTAAACTAGAACCATTAAATCACATTTGATGTTTGAAAAAAGAGGAACATCTAGATGGTGATGTCAGGTTATGTTTAGAACACGTGAATTTATTAAACAACACTAGGTTGACTTACAATGTAACATTGGGGATCTATATCATATTTATTTTTATCTAAATCACTAAATTGAACTATCACTAAATCTAATAAACCCCAAATGTTATAAGCATTGAATCATATAAATTTTAAATGATATTGATTCCAAATGCTTGAAAATGGTGTTGGTTTTATTATTATCAAATTCATGAGAATTTTTCCTTTATATAATTACTAAATAATTTTGTGATTATCTTTGAAAACTTGACCTACTCACTTGTGATAACATTGGATTAAAATAAATTAATTCCAAGGAATTGAATTGATTTAATTTCACATAATATATAAAATTTGGTTCTATAACATGAATATTAATTCCTAATTTTTTTCCATGCATAATTTACCCTTGTGAATTTGGCTTGGAATTAGACTTTATATGAGTTTGTTAATCCTTATCCATTTTGAGATAGAGTCAATATTGTCATCTCAATTTTTTTTAATCTTAATTTTCTCATTTACCTTTAATCACCTATTAAAATTATAGTTGGATGTGTTATCTTGAATTAAAACATTGGGGGTAACAATTCCAAAAGTAAAATTTGAAGTAAAGTGGCCTACAAATTTTATTAGTGCAAGGTGTTTAATATGCTTGAGATGTGCTCCACATCCCCCTTCAAAGTATTATTGAAGATGATAATGTCATCTAAGTAGATGATGATGGAAGAGTTGAGGAAGGGCCTAATTTTATTAAATATGAAGAACATAATTTTGGCACATCAGTTAATAAAAAAAACATATCCAATCATTAATAAATCCCTTTATTATGTCTTGAAATGTATATTTTAAACATATTTAGGATGGACTAGAACTTGTCAATAACCTAAATTTAGATAAATGTTGGTGAAGTATTGAATGCCTCAATTTTTTTTGAAGAGGTCATCAATGCATAATAGTGGGTAGTGATTCTTCACCATGATTAAATTGAGTGCACAATAATATACATAGATATTCTAGGACATATATCCTTCTTGGGTATGAGGAATACTAGACTCCCTCAATTAGAATTGGTATACATGAAATCTTCATCAAGGAATTATTTTATTTTCCCCTAAAATTCATCACTATTTCATATTTCTCTTCAATATAAATGGATATTGGGTAGACAGGATTCTAGAAAATGATATATGCAATGTTTTACTACACAATGTATTTAAAAACCTTCCATCTCTATGTAGACTCCATTTTTATTATTTAATAACTTGAAGAGGCTAAAATTTATATACTATATTAGATAAAGATGTGAGATGTTACTTTATATTTTCTTTGTATTTGATCTCAGAAGCATTATGATAAGATCTCAATAGATTGCTTGAATTAAAAAACTCTATCTTCATAGGGATATAAGGTAAAATTATGCTAATGTAATTTTGTACCTTATGTTATTAATTAAAATTATCACATAGGTGTGTTGTTAGTAGGAAGTTGAGAAGTATAATTTCCATATATTTTCATAAGATAAAAATGTGAAAAGAGAAAACTAAAGAATATTTTGTATGAAATATGTTTTCATTTAGGATATAAAAACACATTTGAGTTTGATTGGTTACTTTGAATACGTTAGTTTAGAAAATGAAAGGTCAAGAAGATGAAGAGACATCTTCTCTTCACACCTTATATGTATCCTATATTTTTAAGAGGAAAATATAGTTAGCTAGTTGGAGAGAACTTATGGAAAAATTTGAATATGTAACATGTCTCCTAAATCTTTTATAAATCAATATTAAACTTAATATATCTTCCTTGTGAATGAATGTATCCTCATTTATTGTGAAGTTGATGTAATAAAATAATAAGAATGGTATTACATGCATATAAGTCCTTTTATGCATAACAAGAAAGTCATATATAATAAATTACACTAAATTTAGCCTCAATTATATCTATAATTTCCTATATCAATTTATATTTCCATAAAAAATATAGAATAAAACACATAGCATGTCCTGATGGATGATTCTAAGGACGACTACTAGCAATGATTCCATTACTAGGACCTGAATATGTTTAAATGGTCATTTAATCAAGTGGACGTTAAGATTCAGATAGATATTAGAATTTATTAATTTAGAAGGGATGAATCTATAATAATAAGAGTATCTATAGAGAAAAGTATTTATAATCATATCTAAAAATAAATTTATTTAAATTTTGGTGTGATTTTCTAAGGTGCTAGTAGCATGGATATCTAGACTCAAATACTATTAATTTAGACCATGTGAAATATAATATTTTGTGTTGATTGAATAAAATTTATAAGGGTTGTGAAACCTTTAAAATAAATGCACCTATGTAATTTCCCATTGGGTGAATATTGTAATTGATTGATATGTTGCATAATTTTTTATAAGGGATATATTGTATTTAAAACTACATATGACTTGATTTTTAGAAGGATCAGGGGAATGCTTTTTAATCAATTTCATGTTCTTTTATAAATATTAGTTTGTAATATCATATGGTTTTAATTATATTTGATATCAAGTAGTCACTTAGGTATCTATGGTGATGTGAACTAGAAAGATCTGAATGAAGAAGATTTGAACCAAGAAATTTGAATCAAAACCTAAATCTAGGATAATGAAGAGAATAAATATGATAAAATAATTGTGGGGATTAAAAGGGTGTTTAAAAAATTTAAAATATGGAAACTATAAACTTTTAAGAATATGAAGGGCCACATGTAGCTACAAATACGAGTAGAAAGGAAGATGTGAAAAAACAAGGAGAAAATATACCTTGTGAAGATGAACTCAAATCTAAAGGTCAAAGACCATAGAAAGATATTGAAGTGAATTTAGGCACCATAAATAATGTAGAGACTGACCATGAATTATAAATTTACCTAGAGAAAAATAAGGGAACAAAATAGAGAAGCAATAAAGAGGTTATTAAGGGATAGTTAGAAAAACATAGTAATAGTTTTAAAAAGAAGCTATGGAGGAAATGATTTTATGTATAAGAAGAAGAGTAATATTTATAGGAATCAATAATGAGACATAAATTTAGGTTATATTCTAGAGTGTACAAGATATAAATTATGTGCATGGTTCATTCATTCCAAGGAGACACATCCCTTATGCCTATTTTAACTAAGGAGAATAGTATAATGGAAATATAAAAAAGAATTAGTTGCAACTAATAATTCATTAAAATAAAATATATAAAAGTTAAATACACCTAATAAGTAAAGTGTATGTAAATTTAGTGCAAATGTTGATTTTAATAATATTGGTATTCTAATCACCATCATAATGATTTTATAGATACAATTAGAATCATCAATAAAACTAGTCATAACTAGCCTAAGGACATGAAACTTGTCATTAATTATAGGTGGTTTTATTACCTTGATGATATATGATGAGTTAACTAGCCCACAATAGTAGTTAGAAACCTGTAAATTTAAGTGGTAGGTTAATGGTGTGACAAATTCTATATAAAAACAAGTGAAAACATATAGGATATTTTCTTGTTCAAGATCTAGAAATCATATTTAAGAATAATCATGCAACTATGATTCTTTAGTAGGTCAATGAGAAATTGATATGATAACTCAATATATAGAAATTTTCCATCCAAAAAATTCACATTTTAATATAAATCAAACATAAATCAAGAGAACCCATATGGGATTATGATAAAAAATTTTCAATGTGATTAATAGGAATAACTTATACTTTAAAGATATGGAAAAATCTAATTGGTTTTTATAAGGTATGGTAAGAAATATCTAGTTTTGTATAGCCTAGGCCTAATTTACCATAAAATCTGAGTTAAGATCCATTATGATCTGAGCAAAAAAATAGAGGGATATGGAGAATACCCTCTTAACATTACAAAAACTGATGCTAAGTTATATGTAGTATTTTGTTGAATGGATGAAATTCTTGAGGGAAATAAACCAAGGTTGGCTATATGGTGATTTAAGTGTGGATAAGAGAGGTAAAACCAAGATGAATTACAAAAAATCCAAACAAATCCTTGTGATGTATACTAAACTATAGAACATCCAACTATGAGTTTTAATTTATCATAATAGTATGTGTGATAGTCATAGAATATATTTTCTAATTTATATAAATCCCTTAACTATGATGAAAGTAAATGTAAGGTTATAAAATATATGAATAAGACATTACTATAAATTTATTCATAGTCATTACAAAAAAGACTTTAATTCCAAAATAAAATTTGCCATCTTAGGATGCTAAGGTTGTAACACAAGGTGGATAAGGTCTCTTAGTAATAAAACATACTCTTGAGTGGAGTGACTAATCTCTTTAGTACCAACAAGTTGTAATCCTTAGTCTCCTTATTACCACCAATGGTGGACTCCTTATTCTCCTTAGAATCAACTAGGGCAGACACCTACATCTTTGTAGTACTAATCAGGATGGACCCTTGTATCACCATAATGATAACCAAATTCAGACTCTCCTTCTATGAATAAGAAACATGAAGTATATTCTTATCAGCAAAAATGGTGGGTATCACCTCAAATATAGGTAGGTTATCAAGGATTTTACTATAGAGGTGATGAAAAATGAAGGCAAGGAAATAAAAAACCATGACAACCTATAACTTTTTATTAGTGTTGGGAAATGAATCATATCACATGAAATTGTCCATGTAATGTAAAAAAATAATTTTTGGGGCATATTGTGTTATAAAAATATAACATAATAATGAGAATTATCATATTGTAAAGAAGTATATAAATTTTAAAATAGTAAAAAATATAAACACGGTACATTATTATTCCAAGAATCAATATTTTTCTAGGGTGTTACTAGGATTCAACACAAAGAGCATGGTCTTCCACCTATAAGTATGCCTAAATAAAATGTGACTATAAAAGTGTGAGAGTATAAGCATATACACCATGTGAGAGATAAGGTTCTGATGAGTGAAGTAACCCAACTATTATAATCAATCTAAAATCAAAATACTAGTGAACGAGATATTAAGACAACTAATGCCTAAACTATAGACAAATAATGTACATGTTATGATAGTATGGAGTATTCATAGCTCTAAAAAACTTTTTAAAACTAGTAAGTAATTAAAAAAATAAGATAACTCCCAAAATATTACAAAACTATTGCCTAATTTTCGAGACTACATATAAAGTGGACAATAGAGCATTGATAAAGTGGTTTGGTGTGTTATTACTCAAAATCCATGGGATGTAGATGCCATAATGGACATTGAAATTACAAGATATGAAGATTTGAATATTGTTATTAATTATGAAATTATCATAAATATGATTTCCAAATTGACTTTGGAAGCTATTAGAAGGATGGTTTTATGTTACATCCCTGTTACTTTGAGTTTGGTGAACTTTGGTTAAGTTTGTCCCATTGAGATACTTAAAGATGTTGAGATAAATATAGATGACTTAAATATACACGGATAATTAATTGATTGACATTAAGATATATTATACTTTTTATCCTTATCTAATTGGGAAAAAAATGCACTTATTATGGTTGCATAACCATCAACATAGTGGAAAAATAATCAGAAACACACTAGGAATGTTGTTGTTATCATACATTTCAATAAATATGATCATAATCCATACATGATACCAAATGAAAAATCTTCACCATATGAATATAAGGATGATATCTAGTTCAAATATTTAAAAAATCCAAAATAGGAATCTTTGTGAAGTTTAATTATTATTTTTAGAATGCACAAGAGATATTAGAGTTGTAGATATAAAATAATCAACGAGGTGACCAATATAGACACTTAGGAACTATACATAATTTCAAATGGAAAAATATATGTCCCATTTTGTGTTTTCTCCTATAAGATCATAGGTTGACCACATATACCCATTAGATTATTACTAATAGAGACTATATTTAACCTATAAAGGAAGTAAATATATCGTGGCAAATAATTTACGCCATTAGTGGTGATTCATATGCTCGTATGATAAATTGGATGCATGGATTCATGAAGTAAGAACCATGTGAATGATGTTTTCCAAAAAAATATATATGCCTCAATATTTTCCTATCTAATATCTAGTAGAGTTCCTTCACAAGTTGGAGAATCAATCCCATATATAGTGATGTGAGTTAGTGCATTAGGTTGTGCATTGAAAGGGGTTGCAGTGAGTTGGTGGGATATTCATATGTCTAAAAAACTCCATTGGTAATGATTGTGTAAACTGTTTTGGGCTTATATTTCATGTTAAAACTTCTATCTCAAAGAAGTGGCCATTATCCTAGGAGGGTCAATTCCTATAAATGCATGTTCATAAGTGCATAAAACTATGGACATTCAAAAAAATTGAGACAGGGTAACAAATATGTGTCTTCACTGTACCTTATCTTCTCTACCCAAGGCATAATATATGCATATAGAACACATATGGGATATACAATCATGGAAATAGATTCAATAGGAATTTATGAAAACTTTTGTATTTGAAGATGTAAATATAATGGTGCATAGGGCTCTGCAAAAAATGAAAATTTTCTTGTGTCATTAACAAGAATAAGATATACATATTAGGAAAGAACATAAGTTATAGGCTGAATAAAGAAAAATTATTCACAAAATATAAGATAGTGACATACTATAAATAAATAAGATGAATTTATGCTAAAATCTTGTAATAGAATCTAAAATAATGCAGAGGTTTTTTTATCACAATGAAAGCAAGGAAGACTTGGATTTGAAAACATGTTTTAAACCTAAAAGAGACATGGAGATACCTAAGAGGAATAATATAGAGAAGATAAAAAGGGATAAACTACAAAATATGAATATCTCATAGTAATAAGGCTAATTAAGACTAATGGATTCCATTTATATGGAAGCAAAAAAATATATTAGGAACTAATGTGAAATAGAACTAAAAGATTAATACAAACACAATACCAAAGTTAAAAACCATTGAAGATTATTGAACACAACAAAAAATATTAGATGTGGTTGAATTTATTCAAGATTATGAATACTTGATTTCCACCAAGTGAGAATTCAATGGTATAGAACCTTATTTAGGAAAAATGCATATTTAACTAAAGGACTATGCACATAATCAAAAATTTACCCTATAAACCAAATTCAAATATGAAAATGAAGGTAAAGGAAGAAATATGATATATGAAAGAATTTGGAATCATATTTCTAGTTGAGAAGTTATATTGGGTTAGTCCCATGGTGATACAACATAAAAATATAAGGGAGATATATGAGTCTCTAAATATTATCAAGCATTAGACTAATCTTGGGTCAGTGACCCCTTTCCAATTTTGTTGATAGATGAATTTATTTAATTTGTGTGCAGTGACATAGGATTGACCTATAAATATCAGATTTAAATATCTAAAATTATATAAGGTAAATAAAATAGATCTTTTTAATACTTAATGAATCAAGATATGACCAAACATATCCAAAAACCTAGTAAGAGGAGCGCCTACAACACAATGTCAATAGAAAGGGTTCCAAAGCCTCTAGGAAATCAACACAATGAAACATATTTAGATATATCTATTTTTATGTAAGTAAATATCACAATAATTCAATGCAAGTTATGTGGAAGGGTTATAAAAGAATTATTGATGCAGAAGATTGCACCCTTGGCAGGAGGCCGAGCTCCTACCTTCTTCACGCAACAATGGAAACTCCCCTCTCACCTATGATACTTGTGAAGATGGAGGGGAGAGTCTCTAGAATGAGGGCTAGCTCCCTCTAATGTATCATTTAGGCCCTAGTTTCTCCTACTGCTAACAAATATAATGTTAAAAAATGGGGGGGATGAAAAGGGAGAGAGATGCTGAAAATAAAGCCTAAGCCTAAAAAAAAGAAAAGGTGATACGCCAGAAAAAATGTGATCTACTCCACCTGAACATACACTTTCCACCAAGAAACAGATCCCATACACTTCATATAACATGAGAAAACCTTTTGCATCAGTGGGTCAGGGGGTCCGTCGAGATACAAGGAGGAAATAACTACTAGAGGCATTCTGAGACACATTGCAACAACCTATCCACTTCACCTATACTCCTCTGGGGACACTTCTGAGAGACTTGTAAAAGGAAACTCAAAAATGCACCAGACATGATAAAATCATTCTATAAAATCATTAAGAAAATGACTTAACACATAATCAAAGCATAAACACATACTAAAGATGCAAAACTCAGAATGGAGATAAAAATGTTGTGTTTTGATTTAAGGTAAATTTTTGGTAGCTCTGCCTTACAAGCTCGAGAGATTTTTGGGTAGATTTTACTTTAAGGATGAGAGTAGATCCCTTCTCAAAAGAGAGGTTTACAATATATAGGAAGAGGAAGAGAACTTGGCACTTCCTAGGAAAGCTTTTGGAACTCATTTTTTGTCAATGGCCCATGTGCCTTACAAGCATTGGGAAGAGGAAGCCACTCAAAAAATCAATGAGCTATGCCCTTTGTCTACTTGTAAGGCTGCTTCTTCAAGGTTATTACATAGTTTATCTACTCATCAATGTGAAATGAAGAAAATTGGTTACACTGCTAGCTGTTTACACCTCTTAATGGTCAATTCGTAGGCACTGTATCATCTATCAAAATAACTTCTTGAATCAACACCTCCCAATGGTCAATTTGTAGGCATTGTATCATCTACCAAAATAACTTATTGAATTGACACTTCCCTTCACCACTTGGACTATCTTCCTGCTCCATGCTCTTGGCACTTTTGTCTTTTCCCTGCCTTGTCTCTTCTACTTTTTCAGCCCTCAGGGGTGATCTTCTGACAGGTCACTGTGTTCCTTGGGTTCTTTTCATGATTAGCGCTTAGGCATTTAAAAATAATAGCCTTTTTGTTGGCTTAAATTTTATAGCTCTCAATATGTCACCGTCCTCAGCAAAAGTCATCGGGTCCCTTTTTTTGGCTTTTTTCTTCCATGAGTTTTCTGTTTCGGGCCTTTTCCTATAAACAAAAATTCTGCAAGAATTGGTTGCTCTATCTTTTCTATCAGGCTCTTTGAAATCTCTCTCTGCCCTCCACAAGGGCTTCAGGACCTTTGGCTATGTCCTTCAGCTATAGGGTACACCCTTGAACCAAGCCATTAAACCAACCCACTGAACCAAAATTGGTTCAACAGTTTAATTGGTTTAATGTTTCAACCATTGCACGCTGATGTCATTGAACTAAGCCTTTTGAACATGCCTTTGAACCATTCCATTGAACCAGTCATTAAACTTTAACCACTAAACCAAGGCTAAAGCATTGAACTAAGTGGTTAAACTAAGCCAAGGCATTGAACCAAGGCATGAACCAAAGCCGATGAACTTTGTGCTGAGCTTGAAGCGTTGAACCAAGGCATAAAAATGAAGTGATGAATTGTTGATTGAAATAGGTGTTGAACCAAATGATTGGACAGTTTTATTGGTTCAACCATGTTGACTTTTCTTGTGATTTTCTTCAGACCAGAGCTCGAAGAAGCCTTGTAAAACCCAACACTCTCTCTGGAACTGATTCTCCATGCACCAAAGACTAACCTATTGAGTCTGTAGAAATCACCATAACCTACAGAGTTTGTAAAAATCACTATATTCATGCAAAATCAAAAAAAAAATGGCCTAGCACAACAGGGGCAAAAGGTGATTGATTTTTGGCCTATTGGGCAAAAAATGGTCAACAAATTGGTGACTCCTAGGGGAAGCATGCCTACTATGCTTAAAGACCAGTTGCCTTATATTCCATTGGGCACAGAGTCAGATGTAGCTTGAACAAAGTTAACAAAAGCCCCAAAAGATCCAAGAATCAAACACGGAGCCTCTTACCCCACATGCAAAGGGAAACACACAAGGTTAAAAAACACTACTTATGCAAACTGCACTTAGGGAAAATAAGAAAGAAACTAAAAGCAAACTACTATATACAAATAACCAAGAATATTTTCTTCCCCCTAGATCAAAGGGAAAATTTCTTAAGTCCCCTTAATAGAAAGAAGACTTATGGTGGCAGGCAAGTAGCTGAATGAAAAGGAGATTTGGTGACTTGCTCCTCTTGCCTGTCACCTAGTTTGGCTAGTATCTAAGAGGATCAAACTCAAACATGCCTCCAACATACATGTATTCTTCTTGTCCTTGGATGCTTCTTAAATGTTGGTCCTTCATGTTGGTGCTCTTCACCAAGAAATCTGTGGCTGCTGGCTCATTACCATAAGCCCTTTGATATGCACATTCCCTCTACAATGCATCATGGTCTGACTTGTTTCCTTTTACATCATTAAAGATCCTATCAGACTCATCCTCTACTTCCTTTTGGCATGATTAAAGAATGGGGACTATGGTGATGTCTGAAATGGACTCACAAAATGATTTCTCATCCCATAGAACATGGCCTCTTTGTTTGAAGCTTTCTTCTTCAAGGCCTTCCTCCAGGAAGACATACCTCTCCTTTTCCTTCTCAAAGATTAGGATCTCTAGATGTTCAAAGGTATCATCCTGATCCTCCTCCAACTCTAGCTCCTTAGCATAGTCATACTCCTCATTGAAGCAACAAGGAATTTCATCGAACAAAGGGGGAGAGAGCTCACCACACTTTTGTTCCTCTTCATATTGCTGGAACATCTACATATATGCATGTCTTGAGTCTTCTCCATTACTGATGAGGTCTTCACATGGAGCCTCCATGATGATTTTGCTTTCGTTGTCGCTCATGATAGCCTCTTGAAGAACTATAGATTGGATCTTATGCTCCTCACCTACCTCTTGAAAAATAGGTTCCTCCTTGAGAAAGGATGGAGTGGAGAAAACATGTGGAAGAGGAGGCAGTCTTTGAGCTAGAATCAAATGATTCTCCTCTTTCCACTTGGTCATCACTTCATCTATATCAGGTGTGGCTTGACAACTCTCTTGGAAGTGTGTATATGGGGTGTGTTCATACATGGAATGTGTTGTTTGGTCTGAGTCATCCAGCACACATTGGTTGAGAAATCTCTCTCTGGATTCCAACTCTACAATTCTCCTAGCCAGATCTTCTTGGAAGAGCTTTTCCTGGAGGTCATCAACATTATCATGAGCAAGAACAACTTTAGCTTCTTCAAGGTTTTGAGAAAAACCTTGCTTCTCCTCCTTCTTGCCCCATGATTCTAATATTTTCCCCCAGTTTAAGATCTCAAAATTGGAATTTTGCTCCTATGAACAGGTAGCAACTTTGTTTTGTCCAAGGTCATGGGGCTCCTCTGTAAGGTCTGGAAGCTCTATCTCTCTTTCAAGAAGCAGTCTCATCCTAGCCTCTAAATATTCAATTTTCTTGGCTAGATTATCTTGAAAGAGTCTTCCTTAGAGGTCATCAGCATCATCCTCTTCAAAGCTCTCAGCTGGTTCCTAGCATTCCTTCCTCCAACTTGGAATCTGCACATCATGTTGAAAAACTTGGGGAGGTTGAGGAATACTAGGAAGAGACTATTGATGCACCGAAAGAGTCTCTAGAAGAGGGACATGCTAGTTTGTGGGATTCCCCCCAGTGGAAGATTCATAATATAAAGAATTGGGAAGATTGATCTCCATGGGGGGTTGCTCTGATGCCCTTTGATGTTGGAAATCTAGGCACATGGGATTAAGAGAAGATGCATTAGATGAGCTAGAGTGGGTGAGTGTTATTTGATAGAAAGGATTTGGTGCAAAAGAGGGGGATTTCCTTAGAATAGGAGGGGGCACACAAGGTTGACTACCTTGAATAAATAGATTTCTCCATTTTGCTACCTCCTCCTCCATGGATTGTAGGGCTTGAGCTTGCCTAAACAAACACTCATCTTTATACATCAGCTCCTAATGATAATCATCTTTCTCCTCTAGTCTATTAATCTCCATTTTCTTCCTCTCAAACTCCATCACCACCTCCCTTATCATTGCAGGGAAAATAGGAGAGCTACTTGAGGGGATTACATAAATATCTAGAGCTTGATCATAGTCATATGAAGGAATACAAGGTCCATGATTCTATGTAAAATAATTATACATATAAAAGTAAGATTTCTGATGGCACCAGGCTGCTTAACTATTATATTTAACTCAAAGTCACCATTGGTGTTTGATGCAAAGCCTCTAAAGGCTGGTCAGTTGAAGAACAAACCAAAAATTCTTTAACTCTTTAGACACAACTTGTCCTAGTTGGTCCCATCAAGCATGCTAGAAACTATTGATGTAGAAGATTACACCCTTGGCAGGAGGCTGAGATCCTGCCTTCTTCACGCAATAATGGAAACTCCCCTCTCACTTGTGGGACCAATGAAGATAGAGGGTAGAGTCTTTAGAATGAGGGCTAGCTCCCTCTGATGTATCATTTAAGCCTTGGTTTCTCCTACTACTAAGAAATAAAATGTTAAAAAGGGGGGATGAAAAGGGAGAGAGAGATGCTAAAAATAAATCTTAAGCCTACAAAAAAGAAAAGGTGATACACCAAAAAAATGTGATCTACTCCACCTGAACATACACTTTCCATTGAGAAACAACTCCCATACACTTCATCTGACATGAGAAAACCTTCTACATCATTGGGTCAGGGGTTTGTGGAGATACATGGAGGAAATAATTAGTAGAGGCATTTTGAGACACACTGCATTAGCCTATCCACTTCACCTATACTCCTCTAGGGACATTTTTGATAGACCTATAAAATGAAACTCAAAAAATCACTAGACATGTTGAAATCATTCTACAAAAGCATTAAGAAAATGACTTAACATAGAATCAAAGCATAGACACATACTAAAGATGCAAAACTTAGAATGGAGGTAAAAATGTTGTGTTTCAATTCAAGGTAAATTTTTGGCAGCTCTGCCTTACAAGCCTGAGAGATTTTTGGGCAGAGTTTGCCTTAAGGCTGAGAGTAGATCCCTTATCGAAAGAGAGGTTTACAATATATAGGAAGAGGAAGAGAACTTGGCACTTCCTAGGAAAGATTTTGGTGCTCATTTTCTATTAATGGCCCATGTTCCTTACGAGCAATGGGAAGAGCAAGCCGCTCAAAAAATCAATGAGTTTCACCCTTTATCTGCTTATAAGGTCACTTCTTTAAGGTGATTACACAATTTGTCTACTCATAAATGTGAAATGAAGAAAATTGGTTACAGTGCTAGCTGTTTGCACCTCCTAATGGTCAATTCACAGGCACTGTATCATTTGTCGAAATAACTTCTTCAATCAGTGCCTCCCAATGGTCAATTCATAGGGATTGTATCATCTGCTAAAATAACTTCTTAAATCAGTGCTTCCTTTCACCACTTGGACTATCTACCTACTCCATGCTCTTTGCACTTTTGTCTTTTCCGTACCTTGTCTCTTCTACTTTTTTAGCCCTCAGGGGTGATCTTTTGGCAGGTCATTGTGTTCCTTGGGTTCTTTTAATGATTAGTGCTTGGGCGTTTAAAAATAATGACCTTTTTGCTGGCTTAAATTTGATGGCTTTCAAGACATCACCATCCTCAGCAAAAGTCATCAGGTCCTTTTTTGTAGCTTTTTTCTTTTGTGAGTTTTCTATTTTGAGCCTTTTCCTACAAACAAAAAGTCCACAAGAATTGGCTGCTCTATGTTTTCTATTGGGCTCTTTGAAAGCTCTCTCTACCCTCTGCAAGGGCTTCTGGACTTGAACTACCCTCTACAAGGGCTTCTGGACCTTTGGTTGTATCCTTCAGCTATATGACACACCCTTGAACTAAGCCATTGAACCAACCCATTGAACCAAAATTGGTTCAATGGTTCAACCACTACGCATCGATGTTATTGAACTAAGCCTTTTAAACTTGCCTTTGAACTGTTCAGTTGAACCACTCATTAAACTTTAACCACTGAACCAAGGATTAAGTGTTGAACTAAGTGGTGGAAATAAGCCAAGGCATTGAACTAAGGCATGAACCAAAGCTGATGAATTCTGTGTTGAGCTTGATGCGTTGAACCAAGGTCTAAAAATGAAGCAATGAACTACCAATTGAACTAAGCATTGAACCAAATAATTGGACTAGTTCATTGCTTCAACCATGATGAATTTTCTTGTGATTTTATTTAGACCAGAGCCTAAAGAAGCCTTTTAAAACCCATCACTCTCTCTGGAACTGATTCTCCATGCACCAAAGACTAACCTATTGAGTCTGTAGAAATTGCTAGAACCTGTAGAGTCCATAAAAAATGCTAGATTCATGCAAAATAAAAAGATAAAAATGGCCTAGCATAATAGGGGTAGAAGGTGACCAATTTTTGACCTATTGGGGAGAAAATGGTCAACACAAATCAAAATAGGGAAGGATCCATGGTAGGAAAATAGGGGCCTAGGCTACACATGATAGATAAATGACAAGTTTGAATAATCCTATAGCCACACTAAGTTTAAGCATAGAGATAATTCAAAATAGGGATATACACATTCATTAACCAATCAATTATGAAACTTATATATATCAAAAATAAATATCTATGGTTACAATACACATACATTAAATAAGACCTATCAATCCTCAATATCCCCCTTGGCCAATGGTTATATAAAAGATATTATTGTGGTTGTAAGGATATCAAAGGATGAAAAAATATATAGGATAAAATTAATCTTCCTATTACATAAAATACTCCACAATATAAGGTTTCCCTTCAAGATAAGATCTAAGCAATAACCCCTCCAAATGTAGACTTAGGTTAGAAGTGCGATTAATAGAAATTAAAAATTAATGTTCCTCTCTATTGGATTGAAATGGAAAATAGTATTTATCATGGTGAATAATCATAATACCTCTTAGGGATTTATTTTACACTATTATGAGGATTATTTTCATCTAAATCAAAATGAATAACCTCAAACTATGTTGGCTAGGTTAACCTAGTTTTGAAGTGTGCACCAAAACATTCAAAATTGCATGTATTTGAATGATTGAGTTATATGCTTGTAAATTTGAGATATGGATTCAATATGATATTTATAGTAAATTAAACAAAAACTATAAAAAACATCAAATGGAGATAATATGGAATCAATCAACAATTATTAATGGATTATTACCATCGCTTTGATCATCTTGTTTTCCCTCCAAGATCTTCAAACAGATTCTCTAAGTATTTTGACTTACTTATTGGATTAATTGATAATGGTGGTTTTAAGATTTTAAGTTATCATGAGAGTATTAATGGATCGAGGATAACATGAATTCAATGATATTTTTAATGCTTAGAAAGCTTGTGTATATTCCCATTAGTCTAACCAAGCCCCATGCTTGGAAATTTATAAGGTGATCAAGGAGGGTTTAAATGATTTATAAATTCATTATAAATCTATTGTTTAGATAATTATATAAATTTATAGAAGGATATATCTTTTATAGGTTTGTAAATTTGATTAGTATTTATTGGGGATTATTTTAGGGGTTTAGGCAAGTGATTAAGTAGGTGAGTAGGGACTAGGGATGTAGGAGAGCCTAGGAATAGGCTACGTTAGGTGGGATTGGAATTTTAAATTCCAATATAATAGACAAATGGGGTTAGGATAAGGTTAAATTATAAATTACATATTAAAATAAATATTAATTGAATTATGGGATGGGAATAAGGTTGACATGATGTAATAAATATTTGATGGGGGATATGATCTAACTATTCATATTAAGATAATGGTTATGATATAAATTAAGATAAATAGTAGGATAAATGGAATAATTAGAGTGATCATATTTAGGTGTATATAATAGTTTGGAAAAAATATATAATTTTTAAAACTACATCATATGTACTGACATATTAGGAAAGTTTTGGTCTTCATTAGTTATATGATTTAATATGGAAGGATATAATTTAGAGGGTCAAATCTAAGGGAGATAGAATGGATATATGAATGATAAATAATCAACATCTCATAAAATAATCAAAGGCATTCCTACCCCTTTATAAATGCACACTTTAAGGCATGCAATTAGGGAGATTGAAACTTAAAGGTTTTTGCAAGAGAAATCATTAGCAAATGATGAAGTTCTAAAATATTATGTGTATGTTTCTATTAAAATTTTGCTTTCTATATTCAAGAGAAGAATTAAGAAACTAAGAGATGGTCAAGGCTTGATGTGTACCTGGATATAGTCTGTGCACTGTAATCCAGATGTTGTGAGTACTCTTCTTTGGTTGTGGAGGAATGACACCTGCAAAGAAAAGAAACTTGGACAAAAGAAGGCGTTAGATGGATAGATGGTGGGTTGCCAAGTGAAAGCTTGATCCCAAAAGTATGGATACTTCCTTAAGGGATATAAACCCACTAATCGATAAAAAGAAGTGTCTGATAAAAAATAGAATGATAAATAATTGAAATGATAAAAGATGGAATGAAAAAAGGGAAGCAAAAGGCTTACTTGAAAGAAGCTGTCGAACTAGTTACAGTCACCGACGTCGGTGGTCCTACTGGCGTTGGTTGGTCAAGGTGCTGATGTCAGTTAATATGCCAATGTCGGTTGGGGTAGTGACCGGCATCGGTAGAGGCAAAGGTCTTTAGACGAGGTCTGGGTAAGTTTGTGGTCCGTGGATAGGGTCTGGTCAGGGTCTGGGTTTATTTGAGTGGTCTTGAGACAAAGTGTTGGGCTTGGTTGAATGGTCTGTAGTCTGGGTCTGAAAGTCTGATTGAATGGGCAGAGTGTATGGTCCGATAGAGGACAGAGGAAATAGGGAGGTGGATAAGTCAAGCTTCAGGTCTGGCTTGGTTAACAGTCTAGTCTAGGGAGATATTGTTTGAAAGCAATAACTGAAAAGAGAATAAAAACACAGATAGTATACTTACCTATGCCTTGTGGAAAGTGTGCTACTGATGATTCCCGTACCTACTGTTGATGTATCCTGTGTGGAGAACCTATTGCTGATGGAGGACTTGAAGCTGTTGCTGCACCTGAGGGAGAGAGTGAGTGGCTTGACTGAGAGATTAGCAGATTGGCAGATGGGAAGATTGAAGGATTCGTGATTAGATGCGTGATTTTGTGATTTTTGTGATTCTTGTGATTTTTGTGATTCGAGGAAATTGTGATCAGCCAAGAAAGAGGTTAGATGCCGGTTTATGTAAACCGACGTCGGTGATCCCACCGGCGTTGGCTGACAGTTGACCGACGTCGGTGGTTTTAAAATGAGTAAAAGGCCCAGTAAGCCCGTTCTACATCTGCCAAGTGCATAATTCATTGGAGGTATGTCGAAGGTAAGGATAAATACACAAGAGAGTTGGTTAGGCGGTTGGAGAGGAGTAAGAATAGGTCTTGGGTGAGTCATAGGATGAGAAATAGTCCAAAAGTGAGGTGTCCTAGGCAAGGTGTCATGGTGATGTGTCCAAGGAGGAGGGGGGTTAATTCAAAATAAGTTTATTATTTTAAATTAGTAATTGCATGTTTTAGGAATGGGTTAGGAATGGACCAAGGGGGAATGTGACCAAGGGTTAGACACTTTTTAGGTGTCTACATTTGCCCCTTTTTGTCTTGTTGGTTGTTCTGGATGAACTGTAAGACAAAAATAGGAGTTGGGTATTCCCCCTCAAAGCGAGAGTCGAGGGAAGGGAACCTAATGTCGAGTGTCGATTTGACAAAAGCTGGATGAGAAGGAGAGTGAGGGTGAACGCTACAAAAGTTGTGATTGCACGCATACCACTTCATGGGATAGGTAGGTCAAATGGTCGTAGTCAAAAGGTCGAGGAGTGCCAAAATTGAAATAACCAGGCCCTAGCATTAGTCGTAGCTAATCGGGTTTTTTAATCTAAGCTATAGCTCCAAATGGTCGTCATGTTTCAGGTATCCCAGGCTCAGGAAGTGCTCCCGAAAACATGAAAAAAGGTCACAAGTAGTGCGGATCAACCGGCTTATAATCTTATACTTGTGAGGGTCCAAAAATAAGGTCTGCGAACAATTTTGCTATCTAGTCGTGAGGTAGCATGCATGCAAACAAAACCAAGACAGAGTTGTCTCAGAAGTGGTCAGGGTCTAAGGAGATATGCGTGATCTCCATGGTCGCTGGTCAGGTTGAGATATAAGTGATCTCAAATGTGCCCCAGGAGGAGTCAAAAATGGCTTTGACATTGGCAGGGCTGGTTGATTGGTCATAATGAAAGATGAAAGGTTGACATTTTGAAAGAGACGAATGAGTAGATGGGTGGACAAAGGGATGGCCGAGCTAACCCCAGAAGACTGAGTGCTGCCTACATAGCCCTCGTGTGAAGGGCCTCAAACCAATGTAGATCAGACAGAGGGTCAAAGAGGTCGAAATGATGAGAAGAAAATGATGCTACAACCTTTTCCAATGGTGTATTCTGTAACATTGGTTGAGTGGTCTTTCATCCCTAGAAATTTTCCATATTCGTGATAGATGTATGCTAAAAATGAATTGAGGTCTATTTATGCTTCAGCAAGTATTGGTTTATGCTTGACATAAATTGTGTTAGGTTGATAGTTTTCGTGTGTATTGGTGTCCACAGAAACTATGTGAAATGGACTAGGTCATGTCAGTGGTCTGAAAATGTTTAGTTGAATGTGACCAAAGTGTAGACGAAGCAAAAGGCATATTTCTCTTTCATTGACAAGGACCATAATGAGAGCATGGGTAAGGGGTTGTTTAGAAACAAAAAACCCATTCATGCATTGCGTCGCTGACCAGTGGTTGTGCTAGAGAAATAGTCGAATCACTTTGACATTAAAGTGAGCTCGAAGTCCCTTGAGCGGGTGATATGATAGGAGAGAAAGGGGTAACCCTATTTGTGGCAGGAAGAATCTTGCCCCTTTTATAGGTGACCCAAGAATGACTATAGGCATGTCCATGACTTGATAGTTTGTCAGTCATTTTTTTTTTTTTACGGACTGATCAATGCGGGAAGTCCACATAAAGATGTCATTTGTTTGGTGGTCATTTGTGAAGCTGATCGATGCGGGAAGCTTCTAAGAAATTTCTGTTTGTAGCAAGATTTAGTCATAGCCATCCTTCGAGGGAGTGGTCTATATTTTTGCTTTGAATGTTTGATATGACTTGGCCTAGCTGTCCTTCAAGGGATCAGTCTAGTAATACAGCAATTATGTAGCTGTCCTTCGAGGGAGCAGTCTACATTTAGAGAGTTTATGACCTTTGATATGATAGGTATTGAAATATTTTGATATATGTGGGTTGACTAAAGTTTTTAGCCATGGACGAGCCTCTAGAGGTTTAAGGGTTCCCTTTTATTAGGACAAAGCATTACCGCTTGCCAAAAGGGTTGACGAATGTTGGGAAACAGGGTTGAAAGGAACAGGGATGACAATGACAAGGGGTTGCTCAAGGGATGAGCTCAAGTAAAACGTCAAGTGATCAAGTACTCGACTAACAGTGGAATGGTCGTAGATGCAAAGCATAAAAGGGCTCAGGTTCTGATAAGTCCCTGGACCATGCTAGTGCATTAAGGTTCGAGTCAATTAGGAGCAAAGGTGCCCCATTTGCCTCTTTCCAAATTGGTCAGGTGATTGATGACAGCTTGAAGAAATGATAGGTGTTTGGTTGGTCGATGTTTGATAATTGAAGTTTGATCTAGGTTTGGTTGATGCTGGTCGGGGTCATGATAAGAAGGTTGATTGATGGTTGGTCGAGACTTGGTTGAAGTTTGGTCAAATGTCTGGTCAAAGTTGGTCGAATGTTTGGTTGACTATTTGGTCAGGGTCATGATAAGGTTAGATTCCCCCAGTCGCTTAGGGAGAATGTTGGATAAATTGGTCAAGGTCGGTTGAGGCTTGGTGGCTAAATGGACTGTGTTGATGTCGAATAATGGGGTCAAAGGTGGCAAAGGGATCATAGTCTAGAATGGAGATCCTGATTTAGGTGATGAGGTTTGAGAGGTATGGGTCGGTGTTGATAATTTGTCGAAGAGGTGGTCAAGAGGGTCCTTGATTAGAAGGGAATCCTTTCTCCATTGTTGACGAATAATAGATTTGAGAGTGCAACAACGCTCAGTGTCATGTCTTGGAGTGTGATGATAATGACAAAATTTAGAGTTATCGAACCAAGATGGCCTTGATCTGAGAGTTGATGAGTGGGGTGGTGTTGAAGGTTTGCTGATAATGTGGTCGAGAAGAAGGGTGTCATTTCCCAGACATTGGCGAACGACAACCTTGAGGGCACAACAATGCTCAGTGTCATGTCTAAGCGTGCGATGATATGCACAAATGCAAGTGTCATCAAACCAGGGCGGTTTTGGTTCGAGATATTGATATGGTCTAAGCAGCAAGAGATTGATGCGAGAGGACTGCAACAATTGCCATAATAACAAAGCATAAGAACCGGCTAATAGGTTTGGATGTTTTGTCACAGTGGGGATTGATGACTTTGGTTTGAGAGGTGTAAGAGGCATAAGTCGATGGCTGGGAAGAGATATATGTCTGAGGGGTTGAGGGCGTAATGGAGGCAACTTGCCTCTGTGAAGTATGGGAGTAGGAAGAACTCCTATTAAAGTGGACGGATGTGGGCCCAAGATTGAAGGTAATGACGAGAGTGGGGGAGGAGTCCTCCGGTGTGGTTTAGTGGTTTTCGTTGGTTTGGGTCAAGGGCCACTATTGTGTGAGGCGAGGTTAGATATGGGTTTGGGTTTAGATGTGGATGGAGGTGAGTGAGATGTAACAATCTCAGACAAAAGGCAAGAGGAAATCGTGACTGGGTCTTCTTTGGTCAAAATGGGTGGAGAGACTGGGTCTTCTCTTGGTGGAGAAGAAATAGGAGAGTGCGGCTCCTCAAGAGAGAAGAAGACAGGGATGATCATGCCTTCTGCTTGTGCTTGAGGAGTAGGCAAGGTAGGGTCTTCGGATGAAGCTAAGGCTAATGGCGTAGGCATGGTCAAGGCATCCTACAGTATGAGAGAGGTAGATGGAGGACTAATAGGAGAAGAAAGTTCTTCATCCTGTGATGGAGGAGGTTGGTCAGGGCCAAGAGGCAATATAGTGTTGATTGTGTGAATATTATGGTCATGAGAGTCATTAGTCATGGTTTGGACATTGTTTTGAGTGGGTGGATGATTAGGGAATGGTTGTTTGAAGATGTCAATGTGTTGGTTGGGCGGGGCATTTGGGTTATCTAAAATAAGATCCCCCTTGTCGATCATGTCTTGGATGATGTTCTTGAAGGTTCAGAAATTGTCGATGTCATGGCCGTGGACGCAATGACAGTGACAGAAGTCAGCCTCTCTATACCATGTAGGGAGGGATTTTGAAGGGTCGAATTGAGGTGGTCAGATTGGAGGGAGATTGAGGACCCCCTGCTTGAGTAGTTTTTCCAAAATGGAAGCATATGATTCTCCAAGTGGAGTGTATGAACACTAGACGTACCATTGTTGGAATTGTTTAGTGATGCTTGAAGATGTAGAAGGTTGAGATTGATTAGTTGTCGTCGAAGATGGTGATCTAACGACCATAGTGTTGGCCACTCCTTTGGGTTTGGAGTTGGTAGAAGAAGAAGGTCTGGAAGAAGAATGATCATTGGTTTTTGCATTGGTATTACGCAATTTGACCTTATCCTCCTCAATGGCATGGAGTTCAAGCTTTTGAGCCATGGTGAAAGCTTCGTTGAAAGTGTGGAATGTCTGAATCTGTAAGGTAGAAGAGATGTGCCTGGCACATGCTCGAGAAAAGAGCTCGATGAGCTCAGGTTGAGGTAAAGAGAAAGAGAGCTGGTTAATCAAGCCTCTCCAACGGGCGACAAAGTTGACTATTGATTCATCGTCAAATTGCCTGATGGAGTAAAGGTCTGTGATTGAGACTTGTTTGGTGATGTTGATATAAAAATGGTTGAGAAATAATTGGGCAAGTTGAATGAATGAAAAGATAGAATGTCTGGCAAGAGAGCTATACCAGTCAAGGGCAGAGCCAGAAAGGGACATAGGGAATGTGCGTAAAAGTAACGCATCATCGTGGGAAATAAGATAGCAGGCATGTCTGAATGCCCGTAGATGTTGTTGTGGGTCTTCCTTACTCTGAAAGCGATTAAATTTAGGAAGCTCCCATTGGTTGGGGTATGGTCGGATAGGGACAAAAGGATGAATGGGCTCATTGCAAATTTGCTCATACGAGAGAGCATTGTGTGAACCAGAGATAGAGGTCTCAAGATTGGACATTTTATCCATCAAAATTATAATGATGTCTATTGATGGATTGGCGGATGGAGCACCCCCTAGGTTGTAGGGCACTTGAAAGAGGCTAGAGGAGGCATACAATGTAGTCAGTTGTACTAGTAAGGGGGCAACGTACGTATGACTAGTCGCAGGGACATAAGTGGAGGCCAAAAGTGGTTGAGTTATGAAGGTCGAGGGTATAAGTTGACTAGATACCGCCAAGGGTGGTTTCATGACGGCATTGGTAGAAGGATAGGTTGGCACTGCTGCATTCATGGGCGCAAGAATGTAAGGGGTCGAGACAATCAAATTCTGGTATGATGTAGAACTTTGTTGAATTGCGTGTGGTTGAGGGGGTAATGGAACCCCAATGGAAGTTGGTCTAAAAATGGATGGGGAGGCCAAAATTTGCGTATTGGCCATGGTCGAGTAAACGGTTGAGGCAAAAGGCTGGGTAGCGGATGGTGTTAATGTCATCACCGCTTCACTCGAAAGGTCTCGTGTTGGGTCTCTTGCGAGATAGTTTTGGAGGGCTGTGACGTTGAGGTCCAAGAATCTTTCAAAATATTGGTCCCCTTCAGGGATGATGGGAGTCTGAGTCGGGGTCGGTCCTGTAGGAGTTCTTTCAGTCTCTGAGTGGAACTCCATGATAGGATTGGTTAGGGACGAGAGAGCGTGGTCAAGAAGAGGGTCAGGTTCCAGAAACTGTGTGTTTTCAGTTTCAAAAACTCAGAATGAGGTTTTGGCAGAAAAAGGGGTCAGGTTTTAAGTTGCTATTTTGGAAAAAAGGATTGTGACAGTGACCGACGTCGATTGAAAAACTGATGTCAGTAAGGGAAAATGGCCAACGTCAGTTAGATAACCGATGTCGGTGGAGGAAGGTAGCCGACGTCGGTGGAAAAGCCGATGCCGGTGACTGTGTTTTCTAGAAACTCAGTGAAAAAAAGTTTTTGGAAATGGAGAAGACGTCCTTACCAGCTCAAAAAAGATAGATAAAAATAGAAAATAAGATGATGATAGACAGAGCCTAGCGTTAAATCCCTAGAAACAATTTTATTAAGATCATGTGGCTTATGCCTTAATGTGATGTTTGAGGAAGTGGGCTGTTAGAAGGGTCCTAGAATAGGTAATCTAAAGATGGTTTCAGGTATGTTTAGGTGCTCAAGAAGTCTGTATTAGGGTCGGTACGTGGCCTGGTGCTAAGGAGAAAGCTCCCCTCACTTCACGAGTCCAGTGGTAAGATGGTCTCGCTTAGCCAAAATATACCTTGCCTAGACATTATCCTCTGCCAGAGAACGGAGTGGGCTTTCACCTTCGTGATGAAATCCAAGTAGGATCACCGAGATAGGTAAGGTATCCGCTGGGGGATGAAATCCCAGTCGGGCCTTGTCTCAAGTGAGTTTTATGTTTAATTGAGTGCTCGTGGTCTGGTTGTGTAACATCAAGTGATCTACGATTTATTCAATATGCGTTTTACTGATTACTAAGTGTGGACTAGAAAAATGCAAGAAAGCAATAAATGGAATGCGGTATATTTTAAAGCCCCAAATCAAAATGTTAAATTAGAATGAAAACAAGTTTGAGAAAGGGTTGAAGAAAATGATTTTTTGACTAATGCAAGAAAAGAAAGAAAAAGTTCTTTTTATTCCTGCTTATGATGTCTTTTAGAAAAGAAGAAAGAGGTGAAGAGGAAGAAACCTAATGCACCTAAACGAACAAAGAGGGAAAGGAACCCAAGGAAGGCCCTAAGGGTCCCACCGGGTGTGCCAGAATGTTTCTATTCAAATTTTGCTTTCTATATTCAAGAGAAGAATTAAGAAACTAAGAGATGGTCAAGGCTTGATGTGTACCTGGATATAGTCTGCGCACCGTAATCCAGACGCTGTGAGTACTCCTCTTTGGCTGTGGAGGAATGACACCTGCAAAGAAATGAAACTTGGACAAAAGAAGGCATTAGATGGATAGATGGTGGGTTGCCAAGTGAAAGCTTGATCCCAGAAGTATGGATACTTCCTTAAGGGATATAAACCCACTAATCGATAAAAAGAAGTGTCTGATAAAAAATAGAATGATAAAGAATTGAAATGATAAAATATGGAATGAAAAAAGGGAAGCAAAAGGCTTACTTGAAAGAAGCTGTCGAAATAGTTACAGTCGTCGGCATCGGTGGTCCTACCGGCGTCGGTTGGTCAAGGTGCCAATGTCAGTTAATATGCCGATGTCAGTTGGGGTAGTGACCGGCGTCAGTAGAGGCAAAGGTCTTTGGACGAGGTCTGGGTAAGTCTGTGGTCTGTGGATAGGGTCTGGTCAGGGTCTGGGTTTATTTGAGTGGTCTTGAGACAAAGTTTTGGGCTTGGTTGAATGGTCTGTAGTCTGGGTCTGAAAGTTTGATTGAATGGGCAGAGTGTATGGTCCGATAGAGGACGGAGGAAACAGGGAGGTGGATAAGTCAAGATTTGGGTCTGGCTTGGTTAACAATCTAGTCTAGGGAGATATTGTTTGAAAGTAATAACTAAAAAGAGAATAAAAACACAGGCAATATACTTACCTGTGCCTTGTGGAAGGTGTGCTACTGATGATTCTCGTACCTACTGTTGATGTAGCCTGCGTGGAGAATCTGTTGCTGATGGAGGACTTGAAGCTGTTGCTGCACCTGAGGGAAAGAGTGAGTGGCTTGACTGAGAGATTAACAGATTGGCGGATGGGAAGATTGAAGGATTCATGATTAGACGCGTGATTTTGTGATTTTTGTGATTCTTGTGATTTTTGTGATTCAAGGAAATTGTGATTAGCCAAGAAAGAGGTTAGACACCGGTTTAAGTAAACCAACGTCAGTGATCCCGCCGGCGTCGGCTGATAGTTGATCGACGTCGGCAGTTTTAGAACGAGTAAAAGGCCTAGCAAGCCCGTTCTACATCGGCCAAGTGCATAATTCATTGGAGGTATGTCGAAGGTAAGGATAAATACGCAAGAGAGTTGGTTAGGTAGTTGGAGAGGAGTAAGAATAGGTCTTGGGTGAGTCATAGGATGAGAAATATTCCAAGGTGAGGTGTCCTAGGCAAGGTGTCATGGTGATGTGTCCAAGGAGGAGGGGGGTTAATTCAAAATAAGTTTATTATTTTAAATTAGTAATTGCATGTTTTAGGAATGGGTTAGGAATGGACCAAGGGGGAACGTGACCAAGGGTTAGACACTTTTTAGGTGTCTACAGTGTATACAAAATCTATTATAATACATGAAGTTTACTCACTAAAATATGGTTTACATAGATATCATCAAATACCCATTGTAGTTGATAACCAAAATAATAATAATTTTTAATAGAATGGGGATAATATTATTATAAGGTAATGTCATTTGGATTACAATCTAAACCCATATTTTTCTACATCATAATTGTTAAAACATTTAGATACTTCATTCATGAATAAAGAAGTCTACTTAGATTATTATGTGTTTTATCTTGATTCTAGGAACAACTATCTAATTTTTGATTAATATTATAAAAATATTGAGATCTATGAATCAAATTAGATTAAATTAAATATCTAATCTTCAAATGTCTTGGTATATAATTTGGACATGTTTGTAGTGATGGAATTCTAGTGGACTAAACAATAAAAAAAATTGGAGTGGTACAAAAGGGAAGGAAAAATGGATAATCAAAAAATAAAGGATGCTAATAACTGAAAGACCCAAAAGGTATCCAATGTAATAAAATTAAAAATACAAATAAAAAATGATGATTTAAGAAATATAATAATTTAATCAACATCAATGGATTAGAAGTAACAATCCATACTCAATCAAATATGGAAACACAATAAATGATAAATGTAAACAAAATCGATGAAAGAGAAATAACAATCCTTAATCATAGATGAAAAAAATAGGAAATGAAAATGGAGAAAATAGGAAAAAATATCTTGTAAAAAGCTAGATAAAAAAAATTTAAGGTCCCAAAACATAACAAAGGGAGATTTGAGAAAGATAAGTAAAATATCCAAGGGAGCATATCGTAACAACTCAAATATGTAGCTTCTATTATAATGATAAATGAACTTATAAATTATCATATTCTAAACATGTCCAAATGATATGGAGAATAAGAAGTATAGGAGTTGGAAAAAAAATTAGAAATAAACCTACTTATCAATGTGGGAAATAAAATGGGTGGTGGAGGAAAGAGGATGGTACCAAGGTGAAAACACAATCTTTATAAAAAATAAGAAAATATAATCAAATTGTAAAGACTAAGAGACTTTTGGCATTAATGACCTTAGAGAGATCAACTTATAAATGAAAATTTGAGATAAAAAGTGAATTATAAATATCATACCATGAAGGATATTATGTAAGAAAAGTAAAAATGGACCTACCTTCCCACAACATGTTACTCATTCCTTAGGATACATTATAGAGTTGTCTATGTAGTTCAAAGTTTGGGTAATTATGTGATAAATTAGGTGGAACTATATATTATATGATAACAAGACCTCTTAGCCTAGTTTACTAGACTATCACACCTCCATAAACCTCATATCTAACATGAAGCCAACTATGAAGGTCTAACTTCAAATAGGATATGAGATGTGTTAAGTATTGATCATGTATTTTGGTGTGATATGAATTTAAGATTGTATTTACTTTTAATCATTTAATTTTTTTGTATGGAATGGATTTTAAATATATATTTTTAAATTCCTCCTCCATGAAAATTTGAAAAACCAAGCATGGACTCTAAAAATGACTATCATAAGAGATATTACACTTGGTGGCTAGAGGAGATAAATAATGAACCATGGTGCCTAAGACTAATAAAATTGCATATTAGAAATGAGTATTTTATTGAAACCAATATTGGTGTGTTCAAATAGGATAGTGATATATATGGGTGATGGATATGGGTTTAAAATGATTCAGTTTTCTTAAATCATAAAAAATTGTAAATAAAAATGGTAAAATAACATATATGTACAAATCATCATCGTAATAAATGGTATATGTTAATGAATACATTAAGATATAATGGCCATTTTAATAAATGGTATATGTGAATGGAGACATGAAGATACACTATTAAAGTTTTAACATAAAATAATATGATCAATTTTGAGTGTCAACAAACACTACACTTGACCATTGCCTTATCTTTCAAGGAAGACCCTAGCTGAAATTGCAAGTAAAATTAATTTGAAAACGGTGGAAATTTATGAGGAAGTACTTAAATAAGATAATATTTGTAACTCACAAACTCAAAATCCAAGAGTCATATGTAAAATAATAATTCTAAGGTTACATAAAGATGATAAAAAATGAACCAAAGACTAAAGGAGATTTTAAGGTTGGTTGAATGAGAAGATTGGTGTTTGTTAGGAAAGGCCAGGTCTTATGCATGGTTATTAAAATAAAATATCATAAAATAATAATAAAAGGTTGTAAAGGAATACACAATAACAAAATACCAAAGATAGGAACCAAGGATAATGTGTAAATAACCGAAATGTGTGTATATAGTTGAAGCTAGTTCTTTTATACATAAAATAATATTATATAAAACTTGAAATGTTAGATTCAAAATGTACACATCATGTAAGTAAAAAAATAATGTAAATGGAAATTAGTAAAAAAAAAAGTAAATTTGTGATAAAAAAATGAATCTAAGTAAATTATTTCTTCAAAATTTGAGCATTGGCTAATTTTTTGAAGATGTCTCCTTCATTTGTTTATAATCAATAAGTAATAGGTCCAAAAATATCTTTCACTAGGTAAACACTCCACCACTTTTTGGAATAATTTCCTTATTTATCATTATTATAATGTAATTTAATCAACAAGATTTTTTATTGAGGTTCAAGGGAGGATTTTTTGAGCTAGGATCTCTAAACCCTAGGAGCACATTAGAATAAAGATAAAGAAGACAAAAGAAAGATCCCTAAAAGGCAATAACAGGACACAAAATTACAAAAAAACAAGAGAACAACTAAAAAAAAAATCACACATAGATATAAAACTTAGATTATTACATACTTCTTGAGATGTCTTTCCAACTTGCCTTCATGTTACTAAGATTCATGTCAATTTTCTTGATAATACTTTCATAGTCTATGTTGTTTGCTCTACTACTACTTTAGACCTTTGTCTCTTTTCCATTACCTATATAGCTAGGATAAAATAGATATTTAAGGTGATCACTAAGGTTTTACATATTCTAAATACCTTCATTCATAGTGGATTTACTACAATTTATAATTAAATTGAGTTTATTCTATAGATCCTCATTGGCATGCACAAGAAGATCTACCCTGAAGTTGAGTCTTTAAATCTATAGGTCCTCTTTTTTATCCATACAAGATTTGGATAGATTTTAATTTTCCTATTCCATAATGTTCATCTTATTTTTGATGCTTGACATTTACCTCATGAACCATCTCATGAGAGAATTTTGTAGCTCTAGTTATTCAGTCAACTTGTTGGTGTTCTCCCTATTCTTGAGTGAGTTCTCAATTTGTTTGAACTCTTTATTTTTATCTTTCTAACATTGATCCTTCTCTTCTTTCTAAATATTATTATTTTGAGTCTTTTCCTTCTAGTTTTCAATCCCTGTTTTAGTAGTCCTTTGAGTATTGGCAGAGTCCTTCTTAGTACAGTCTTCTTCCCTCTCTTTGCTGTCACTTTCCACAATAACAAATTTCCTTGCCCCCTTTTTATATAGAGGGCTCTATTGTCTTTTGAGATCCTTGGGTTTAGTATTATCTTTGGCCTCAATGGTACCTTTGGAAGCACCTCTTAAACATTTTATGATACCCTCTTGTTATATGTTTTGTTCTTTTCCTATCTTCATTTTTCTTTTTCAATTTCTACTGCCTTGCTGCCAACATCCTTGCTCTATTTACCTAAGTATTTAATTGTAATTTTCCTAATTTTTCTCATATCCACTAGTCCTTGACTCATTTTTTATTCCTTTCTTTGGGCAAGATCAGACATAATTTGGTTCATGCCCTTGAAGTATTTATAAATGAGGAATATTAGACCCTCATGTATAGGGGTTATGCAACTACTATTTGTGTATTTATATATGGAGTTTTCCATATATTTGACAATGCAAAAAGGAAGAATAAACCCAAATCCATGTCTAAATTAATTTATCATCCTAAACATGGACCACCAAACAACATTATACCATCCTTGTAATTTAACATAATAAATAAGATGAAAGGCTACCTCAGCATATGGTTTGGGAAGAGAATACTTATTGAATCCATGTGTAACTTTTATAGCTATTCACCCTTCTATAAAAATGCCTTTTTATCCAATTTAGATTCTTTAGGATTGTAGTATCTTTTGGTTTCATTTATTCTTAGACCCACCATATGTGTAATAAGCTCTTTGATTATTTAAAATGTGACTCCATTGATATTAAAAACCCTTTCCTCCCAAGATCTAACAAACTAAGTGGATAAATGTCTATCAAAACCCTCTACTTTTTCCATGGATTTTGCAAGACCCCCCACCTACAAGGCATTCTAAACTCTGCTATTATATTTAACCTTAGGTTGTAGCTTGGGCTCAATTCTATTGGGTAAGCCCATCTTGAATTTTATATTTGTGTAGGGCTTTGGAAATTTTTTCCATCTCTTCTAAAAAAAAACTTAGAAGCATCATTGAAATTTTCATGGTGTGAATAATGAGATATAACATGCTATTTATCTTTGTCTACATGCTTCTCCCAATTTAAATTTGGGTTTATGGGTCTAATTTCCCACATATTAGCCAGTAATAAAGTCTCCCTGAGTCATGAGGTAGAGGACTATATAACTATATATTAGTAAAATAATTTTTTCCTTCATTAACTATGTTTGTTAGTACCTCTCTAGGTAAATTCTCATGGTCTAGCCATGTTTTGAATCCCACATTATTTACTCCCTTGCTATCAAACCAATCAATAATTCCATTACCCTCCCTGTACATGTGGAGAATGTGCACCTATTGGAGAGAGTTTAGATTTATCTTAGATTCATCAATTATATTTTTTATAGTCTAGCTTGGGGTGTTTACCAATTAGACAATTAACTATGTTCATGGAGTTTCATTCAACTTCAAACTTTTGGATATTAAGTTGTTTAGCTAGTGTAAGGACCTAAAGGGTAGCTAGATCCTCTACCCAGTGATTTATCTTATTTCCCATATCTCTTGTATAAGCCCCAATTATCTTTCCTTCAACATCTTTGATTATTCTTCCTCCTCTTCCATTTCTCATATTTACTTTTGATGCACCATCAAAAACTAGTTTCATCCATCCTTCATTTTGGGCTTTCCATTTGGTTCTCTTTATAAATTCCTCTTTAGGATCTATTTTTCCTATGATTGATAAATCAATCTGCCAGTTTAATATAGGTAACCATTCAAAATAAAGGAGTTCCTTGCTTTTCTTAGTTTTGATGGAGTTGTAATTATCCTTAATAGTTGAGTAGATTCTTTCTAAGGTCACTTTACTAGTGTAGTTCTTATCCTTGAATGTGATATTATTTCTAGTTCCCCATATCCTCCACCAAATGTGTGGAAGGGTAAGGTTCCATAAGTACTTAAGATGTGGGGTTTTAAATGGGTAACTTCAAACCAACCAATATTTAGTTGGGGTTCTTGGGTGGTCCCATGAGATGTTGAATTTCCTCAAAAATAAATTCCACACTTTATTTTTATACTTATAGTTAATGAGAAGGTGAGAAACGGTTTCATTTTACTCTTTGCAAAGGACACATCTATTAATTATGATGCATCCTTTTTCCTTTCAAATGTCAAAAATAAAAATATTCTATTGAATGGAAAGCCAAGCAAAGAAACCTATCTTTAGGGTGATGAATTTGTTCCAAACTCCTTTCCAACTCACCTCAATGTCTTGGTTTTGGGAGATCCTTTTGTACCTAGCTTTGATGTTATAATTCTTGTCAAAGGAATCAATCGACATCATCTATTCTTACCTATCTATTTTAGTGATATGGATGATTTTAAGGGCCATTTTAAAGTAATATATTTTTGTTTGTTAATCATGGTTTACTCCATCTAGGCTTATTTCAATAGAATGTTTATATCCGTTTCTCATTTGCCAATAATAAGTAGTATACTCCCCATATTTTTGTGTTATATTATCTTGTATGTGTTATTTAATATTCCTCTAGATATGAGATAAATATGCGATCCATTTTTTCCCATAAATGTTTATATTCCTACCATTAACCATGTACCAGATGGATCCTTCAAAAATGATCTCCATGTTCTCAATTAGGAAGTTCCAGATGTATGATTCTCTAATGAACTACTCATCTTTCAAAATGACACCAAGGTTCATCCCTTAAATGTATTTTTGAGATAATATATTACTCCAAGTTACTAAAATTTAATTTATGGACATTGACTTTCTTGTTATGTTGTTTAGTAGTGCAATATTTGTATTTAGGATTATTTTATAATAAACCTATTGACTGTTTTGAGAATAAGTCAAAATAGGTCAACCCCTTATAGTTTAAAAATTATATAAGGTCCCCCTAGAGTGTGAAATGTCTCACATGGTCCTAATGAGGTCATCTCTACTATCTCTAGCCTTAGTCATATTCACTTTTACTCCTTATGTCATTTCATGTCACTTAAATCCACTTTTGAGGTCATTTATCAAATCTTGTATAATTATCCTAGAAGGAAAATTTTTCTAGAGTGTACTTCAACATCTCATGTATTATTATAAGTCAAAAATACTATTTCATAACTGATAATTTTTAGGTTTCTATGTCAAAAAAAAGAAAATAGTTTAATAAGGAGGATGTTTGGGTAGTTATACGATTTGTGCAGGAGAGTGGCACATGTGGTAGGTTTTTATAGTGTCCTTTCAACTCCCCTAAAATCACTTAAACACTTGGTCAGATTTGAAACACTTGAAAATGGCATAAAACCATTTCATTCTTCCATCACTCCACTAGATAGATAGAAATGACTAACCAGTTTTGGTTTAGTACTAGGAGATGAATCAGGTCAAGTGCACTTAGTGGGAGGTATTACTCCTTATCTATTTATAACACATGGAAGGACTTTTAGGATTTGTTGATTATGATTTATGAACCAATGGTAAGAAGTATTTCACTACTTTTTGCCTACTCATCCCCATCACCTTCATGTTTCCTATCTGTTTGCATAGTTTCATACAAACCAAGTATTGTATGTGATTTTTAGGAGCATGAAAAATCTTATCACATGACTCTCTACCTAGTTTTCATGTGTTAAGTTAATAAAAAATCATGAAACATCTTAGTTTTCTAGGAGAAAAAACATCTAAGGTTGCAAATAGATTTAACCAATTATATAAGGTTTTTTCTCCTATAGGGGTCTAAAATAAAGGTGACTTATTATGTTTTATGCCTCTCATGTTATGTTTGCCACCTATATTTCCAAAACTAAAGTTGTAAAAGTGTTTTAATACGAATAAAATAGTAAAAAAAATAACACTATCAACTTTATTAATAACTATCAAACATAATTGGGTGAAAAAATGGGGCCTTGTACATTCATGGTGGTCAGACAAAAAGTTTTCAAGGTGGTAAAAATGTCACCCAAGGTGGAGGGGATCAGTTTGGACCATTCAATGAGGTCTAAGATTGGTTTTATATCCAATTAACTATACACACTATTTATATCCTACCTTCATAGTCCTATAGCCTATTGTAGACCAATAGGTGGTCCCAATAGATGAGTGAGAAATGGAATTAAATTATTTGAGTTTGTTTGAGGGTCTCATTAAGTTTAAGAACATGGAGAACACCATAGTATCAATGAAGCAGTCATAAGGTAGAAAACAAGCCTGAATATTAAGACCTCAATTTGATAAATTTATATTTGGGATAAATTACCTTAATTCCTCTGAACCAAGATCTTATTCATACTTTATGCCATCTTATATTAGTGTGACACAAGGTCTAGACAAGTATGAATAAATACATCATATAGACCAAATGTAGGGGTAATTCATTTCAAAATAACATGTATGTTTGGACAATATATGGTGATGTAAGAGGGTTTGAAACTCAAGCAATCTTTCACTACAATCTTTTAGTGTCATTTACAACACTTTGAAGTTCAAGTGACCCTATAATACAATAATGACATGATAGTGTCATAATTTTTAGACAAAGTGAAATTATGTGAATTAAATATGATACCATCCCTTGAAGATTAATCAAATGGGTTTATTTTTAATTATTTATATAGAATCATCACCTATAGGAGTATCTTAGGTTTCTCAAATAAGGTGTCTGTAGTTAGTCTACAATGTACATTATGTTGGCATTAGAAATTGACAACATAACCTTGTAGACAATTAACTTATTTGGATTTAAAATTGTACTAGTGGCCTAAAAATAATTTTTGAGAGTTGAGGCATAGATTTTTTACTCAGACTAACACCCATAGATTCCCCTTTTGGTCTCAAAATGACACCTATAGTTTGATTGTAGTATGCTAGTGTATTTGGAACATGATAGTTTAGGTGTTAGCAAGTCCTAGGGTATGTTATGAATATGTAAAACTTTGAAATTAGATTATATATCTTAAATGGGAACCTATAAATGATAAAAATGGTTCATAATAGCCTATAGGGGTCTCATTTCCTTGAAATAAATAGTTAATATAGTACACAGTTTGCTAACTAGGCCTGGGTAGTAAAGAGTACATGTTATGAAGGTGGGTAGATAATTACGGGTGTTAGAAATGTTGAAGAATACCTTAAAAATGGTGACACCAATTTTACATGATTATTATAGTAAGTAAATATATCATAAAGGGTTTCAACCTTTAATATATAGTCTTGACTTAAGGTCTCTACACATTCAATGTCATACAAAATTTTCCTTGAGGAATTGGAGAGTTGATGCCCATTCAAAAGTGATATAACATTTAAATTCATCATATAGGGTCCCCATGACCTATTTTATCCATCCATTATCTCATTTTGATAGAGATAATATGGGAAGTGCCCTATGTTCTGTCTTAAACAAAGGACACTCCCAAAGATGCAAAACTATAGGCAAGGGTAGGCAAGTGGTAAAGAGATGATATAAAATATAGGCAAGGGTATAAAATTCATAAATAGATGATATAGTAGTTTTGATACACTTTATAATGTTTTTATAGGTTTTTTAAAGCATAACCAATCATGAAAAAGGCACTAAAACTCCGAGGAACCACTCAAAAGTGGTTATGAGAAACTATGCATAGCTAGGCCTAAAGACCTAAAGTAGTATAATATCATATTTAACACCAATTGAACATTAAAATTAATTTTATGACTTTTAAATAGATATATGAGGTGAATTTAATCAATCGGTATGCAAGGAGATCAAACAAGTTGTTCAAATTTGACCTTTTTCACCTCAAGGGTACTAGTCTTCACTCTCAACCTCGAGAGGCAAAATTTAGGAGCTCATCCTAGTATGGAAACATTTCATGATTACATAAGTACATATGAATTATTTAATATAGTACCTAACATTATTTTAGTGTAACTGGTTAGGGATTTCAATGTCATGATTGTATGAATAATCCTTAAGAGTTTGAAATACTATAAACCCTCTAAAACCCTTACTTTTGACCTGATTAAAAATATATGGATGGAAATAAATTTAAGAGAGATATTTTTACCTTAAAATTGTTTTTATCCTGTAGATTAATCTCCCATTCTCTTCCCCACATAATTATTTTGTACCCTATATGTATGGATAAGGTATAAAACATGGTTTATTTCAAGATTGTGTATGGTTTTTAGGTGCAAAGGGGAGTTGAAGGATGGGTATCATTATGAGACATAAATTTAAAATTTATATAATTCTATATGTATTTTTATAATATTAAATTTTCATGGAAACACTTCTAAAAACTCATTCACTTTAGGTAGTCTATGGAAGACAATGAGAATGTAGGGTACCTATCATGTGAAAAAGTGATAAGTCCAATTATAGGGGACTTTTAAGGTCTAATTCATGGATTATAATTAAATGGGAACATTTATATGTGTCATATCACCTTGTACATATAGTTTATTGAATAACTAAAGGCGATTTTGGTGACAAATGTAAGGACAGATCTAGAAGGCTAGTGATGGTGACTATTGATGATGAAAACAAGTGTCAAGAAGAAGAATAATAGTTAGGAACACATATAACACATCTAAAATAATTTTTATAACCCATATTTTATATTTTTAATGTGTCATCTCACCCTATTCTAGTTTCCACCACTCAAGGGAGGCCTAATGATGAAGGTAGTTCCAAGAAGCCAGTTGAGAGTTTCCTATGCTAGTTTTAGGGAGTTTGATTCTTTTGAGGGAAACTTGTACAAAAATACATTTCATGGTTTGTTTCATAATCTATTATACTTATAATTTAACTTTATATCTCAGATTGACACTTTTTTTGTGACTCATAAGGTTCATTCTTCTCTTTCTTTTCTAAAATTCTATTATTGCAAGCCATTATAGCTCTTGTATGCTAATTCCACACCTGATATGATGAATCCATGATGGTTTTATATTATAATTTGCCTTTTAATATGATATGGAATTTGGTTTTGAGTTAATAAACATCTTTCCTAAGTGTGTGAAGTGATTTATGGTGATGTCTAGTGATAAAAATCCATCCTTGTCTTCTCTTTGTCCTTTCATGTTTGGTGCAAGTGATATTCAATATAATAGGTCATATGGAATGTATATAGTGTGTTTTATTAGCTTAAATTGTAAAATTATCCTATTTTATACAATATAACCTCTGTTCCACTTACCTTGAGTAATTTCATGTACATCACGTCCATATTTGAAATACTATTGATAGAGTATTGTAGGACATTGAATCTAGTGTTGTAGGTCATGTATCTTAGTGAAAGAGTATGATAATATTTTATAGATATATGTATATTTTATCATCCCCTTATATTAGGTTACTTTCATGTCTACTTAAATCCCTTTTCACATAAATAATTAGCTAGTATAGGTGATAAGCACTCAAGGATTAATTTAGGGAGCTAACCCTTAAACCTAGAGGTTTACCTCTACTATAGGAAAGGCATAGGAATATAAGTATTCTAATTTTTCAAAAATATTATATTAGGCTTTAAAAACCTCCTCTAGGATTCAATATTTGGTCATAATAGTTATGTCATGCTCGATGGGACCATTGTGGTAAAGACAACTTGTCAAGGTGAGTGTTGGTCTTGACAACATCATAACTACATATAGTGTTCTAATCAACATTTGGAGGTTATATTCAAGGTAAAAGATGGTTTTATACCATTTTTTGTCATATGTTTATGCTCATACTTCATTTTTCTCACTAGTTCATCTTCTAGTAGAGTTTATAATCACATTAATCCACCTCTTCAACATGAACTTCATATTGAAGTTCAACATCCTCAACCTATTATTCCCTTTAAGGATCAAGATGACTTTTTAATCCAAAAAGAATAAGAAAGTGAATAATAACTTGAGGATAAAATAACTAGGTAGCATGCTTTCATAAGTTTTAACACTAAAAATCTTATCTATCTTGATGCATATGATGACATACCCCCTAATGTTATAAAGACTGTTCCCACATTCAATGGTGAAGGTCATGTCACTCCTAGTGATCACATTAAGGATATGTCAAACTTCTATAATTTTCAAAATGTCATTGAGTTCAATATTTCTATTAAACTCCTTAACATGTACCTAAAAGGGAAAGCACTTGATTGGGATAATAATTTTCCTAGTGGATGTATCACAACATGGGATGATTTTGGAGAAATGATAACATAAATATTTGAAGATAAGAGTGAACACATACAACTCATCCATCATCTCAATGTGATTCAAACATCCCCCAAGGAGATAATGCATAAATTTAATGAAACTTTACAAAGGACATGGCATATATTACCTCCTTCCATGAGAGCACCTACTATTTTTGTGTTTCCCACATATGTGAGGGTTATTGGTACTGACATAGCCATACTGTTGTAATCCATGGGTGGCTACACCTTCATATTAACTTTATATTAGAGTGGAGAATGGCCTCATACAAGCTAGTAAGTTGCCTCCAAAAGTGTCTATGCCTTTGTTGCCAAATAATTCTATTTCTACTCCAAGTGTTGCCCAAATTCAAAATTCCAATACCAAGCCTAAAACTACCCCTAAGAAGGTAGATGATGACATGGATAAATATGCCACAATTTAGTTCTTAGAATCTAGGATAAGGTAAGCAAATTATAAACAATGTGTGAATCAAAACCATTATACCTATCCACAATAATATGGTCAAAAATATGGGAAAGGGAGAGGTCAGTGGTAGCCTAACTTTAATAGGCCCACCAATACATAGAACCCAACCTCCACTTCTAAGACAAGAGCAATGACATAAATGTATATAAACTTAATGCAAGGAGAAAAATGGCAACAAGTTTAATTCATGGATGCTAATTAAGGTGGAGAAAAATCTATAATTTCTTAATGAGGAGTTACTCATCAACTATCAATATAAGATGAAGTTCTCATGTAAGCAACTAAAGGATGGTAGCCTCAAGAAATGACTTTCACTAGCTTCCTACTTGAAGACACTTATGTTCTTAACCAAGGTAACTAAATTGTAGAAAATAATATATCTAATAGGAAGGCTCTAGGAGATGGTAATAGTGTGCCTACATGTTCAACTAGCCCTCCTAAAAGACAGTAAGGCATGAATGCAAGCATGGCATTCCCTAAAACTATCGCACCTTATTGAAGTTATAATGCTATGAGAGTGACTTTAAGTGCTCTAATTTATCAAGATAAAAACATTTACATGGATTCAAGGACTCAATAAAAGGAAAATACTTATATCTTGAACATTTTTGATTCATTGAAATGTGCTAAAGCTAGTATTTCTCTTTGGGATGTCCTCCACATGCCAAGCCAAAAAGAACTTTTGCATAAGAAATTATCCACAATCAATTTTATCCCTCCATAATGTATCCATGATTATAATAATTTTCATTTCACCAATGCTCCTAATAACATTTTATAACCCTCTATAAAATTTAAGAAACCTCCACCCTTCTACCTCACTCTCATTATGGGGGAAAAACTTATTCATAACTACATAGTTGATAGTGGAGCTAGCACCTCTATGATGCCCAAGGTTGTAGCTATAAAATTAGGCCTAAAATATGAACCATATAGTAAATTGATACTAAAAATTCATGGGACACATTCCAAGTCATTAGGATTGGTCAAAAATTTGAAAGCTTTCTTTCATGATTGCCAAAGCTTCCCCATTCTTCAAGACATTATGGTTGTTGACTTGCCTTCCAAATTTTATATTTACCTCTGAAGACATTTAATAGCTAATATAGGAAGCTAATTATCATATAATTGGTCCTTATTGTCCTTCAAGATAAGCTATGGAGTAAAGGTAACCACTAGAACTCAACCTCTAGCTAAGTTTCACATTCATCCCTATGTAGAAGCAAGCTCCAATTTGGATTATGTTATCAATGATCATGAGTAGTGTGTTTTGAATGATGGAACATGTTATACTATGGATGGCATATATAATATATTTTTGGATGAGTATGGTGTAAAAAATTATGGACATGATCCATATACCTACTTTGAGAAAATTAATCTTGGCACATACATCATCCATGAGGGAGCATATTAGAAGTCTAAGATAAGCATTGAGCATTCTTTCTTGTAAGATGTTAAAGGCAATTAATTTATTAATGTGTGTGATGATGATAGTTTTAAAAACATTATATATCAATATGGTGATAATAACAATGTAATTATACTTGTACTTGATGAAAGAACCCTTTAAGATGACATTTATTAGGAGGAAGATGACATATGGAAAAGGATCAATGCCATAAGTCAAGACTTTGATCAATTGGGTAAGACCAATTCTCCTAAAAAGTGCATATATGATGTTAATTTGGGTCATTAACCTAACAAATAGATGGTCAAGTGTTCTATTGAGTATGAAAGAGAATGCCTTGATAAGCATGAGGTTGAATGCCAAGATACCATCCAAGAAGTTATAGTCATGGAGGAGTCTCATGAATCCAAGGTAGGTATGTTTTAGGTGTAGCCCAAACCTCAACCTAGGGATGAGACTTTTTTATATGTCATGAAGAATAAAAAATATGAAATTGATGATCATACACATCAAGTACATTCTATGTTAGAATAGAGAAAAGTTGAGATAATTGTCATGCCTCTTAACCTACAATTTGAAGAGAACCAATCAAGCATGGTAAGAGTCAAGAAGATTGTAAGTTTAAAAAATATTCTTAGAGGCCTAAATATAAAATCCTTGAGAGATAAAAACAACAAAATTGTAGATAGAAGAAGAGCTAAGGGTGGTAAGCATTTTGACCATCAACATGAGAAAGTGTTTGTTGACAAGCATGCTCCACATGATAGGTTGTTTTCATGGAGTATCAAGGATGTAAGAGGAACCATATTTGACATTGGTTGAAGTATGGTGAGATTTTCATCACCTCAAGTGAGGTCTAGTAAATATTAGAATAGGTGTTTGTCTTTATTTATATTACGTGTGTGTTCTATAAGTGTTCTTGAGAACATGTGTGGTGTGTTGTTTTGTGTCTCATTTTGTGCATCTTTTCTTGTTATTTTTTATTGTTTCAAATGAAATTGAGTCTCAAACTTGTGCATAGGTGACTCCATATCCCAATAGATAGGAGTAGGCTATTATTATTGGCATAGCTAGCTTACCACCCCTAGGAAATCATCATGAATGTTGATTATTTTGACCACAATTTAAAATAGGTCTACCTCCTATAGTTGAAAAATTATATAAGGAAACCCTAGAGTGTAAAATTTCTCCCTTGGTCCTAATGAGGTCATTTACAATGTTTCTATCCTTGGTCATATTCACTTTTACTCCTTATGTCATTTCATGTCACTTAAATCCACTTTTGGGGTCATTTATCAAGCTTGTATGGTTTTCATAGAAGGATAAGTGTTATAGAGTGTAATTCAGCATACCATGTGTTAGTAGAAGTCAAATATATTATTTCACAACTGATAATTTGTAGATTTCTATGTTAGAACAAGAAAATAGTTGAAAAAGGAGGATGTTTAGATAGTTATACGATTTGTGTAGGAGTGTGGCACATGTGGCACAATTCTACACTGTCCCTTCAGCTCCCCTTAACTCACTATTACACTTTGTCACCTTTGAAACACTTGAAAATGGCATAAAATCATTACATTATTCCATCACTCTATTATGTAGGAAGAAATGAATAACTAGTTTTGGCTTAGTATAGATAAAAGGAGATGAATCAGGTCAAGTGTATTGAGTAGAAGATAATACTCCTTGTCCACTTAAAATCCATGGTAGGATTTTTAGGATTGGTTTATTGTGCTTTATGAACCAATGATAATAATTCTACCATTACATTTTTCTTGTTAATCCTCATCACCTTTAGGTTTCCTCTCTGTTTGCATAGTTTCATACAAACCAAGTATTATACATGATGATTAAGAGCATAAACACTCTTCTCACATTATTATCTACCTAGTTTTCATGTGTGTAAGTTAATATACAAGCATGAACCATCTTAGTTTTCTAGGAGAATACCATTAGAGGTTATAGATAGGTTTCACCAATTATAAAAGGTTCTTATTCCTATTGGGGTTTTAAATGAAGGTGACATATTATGTTTCATGCCTCTCATGTTATGATGTCCACCTCTCTTTCCAAAAATTAAGTTGTAAAAGTGTTTTCATATGAATAACACAGTCATAAATCCAACACAATCATCTTTATTCATGATTGTCATACATATTTAGATGAAAAGGGGCCTCGCACATCCATGGTGGTCAGATATAAAGTTTTCAAGGTGGTGAAAAGGCCTCCCAAGGTGGAGGGGATCAATTTGGACCATTTAAGGAGGTATAGGATTGCTTTTAGAAAAAAAATCACTATGTACACTATTTATATCCTACCTTCATAGTCATATAGCCTGTTGTACACCTACAAGTGTTCCCAATAAAGGAATGAGTAGTGGAATGCAAGTGTTTGAGATTGTTTGAGGGATTCATCAAGTCTAACTATATAGATAACAACATGGCATCAATGATGGTTTCTTAAGGTAGTAAACAATCTTGAATCTTAACAACTCAATTTGAGAAAGTTGTATTTATGATAAATTACCTTAATTCCTCTAAACCAAGGTTTTATCGATACTTGATGCCATCTTATAGTAGGGTGACATGAGGTATAGATATGTATGAATGATTCCATCATGTATCCCAAATTTAAGGAAAATTAATTTCAAAAGAGAATAGATTTTTTGATCATAGAGGGTGATGTAAGAGGGTTTCAAACTCAAGAAACCTTTCATAACAATCTTTCGGTGTCATCTATAATAGTTTAAAGTTCAAGTTGACCCTATAACATAATAGTGACATGATAGTGGTATAATTTATAAAAAATTGACCTTATATGATTTAAAGATGATATTATCCCTCTAAGATCATTCAAATTGGTGGATGTTCAATGCTTGATGTAGATCATCACTTATAGGAGGATCTCAAGTTTTTCAAATAAGGTGTCTACATTCAGTCTCCAATGTACATTATGTTAGAATTGAAAATTGAAAGAATAAACATGCATAAAACTAACTTATTTGGAGTGAAAATGGTATTAGAGTCCTAAAAATAATTTGAAGGAGATGAGGCATAGTGTTTTGACTCAAACTAGCACCTACAGGTCCCCCTTTTGGTCTCAAAATGGTACCAATAGTTTAACTATAGTATGATAATGTATTTAGAAAATCACAATTTAGGTGTTGGAAAGTCCTAGGGTATGGTATGAATATGTAAAAATATGACATGAGCCTAGAGAGATTCAAACTAAACATAAAAATTATACACATGGTTCATAATTGCCTATAGGGGTCTCATTTCCTTGAAGTGAATAGTCAGCATAGTACCAGTTTGCTAACTGGGCATGGGAAATAAAGAGTACATATTGATAAGGTGGGAAAATAATTATAAATGTTATACACTTTTGAGAATAAATTAACAATGGTGACACAAATTTTATATGATTATTATATCAAGGAAACAAGGTAGAAAGTGTTTCAACCTTCAATATATAATGACTCAAGGTCTTTACATAATCAATATCATATAAAGTTTTCATTGAGGAATTGGAGAGTTGATGCCCTTTGAGAAGTGATTTAAGCTTGAAAATTTTCACATAGGGTCCTAATCACATATTATATCCCTCCATGATCTTATTTTTAATGAGACATTAGGGGAAGTGCCCTCTATTCTATCTCAGACAAAAGACACTCCTAGAGATGTAATACTATAGGCAGGGGTAGGAAAGTGATAAGAATATGAGATAGGAATATTAAAAAAATACATAATATTGTGGGGGTTTTTTTAAAACATGAATAATTTGAATAAGGTACTACAATACTTAGTAACCACTCAAAGGTGGTTATGATAAACTTTAGACAGTCAACCCTATTAGGCCTATAGTAGACCTAAAACCCTAAATGGGTCTAATATCATCTATAAAAATAATTAATACTTAAAATAATTTAGATGAATTTAAAAGAGAGATATACAGTGAATTTAATCCATTAGTGTGCAAGGAGATCATAAAGGTTGATCAAACTTGACCTTTCTCACCTCAAGGGTACCTAATCTTCACTCTCAAGCCTGAGAGGCCAACTTCAGGAGCTCACACTTGTATGTGCACATTTAATGAGAGAATAAAGAGATATTAATTATTGAATAGGGTCCCTAAAATTATTTTAGTGGAATTTTTATAGGGTTTTAACGTTAGGATTGTATGAACAATCCTTAAGAGTCTGAAACACTAGAAACTCTCCAAAACCCTTGCTTTTGACTTGATTAAAAAGAGATGGATGGAAATGCATATATGAGAGATAGTTTGATATAAAAAAAGTTTTAGAACCTATAAAATAATATTTTATTCTCTTGACCACGTAATTGGATTGTACACTATTTGTATAGACCTGGTAAAAAATAGGATTTTTTTGTAAGATTTTGTATGTTTTACAGGTGTAGAGGAGCGCTGAAGGATGATGATCATTAGGGGAGGTAAATTGAGACTTTTAAACCTCCATGTATATTTATCACATCATTTTTTTATGTAAACACTTATAAAAACTCATTCACTTCAGGCAATCTATGGAAGATAATGAGAATAAAGGGTGACTTCCAAGTGAAAAAGTGATAAGTCTAATTGGGGGACCTTTTAAGTTCTAATGCACGGATTTTAATGTAATGGGACTCTTAATAGGTGTGATAAAATTCAATAAATGGATCTGATTGGACAAATAAAGGCCATTTTTGTGACAAATGTAAGGACATACCTACAAAGCTAATGATGGTGATTGTAGATGATGAGAATAATTATCCAAAATAAGACCAATGGTTAGGAACACATTTGATACATGTTTAAGTTTATTTATAACCCCTCTTTGATATTTATTGTGTCAACTCTCCCTTGTCTATTTTGGATCACTCAAGAGAGTCTTAATGATGAAGGTAGTTTCAAGAAGCTATTTGGGAGTATCTTATGCCATTTTGGGGGAGTTTGATGCTTTTAAGGGACACTTTTCCAAAAAGACCTCTCTCTCTCTCTCTCCCCCCCCCCCCCCTTGATGTTTTTTCCTTTGAATATTGAAATTCATTTTTCTCTCTCATTTCTCACATTCTATAAATGCAAGCCATTTTAGCTCTTGTATTCTAATTCCACACTTAGTATGTTGAAGCCCTGCTAGTCTGATATTATACTTTGCCTTTGAATTTTATATGAAATCTAGTTCTGAGTTCATAAACATCTTATATAAGTATTTTAAGTGATGAATGGTGAATTCTAATGATAAACAATTATCCATGTCTTCTCTTTATCCTTTCATGTTTGGTGCAAGTAGTTATCACTCTAAAAGGTAATATGGAGTGTAGTTAGTGTGTTTCCTTACCTTAAAGTGTACAAGTATCCTTAGTGTCTTAAATATGACCTATGGTCTACTTTGATTTTTTTCATGAATATCACCTCCATATTTTAAATATTAATGTTAGAGTATTCTAGGACATTCAATCTAGTGTTATAGGTCATTTATCTTACTAAAAGAGTATGATAATATTGTGGAGATATTTTTAATATACCAAAACTTTATATTAGTTTACTTTAATTTCTATTTCTATCCCTTTTCACATAATCAATTAGTTAGTATAGGTGATAATAACTTAAGCATCAATCTAGGGAACTATCCCTTAAACCTAGAGGTCTACCTCTACTATAACCAACCCATAGGCCTAAAGGTATTCAAATTTTATCTAAATCTTAAAGTAGTCTTGAAAAACCTCATCTAGGGTGTAATATTTGGTGAGAACAAAACCCATATGCCACTCATCTTTAAAATATAAGGATTTAAGATGGGTTTTATGAAGTTCATGAATAATAATGATGCCACAAAGAGAAATACAGAGGGAAGGTAAATTAACATATAATGGTAATACAAATTTGTAACCATAAACTAAAGAAAAAGGAGTGGTCCTAGTAGCAGTATATATACTAGTATGATAGAAATAAAGTGCAAAGTAAATCTTGAGATTTTAGTCAAAACTAAAACCCCTAATTGTATTTTACAAGTGTTTTTGTATTTAGTTTTAACATTGCATTGAGGGTGATAGGGTATGGAAATTTTTTGTGTGATTATGAATTTTGCACATTGTTGTTTCATATATATATTTTGAAGTTATCACTATTATTAGAGATGATAATGTGAGGAATTATAGAATGACATATTATTTGATTAAGGATAGATTTGGAGATATTAATTATAGTTAAAATTATGATGGGTATATATTCTACCCATTTGGTAAAATATTTAGTGGTATTAATGATGAAGACATGACCATATTGGGATCTAGGTAATTTTCCAATGAGATTTAATCTCCACATAAAAAATGGAAAAATATAATCCAAGGTTTTAAGCATATCAAGAGGAGAGTGAATAATATTATCATGAATTTGAAAATGATTATAATTTTTATTTAATGTGATGGTATATTTTTCAAAAGTAAGCTATACATATCCCAAACATAGGAATTTACAAGTTGTAGCATGTCCACTATATTGACCACCATAAATACCCCCATGTACTTGATATAGGAGAGAAGAAACATAATATTGAGTAACAAAATGGAGTGAGGTACCTTAAACATTAATATAATAAAGTATTTCATATATAAGGATATATTTACAAGATTGATTGAGATGTAGAGTCTTTTCACAAGTGTTAGTCTTTCAAGGATAGGTATGATGTGTGATCAATTGTATGATATCTTTGTACCATGAGATTTATTGAGTAGTGACAACCTTGATGTGTAAAATAAGGGAATCATATTTTTATTGTATTCTAGAATGTGATTTCATCAAGTGAATGAGAAATTATGAATCATATAGTGCTTGATGAGGGTGAAAAAGAGAGATTGATGAAGCAAGAGAATCAACTATAGAAGTTTTTCTTAGGGGATTGATTAGTTAGTGAAATATGAAAATTATATAGCATGGGTAGAAGTAATTTAATGATATACAATGAGATTAAAATGTTTGCATTGATAACCACCACTAACTTGATGACATATGAGTTGTGAATCTCCAACGGCATGTAGTTATGGGATGTCTAAGTCAATGCCTCTTGCATGCTTCAGATGAGGGATTCATATTAAACCATGTTATTAATTACTTTAATGATTAATAAAAAAAATATAGAGGAATAATTTTTCCATGAGGGTAATCTAAGACACAACCTTCCCCATCTTTAAAGGCATTTTGCTACATCAAAGTGAAGGTCCAAGTGTCTTCATGTAAGTTGATTGTAACTTTGAGTAATTATTTTAAGATGACTTTAAGTTTGGATATTAAGGTGGACATTTTGGTATCTTAGAGGGTTTATACCTAGAGATCAGTGTTGAAATTGTGAAAACAATATTTAAGTGAAATAACATGTTTAATACCTTTTATTTAAGGGATTTATTGGTTAAGAAGACTATCTTAAAGGTGATTAGTATCTTGTGTAGCTGAAAAAAAAATTTAATCAGTGATTACTTGGACTTTAATTATTTTTAGTGTAATAATTCTTAATTCAAATTCCATTATGATTAACATCCATTTATTTATTCTATCTCTAGTTAAGAAATATTTTGGGAAAAAGTGATGAAGGGGTAAATATGGATAATAAAATAGGGTGTCTAATAAATCATTTAGTGTCCAATAATTTTTAATGTGAAATAACATACAAAATAGTTGAATTTTAATTTTGTATAGCATGTTTAAAAATCTATCAAAACCAAACTAGTGTATTATATGTCATATTATATACTTATTTCATATTTTTGTGCACACAATACCAAAAATTATATGAGTGTAGATGTAGTGTAAAATATCAGCAAGTAAATATTGAAAGGTGGTCAAAGAGTAGGAGGATTATTTAATTATTACTTCATGTTATGGAAATATTTTTGACATGCATCATCCATTAGAGATAAATAATCTTCTTGATTAGTGAATTTATTGAATAGATATGGTATGCCATTTTATGGATAAATCGATTGATTATCCTAAGTTCTTAGATAATTATGAATGTTGTGAATAGAGTTAGGAATACACATGTTGACAATATATTTTATTTTAGCACAATTGACATCAAACCCATATAGGAAAATGAAAAATCCTAATATTTTACTAGAGGTGACATTTAAGACACATTTATAAGGATTGATTCTAACTTTATATTTGATGATTTGGTCAAAGACAATAATAATATCATGAAGAAGATTTTCACGATGATTATATTTTAAAATAATATTATCCACACATTTTTTGACTATTTTATGGATGAGATCATGAAAAATATTGTTCATTACATGTTGGCATGTAGCATCTATGTTTTAAATACCAAAAGGCATTTTAACATAATAATAGGTTCCCCATCCAGTGGTGAAATTTGTTTTATGTTGATATTCAAGAGCAATGTGAATTTAATTATATTTTGAGAAACCATCTATAAGAGATAACATATCATATCTATCTATAGAATCAATGGCATCAATTGATGATAAGGGAAAGTTGTCTTGAATACATGCTAAGTTGAGATTATGAGAGTCAATAAAATTGAAAAATGACTTTATGTTTATCTTGAGGCTCTCTCCTCATGCAATAAGCCCTATGGAAATAATTATTTATAATTTGTTATATTTTTGACCCATTGTTCAATTTTTTTTCTCATTTTTATTGTTTTTTTTCTTCACCTTTATGTTTTTACGTGTGGACTTTGATGTTTAAATATATTACTAGATTGATGTCACTTGTTTGTTTTATGTGCATCATCCTCTATTCCCTCACATTGATCTTGATAAACATCATTTATTTATTATTCCTTATCATTTTATGTTTATTATCCAACTATTTCATCCTCTTTTCCTTTGTCTCTATTTTTTACTTCTCTCTTCATTCCTTATTATTCCCCTGACTAGGAATTTTTACACCATCTAATCTAAATTCACATTATAAATGACTTATATTGCTAACTAGCACATCATAATTGTGTAGTGTGCTCACCTCATCATTAATGGGATATTATTATAGTGTTATTTATTTTAATAACATCCTTTAGGATTAATATGAATGTCGATAGTCACACACAACACTAGATGGTTTATCATCCATTGGATCTTGTAGTATATGTGTTATTGTAGTCATGTAATCCCTTGAAATCTGTGTGTATAACACTATCCTTAATTTTTGGGTCAGCTTAGATGTCCCCACTACATTTATGATACACCATGTTAGATTATATTGTATATGTAGTTAATTTATTAAGTGTGTAAGTGGATATTTAAAATTAAAGAGAGAAACATTTTCTTTATCATTCTCGTCATCAGGTTTTACACTAAATCTATAAACATGGTGTATTTGGTGTTGGATTCCACCTTTACCTTAGTTTCCATGCATACCATTACTTATGTTCATTCTAATACTTGTTGGGATGATGCTACATTATGTGTATGTTTTGTGCCTATAACTTTGGTGATTTTTCATCATCTTTATCAACATATTTTATTAGCTAAGCTCTTGGATTAATTTACACCACCTACAGTTTTGTTAGTTGTGATACATTCCCTCCTTTTACTTTTTGGAATTTAATGTCTATGAGATATGAAAAAAAAACATTATCCTTATGATTTACCATTTTTTATATAATTACAAGGTCAATCAAACTAGATTCATCATCAAATTTTTATCTTCATCCACTCATGCCTTAGTGAGTTACTTGAAGAGGGCTTTGAGTAGTAATATTTCCTCATAAATATTATTTAAATATATTTTTTTTATAATGTGAATTGGGTACTATATTGACCATTCTATCAAAATAATTTTGTGACCCAATGTGGTGAATTGGGTACTATATTTACCATCCTGTCATGTTTCCACTCTCTAAATGTAGTTTTATGAGTGAATGGTTCATCATTACTAGAAATTAAACATAGGTGCAATATAATTCTATGATGTCATGTGGGATGTTTGTGGTGATTTTTTCTATTATATCATGTTTCCACTCTCTAAATGTAGTTTTATGAGTGAATTATTCATCATTACTAAAAAATCAACATAGGTGAGATATACTTCCATGATTTCATGTGGGATGTTACATTCATCACCTAATATTTCCATCATATTATCAAACCATATTTTAATTTTTATCTTTTATTTTTATTATAAGGACTAGGACACCTTTGATTCCTATAAATTTTCATTTAATAATTTTCACTCATTGGATTAAATAAAAGCTTTTGTCAATATCCATATGGTGCACTTATTTAATCAAGGACCTTAAAAATAAGGATCACACCCAATTATAATTAATATACTATTGTGTATAGATTTTTGGTGCTTTAAATTATATCACCAAATTATTGAGAATGAGTCATACTTTAAAAAATAATTAATTATGGAAGGGATTAAATTATTAAAATATGGAATGATGATTTATAATTCTAGAGTCCAATATTATTTGGAAAAAATTGTTGTTCAAGTTTTTTGAATTAAAATATTTGTATAAAACTTAAATTTAGTACTATCTATAATTTCACATGTTACCAAGGATATAATTTAAATCATGAGATATAGAATGAAAATATAACCCCATCACATAAATAGATTGACTAGGGTTCCTTATACTGGAGAATATATTAAACATTAATTGTTAGACATTAATGTAATTTAAAGAGTCTCTAGGATTTTTAATTAAAAAAATATAAATTCACCTTTATTATTAAAAATTGAAATTATTGGGCCATGTATGTGGCAACAAAATGTGTTAGCACAAAGTTTTGCATTACTAGTTACTAAGAGACAATAGAATATAACTATCTATGCATCGTGTACATGATGGGAAGTAAAAATGTGAATTTCAAAATTTCATTATATATATATATATATATATATATATAATGAAATTTTGAAATTCACATTTTTACTTCCCATCATGTACACGATGCATAGATAGTTATATTCTATTGTCTCTCAGTAACTAGTAATTATAAAACTTTGTGATAACACATTTTGTTGCCACATACATGGCCCAATAATTTCAATTTTTAATATGAAAGGTGAATTTATATATTTTTAATTAAAAATCCTAGAGACTCTTTAAATTACATTAATGTCTAACAATTAATGTTTAATATATTCTCCTGTATAAGGAACCCTAGTCAATCTATTTATGCGATGGGGTGATATTTTCATTTTATATCCCATGATTTAAATTATATCCTTGGTAACATGTGAAATTATAGATAGTACTAAATTTATGTTTTGTACAAATATGTTAATTCAAAAAACTTGAACAACAATGTTTTCCAAATAATATTGGACTCTAGATTTATAAATCATCATTCCATATTTTAATAATTTAATCCCTTCCATAATTAATTATTTTTTAAAGTATGACTCATTCTCAATAATTTGGTGTTTGTATTCATATAAATTGTATTAGTTTACCTCAGTAGTACATTTCTCACCTTATATACATGAATCAAGAAATTAATTCTTAGTTATCCCCTCTAGCTCCTCCTGTACAATCTTTGTCTCTAATTTTTATACCATCATTTATTCCCTAAAACTCAGGTCTACTCCTCTCTATTTATTAGTACATAACTACTTATTACTTTAATATACCATCATACCTTATGTACTCTTTAGTGACATCTTAAGTTAATATCACTTTGAAAAATTTATGCCAAAATCATCATAACTAACATTGAAAAGGTAAAAAATGAATGCATCAATTGAAGAAATATTACCTCACCAGAATTAAGCCATAGAATGTGAGACACAATATTTTAAATTATTAAAGTAAACTAATAACAAAAAAAAACCATGTGTATATTAAGGCTTGTGAATAATTATTTTCAACATAAAAACTTAGAGGCAAGAATAATACAGAAGAGTAAAGGCATTCAAGTGTAAAAGACAGTATGAGAGAGATCTTAAAATATAACTAGAGGATAAAATACAGAGTTACAAATAATCCCATGGTGACTTTATAAAATGTTAGTAATGTGTGACAAATATTCCTATTTCCCAAAAAGTGAGGGGATGTGTGTTACAAGTTTAGAGGGAGTTACTTGTTCAAGTAACTCCAAGATTCCCTACAAAATGACAAAAGAAGTGTGACACCTCATGAAATATGGATTTATGTCTATTGAAAAATTCACATAAATACAAAAAATACACACCTAAAAACTTAAGATAGAGATATTAACCCAAATAATGGGTAAACCTAACACTCCCATTTAAATTTTATTTGTGGTTTACAAACACACAATGGAGGGAGGAAACATTAGTAACACTTTCCCTTGATTATAATTTCCTTAAATCCTAACTTTTTAAAAAATATCACAAATTTGTATTTACATAATGGATTAGTGAAAATACCATCCACTTGATCATAAGTAAGATATTAATTGAAAATAATTTGAATGTCTTCAATAAGTTCACACTAAAAGTGATGTTTAATCTTAATGTGCTTGGGCTTTGCATGTAAAACTAGATTTTTTGCCAATGCAATAACACTTTTATTATCAAATAAATTTAGAATAGGAAAATTTTGAGGTTGGCCCAAATATAAATGAAGGATTATAATATAAATGGATTTTTTGATAGCATGATTAAAATATGTGTACTTAGATTTATGGGAAGACAATGGTATAGTACATTGTTTCATACTATTCCATGAAATTGTGCAAAAATCCAAGGCTAAAAAATAAACACTTGTGGATCTATGGTATTTAGGATAACTATCCAAATCAAAATTAGAATAACCTACCAAAAAATATATATATTTGAGGTATACTTGATTCCAAGATTTAGAGTACCTTTAATATAATGAAAATTTATTTTACCACATTTAAAATGAATAGTTTTATGTTTTGACATAAAATGAGAAACTAATACAAAATAAAAATCAAAGTCAGGATGATTATGAGTAAGATAATTCAAAATTAAAAATAATTGCATATATAAATTAGGTTCAAAATTTTCAATTTCCATGTCATTAAGAAGTTTCACACTAAGTTCACAATGGGTAGAAACGGGTTTATAATCTAAAATATTAGACCTAGATAACAAGTCATATGCATATTTGGATTTAGAAATGGAAATTATATCCTTTTATTACCAAAATTTAATGCCTAAAAAATAATTAAAAATACCTAAATCTATCATTTCAAAAGTATTCTGTAAAGCATTTTTAGTATAATAAAGCATTTAACTATTATAACCAGTTATGATCAAGTTATCCACATATAAAACTATGATAACTATGCCATTAGGAGGGTTTTTTTTATAAATATATTATGATAATTATAGATATGATTATGGCCTTGAATTGTAAAAATTTGAGAGAATTTGGAGTACCATTATCTACATGATTTTTTCAAAACATAAATGACTTTTTTTAACTTGAAAAAAAGATTTTAATTACCTTTTAAAATAAAATCATAAGGTTGAGACATGTAAATTTCTTCATGAAAATAACCATTCAAAAAATCACTCTTAACATCCATTTCATAAACAAGCCAATTCGTATGAGAAATTAAAGATAAAACAACTTTAACTATGGGCATCTTAGATACAGCTACAAAAATTTCATTATAATAAATTCTTTCAATTTGAGAAAAACCTATAGCAACTAATATAGTTTTGTATTTTTATACTTTATTATTAGAATTGAACTTAGTTTTGAAAAGCCATTTATAACTTACAAAACTATGACATCTAGGGAGAGTGACTAACTCCCAATTGTGATGAGAGATAAAAAAGTTGTATCCATCATGCATTGATTTTTCCTAATCATGGTTCTCTTAAGCTTGTTTAAGTGTTTTAGGGAAATTATTATAGATGCATTTAAACATAGAATCATAGTTTGAAAAAAAAATACTATTTATCAGTATTATCAAGATTTGCATCAACTATAAAATATTTTTTGGTTGTCTTTGCCCACTTAGGAAAAGCTTTAGTTAGATTAGGACTAGAATATGGAGTAGTAATAATAGGTGAGGAAACATCACTATACACAACATAAAATTAATCATTGCTTGAATCAAAATTAAAATAAGTATAAAAAATATCAAGAGAACCCAAATTAGAATCACAATCAATTACACCATCTTTAGTAATTCTAACATCTTTTTTAACCTTTATTTTGTTATTTTGAGGACCCCAACCTCTATTATCATTAGATGATGCATAATAACCAACAAAAATAAAAGTTTCTGGTTTTGAATCTAAATGTTTAAATTTTTATTTAGGAATATAAATAAATTCCATATAACCAAAATTAGGCAAATGCTATAACTTAGGTTTCCATCCACTCTAAGATTCATTAGGGGTGATGTTTAGAACAAATTTAGTAGGATTACTATTAATAATATAGACAACAAAATAAATAGATTCATCCCAAAAATTGTAATGATTATTTTCAACATGCTACATACACAACCATTTTAGTGATAGTCGTATGTTTGCATCCATAAACACCATTTTACTCAGGTGTGTAAAAATTGTTTTTTCATGTTTAATATCATGCTTCGTACATTATGCAATAAAATAATTATTAACATATTAATTGACATTATTAATTCTTAAGATACAAAAATAATAACCATATATTTTTTTAATAAAGGAAATTTAGTTTAATGAAAGTATCTAAAACTTGATCTTGAGTTTTCAAAAAATAAATCTAAAATCATATAGTGCAATCATCAAGAAAAACTAACACATATTTTGTAGAATTGATAGAAGGAGTTTTCATTAAATCTAAGAGATCACTATGAACTATTTTTTTTTTTTTTTTTTTTGAGTTTCACATCAATATTTATTTTTAGTAAAATATTATTTATGTATTTTCCCAACCATACATCCAATAAGAATAAAATCAATAATTACAAGAAAACTGTGCATAATATTGAATTTATTCATATGTGAAATATTTTGGTAATTAATGTGTCCTAATATTTCATGTTAAAATATATCATCAATATAATCAATAAAATAATGAATAAAAGAGGAAAAATATAATTTAGTAAACTTAAACAAGTTATCATTATCTATAAAGGTCATAGAAAAAAATTAAAAACTTTTTTGGTTGATTTAAAATAACAAGTGTCATTCAAGAATTCTAGTTTATTGGCATGTTTGCATAATTGAGGAATAAAAAATATATTCAGCATTAAATCAAAAATGAAAAAAATAATGTAATTCACCATTAGGGATTTCAATAGTTATTATGGTTTCAACATTGCATGAAGCGTGATTTGAAAGACCTGAATTATTGTTTAAAAGATCTAGTTACAAAGAAGTAAACAAATAAACATTAGATGTCATATGATTAATAACACCATAATCAACAAGCCAATCAATGGGAGAAGTACACGAATCACCAATAAAATAATCTATACAATTAGACTTTTTTTTATTTTTGAATCTTATTAGTACTAATATTAACATCATTTTTTACTTTAAGCTTATCATTTTAAATAACGAGTTTATTTTAAAAACAATGATATTCATCATGAGTATTTTTATCATAATAGTTGCAGTCTAAAATTATATTAGGTTTTGAATTAGAGTGTTTCTATTTTTTGTCATTTTTTCATTGGAATTAGAATGATATTTTCCATTCTTGTGTTGTTATTTAGACATAAAATCATGTTCATTATTTTTAATACTATAATTTTGAATTAAATATTATTGATGTAATAGATTAAAATATAAATCAAAAAATAAGTGAAAAACTAAGTTAGGAATAATAAGTTGCCAATGAACATTTCTAATAAAACACTAAAAATGTAAACGTAAACGTTTTTCTCATGACAATGTGAATTAGATTCAAGTTTGAAAGTTTAACAACTAAACTAGTTAATTGAGAATGCAAAGACTGAAATTTTATACAATAATAATCCATACTTTTAAAAAAATTATAGTTTAAATCTTAAACTTGAACTTGAACTTTAATTTTCATAGATTCACTCACAACATCATAAACAAATTTAAGTTTGGACCATGTATTAGATTCAAGATTAAAAACATCAACATGTACATGCCACTCATGAATCATAGCCATACCAATAAAACTAAGTCCTCTTTGTTTTTTGCTTTGCATTTTTCTTGAACATCAGTGGTATATTTTTCATTAGGATGGTCTCCTTATTGTATAAGATGCACACTAAGTGTTTAAAGGTAAAAATTATTTTGTATGTGTGATTTTCACAAATGGTAATTAGTGAAGATGAGTTTTAATTTAGTAAATAATTGAACAATTATGCCACAAATTATCAAATTTACTTGGAAGTAAAAAATAAAAAAATAACTGTAGTGCTTGAAATGCATACTATAGGAGTGAAGATGGCCCAAAAATGGTCAAGCTAGTTTTCCAAAGAAAGTAAAGAAAAATGCAAGGAAAATTATGGACCAATTTAATAAATGTTTGTAAAAAATAAATTAGTTTCACACTAATGTGATCAATAACATTTAGGTGAGAAAAAAAACTTTGAGGTTTAAATCAATTCATTAGAAAATTAAGTATTTTGGGTCAGTTAAATTTTAAATGTATATCCACACCAAGAAACCAATAAATTTGCTTTAAATAATTATGAAAATAAAACTTAGGTTTGTTTCAAGGTGATAAATAAGAGTTAAAACTTGGTATCAAAAAAAAAAAACTTTAATTAGTATAGTTTGTAATTAGTAAACAAATATAAAATATGCTTTGGATTTTTTTATTTAATGGATATGAAATTAAAAAACTGATGCAAATTATTACAAACATTAATTGAAAATTTGATTTTTGGAAATAAAGGATTGAATAATATTAAAGCAAATAAATTTATAAAGGCTTATTTTATTTTTATTATAATTATACGTTAAGTTTGGAAGCCAAAAAGGAATGAAACTATATGGCTGTTTAAAAAATAAGAGAAAAAATAATTATGTTTAAATAAAGTATTTATTTAATAATTGAACAATGATTTTTAAGATTATTATAATGGATTCATTAACTTGTAACTCTATGTATTTAAAAAATGAATAGTTTTCTTATTTTTTGTGTTGGATAAATAAAGAGAATACTTAATATCAAAATAGATAATGGAAAAAAACCATTTTCCATACATGAAGTGCCAAATAAAAAGTATTAAAAAAATAATTTTTTATTTCATATAAAAAGTTTTATTATGCTACATGGTGAACCATTAGATAGTAAATTCATAAGTGAATCAAAATTATAGTAGGGGAAATTAACAAAAAAGAGTAGTAGTGGATAGCTAGGAGTAGTGCATGGAATGAGAAATGCAGATGTAAGCCTTGATAGGAGACACTAAACTAAAGGAAATGATTATAGATATGTATTTTTGGGATACGTAATAAGGATAAAAGGGCATGTGAAACCTATGTAGAATAAGAAATTCAGATTTAGATAGACTTTCCTAGAGAAAGAATAAAAAAACCAAGTAGGAAAGACATCCCACAAGTCAAGTATCAAGTACTATGTAGTAGTAGGAGAGAGTATATTTAATATTAAAAAATTATCTATTACTGAGTAAATATTATAAAAAAGTATATGAAACATAAATTCATGAAAAATATATGTGAAATATAGATATATTAATTAATGAATATGAATTGATATGAATAAAAAGAGTAAAAAATAATATTATTACTTAGAAGTAGAAAAATAATATTAATGATATTGTAAATAAAAGGGGAAAAAACTTACTTAGAGGATAAACTTATCTGGAGGAAATCCAAATAAAAATATCCATGGGACCTTCAAGTCAATTTAGAAGCAAAATATGCAAAAAAAGGATAAGAGCTATGAAAAAAAATTGAGAAGGATTCAAAAAATGGTTATAATGTTGGGATCCCTTGAAAAAAAATCATAATTTCCTTCAAAAACCTTCACAACTCATTTTCCAACATTAAAATAGATAAAACACTCTAATACCATGAATAATTTATGCCAATATTGCCTTAACTAACATGGAAAAGTTAAAAAATGATTACGTACAATGAATCAATATTACCTCATAAATAATCAAGTCACAAAATGTGAGATGTAAGTTTTGATGTGGGAGACTGAACTAATTAGAAGAAAAAACCATGTGTATGTTAATAAGGCTTGTGAATTATTATTTTTTATTATATATGGTAAAAATACCAAGTTTTATAGGGATCTTATAACCATGAAAGTGAAATACAAAAAGTATCAATAGGGCAAGCAAAGATTGTCCAACTAAAACATCAAAAAACCACTAAACTAAACTAAAATCAAGGAAAAATAGAAAATAGAAAAAAATATTAGGAGGGAGGTCCCTTCAACAAGTATTTATCATCCCTAAGATTCTTTACTAGGGTGTTCTACTTAACCTTTGAAATCTTAGGCCATGTGCGGTTCCCAAGACCTTCATCTTCTTCTTTAGGAAAGATCGTATGAGGTCACTTCTATCCTTTGACTTGAAAGGGAGTCTATTTTATGGGGACCACCTTGGAGAACCCAATGGATGAGATAATAGGTTATTGGGTGAATATATGATAGGGGTAAAGTTTGGTTGAGAGGATTAAATGAAAGACTACATTGTGGACTCAGCCTATCTATGTAGAGCATTCCAATCATGTATAAGCTTGGAAAAGGCCATCCCTACCTCTTTCACTTTAGAGTTAAACTTCTATATCTACACTTTGTTACTTTTCATTTCCTAATTCTTAATGGCTTTACCATTCTATATGGTCTCCTTAGAAGTACCCACATCAAGGGAGATCAACTTAGATCTAGGCATGAATAGCTTGAGGGGGAGATCATCGGTGGGGGATTTGGAAAGGTTGGCCTAGGGGATGCTCTTAGAGGGTTGTTAGGATCCCAAGGTGGAATCCTCCTGTAGGGATTCCTTGTGAGAGTCATCCTCAACAAAGGATACCCCTAAAGGGACCTCTCAAACATGAAGGTTTTGGCCATGTTTGATGAGGAGAAGGATCAATCCTTGATGGAGGATAGGTTTTATCTCATTCAATTGGTGAAGAAAAATGGCGATTTTGAGAAATTTAAGTAGAAATAAAGGAAGGTTTATCTTATAACCAATAAAGTTATTTATCAATAGGAAGTGGTGGGAAAATATCAATGTGTATTTACCTATAAGGGTCATATAACACATAACTTAGAGATATATTTCAGGCCAGTGACAAGGAAGATCTGTCTATGGGAAGCCTTTCTTTTTAATCTTCACAAAATCATTCATTTGGTGAGGCATGCCCCTCAAGAGTTGATTTGAATCATAAATGATGTATTTGATAGTATGATAGGGGTTTATTTTACCTTCCAAATCATTTAGGATATTTAATGAATCACCCTCCATGATGATTCCATTTTAATTGATTCTAGAAGCCAAATATATACTCCAGAGGGCTTCCTTTGCCTCTAGAAGGTGGTTTATTTGGGTGCCCATGAGACCCATATAGGTGGACAACATCTCCCCTATTTAATTCCTTATAGCTTCTCATCCACATATGGGATCCAATTTAACTTTGGAGGCACCATCAAAGTTCAGTTTCACCCACCCTTTTAGTAGAATCTTCCATTTTTTATGATTGTAAATTATAGCTTTTAAGGGGGAGATTAATTTTTGAGTAATGTCCCAATTGTTGAGGATATGTAAATTTTAAGGAGTGGAAGGTTATTTATCTTTGGGGGAAATTTTTCCAATTTTCCAAGATTTCTTGGCAAAGATGGATGAAGGTGCCTTTCAATTGGTGTCTTTTGTTTAGGAAGAGGCCATCGTTATAGGCTTTCTAGATACACTAGAACCAATGAGAAAACATGATATGCCACATGAAAACAAGGGAAGGGAGATTCTAAGGAATTCTATTGAAATATGAGGCTAATGACTTTATTCAATTTTACCCATGTTAATTTGAATCTACTTGGTAACCAATTAAATAGAGCCGAGCTAAAAGAATACTCAAGGAATAAGTGATGAACATAATCTTCTGCAATCTGACAAATTAGGAATCTATTGGGGATAATATGTCCTTAATTTTCTAAGTTGTCCACTATTAGAATTTTTTCCTATGTTATTAGCCATAAAAGGAAATTAATTTTGAGAGTCAAATGCTTCACCCAATTTTTTTTCCAGAAATTCCATTCAATTTCTAAATTAAGATTAGTGGCATGTCTTGAGGCCATTGAGTAGGAACCATTGTCTTAGTAGCCTACATAAAATGGTCATCCTTCTAAATGGAAGGGATATGAAATTGATTTATTAATGAGTTGAGGGTCTATATATCCTAAGATACTTCCAATGATAATCCGTCACTGAGGAGATTTTTTTAGTACTTTACACCTTCATTTCCTAGTAATATTTAATTTTGGGTCTCCATATTTGATGAAGGTCTCTATACAACTCAGCCCAAGTCCCATATGTGGATAGGGGGTGGAGGATATCCATGAATCTTCCCATAACTCAATTTTCTCACCATTTCCAATTCTCCATAAAATACCTTTCTTTAGGACCTTGTAGTTGGTTATAGATTTCCAAAAGGTATATCTATCTATAGGGCCTTCTTCTCATAGGAAGTCATCTGCTTCCACTCCTTCCAAATATTTATATTTTATAATTCTCTCCCACTCACCTTTTGGCTTCAATATACACCAGCCCATTTTTTCCAATAAGGCTTTTTTCATGTCTTTAATACTTCTTAGGTCGAGACCACCATTTTTCTTTTTGGAAGAGAATGTTTTCACATGCAATGATGTTATATTTAAATTTTTCTTTAGTGCCCCTCCAAAAGATTTTTTTTTTGAATTTATCAAATTTTAGTGGCTACTTTAAAAGGCATTCTAAAAATAGACATATGGTAAATAGGAATGCTCTAAATTGAGGCCTTGAGAAGCTAGTATTTCCCTGCTTGAGTAAGAAGGTGACCCTTCCATCCCACTAATTTTATTTGGATATGATCAATAAGAGGTTTCCAATGCTCAAAATCCATTTTTCCTTCAAGAGTTTGGATGAATAAATGGCTTACCATAAAGTTACCCACTTGATAGTGCGATATTCTAGTAATTCCTTTTTGCTAGAAGGGTGGGGTGTTAATGAAAAAGATAAAGACCTTTTGAAATTTAATACACTAATTGGAAACATTTTCATAGTTAGTTAAGATTAATTTTAATTTCTTCACTTATTCAATAGAGGATTCTCATAAAATGATGGTGTCATTAGTGACCTATTTGTGAGTGATAGGCTTTGTGTTAAGATCCATTGAGATTCCTTTAATTAGACCCTGAACGTAGGCTTTTTATAGGCTTTTACCTAGTGTTTTTGGTAAAATGATGAAGAGGTAAGGAGATAGGGGGTCACCCTATCTTATTAATATTGAATCAAGAAAGAAAACTTTTAAAACCCAATTTATAATAATGGAAAATTTAATAGTGGTGATATAGTTCCACATAATCTTCTTGGTATATTGGCTTAAGCCCAACCTTTCCAAAATCTACATAAGGAAACACCAAGAGACTCAATCTTAATATTTTGATATATCCAACTTGAGAATCATGTCCTAGCTTGAGGATATATAAATAGAGTGAGTTACTTCATGAATAAGTAAAATATAGTCCATGATTTGTTTGCTATCCACAAAGGCCCCCTATTACTCCCCAATAAATTTATCAAGGAGAGATTGCATGCGTTTTACTAAGATAGGAGAGTATATTTTATACATGGTGCTGCAAAGACTAATAGGATGAAAATATTGAATATTAATATGACCCTACTTTTTTGGAATAAGAATAAGGAAAGAGTTGTTGATTTCCTTGAGGATGGATTTTGACTGGAAAAATTCTCTAGTAGCTTATTTGACCTCCAAATGTACAATGTCCCAAATTTTTTACAAGAAAAGAGTGGGGAATCCATTGGGTCCCAGTGCCTTGGATCCCTCTATTGAAAACACTACACTTTTTATTTCCTCATCTAAAGGAACCTTGGTGAGGAAAACATTATTAGAAGTTGGGAATACTTTACAAAAATCATTGAGAGTGCAAATGACCATATAATCATCTGGTACACCTTATTTTGAGAGAATATTACTTAAAAAATTAATTCTATGGAATGAGATATCATCTTCATCTTTAATGATAGTACCATTATCCATTTTAAATTAGGATATTATGTTGATGCTCTTATGCTTTGATGCAAAATGATGGAAGAACTTTGTATTCCTATCGCCCTCCTTCATACATAAGCTTTTGGATTTTCGTTTCCAAAAGGTTTCTTCTTTTGCTTCTAAGTTATGAAATTGACACATAAGTTATTTTTCCTTGGATACCATGAGATCATTGTAATCACAAAAGGCACATAGTTATTCAATTTCCAAAAGTTCCACTTTGAGAGCCCTTTTCTGCAAGAAGATATCCACAAAAACTTCCTTATTATAAATTTTTAGCTTGGTTTTGAGGAAGCTAAGTTTTTTATTAAGGATAAACATGGTAGATCTTGAGATGGGTTCATTCCACCAATATTTCATGGATTCCATGAGACTAGAATGAAGAAGCCACAAGATTTCAAACATGAAGGGGCTACATTTAGGTTTTGAGATATTATCTCCTTCAAAAACTAAGGGATTATGATGAAACTTGATTCTGGGTAAGGAATAAAGCCCACTTAGAAAATGGATGTCCTAGTTTAATGAGATTAAAAACTATCTAGGTAGACTTTGATCAAGTTTTCCCCCAGTCTTTTGTTAGACCATGTAAAAGGATTACCATTGAGGTCCAACTCCACTAAACCTACATTAATGACAAAGTTGTCAAACTCCAACATGTTGTCCATGAAGTCTATAAATCCTCATTTTTTGTCCCTAAGAGTGAGGGGGGTTTTGAACTCACCATGAATAATACAATTCCAATTTACATAGGTCCTTCAAAAATTTAGTAAAGTTTTACTAAGAAGATTTATAGTGGATTTTTAATTTGAAGCATAAATATTGGTTAACATCCATTTATCATTGCTATCTAGATCCATGAACAAAATAGAAATACGACTATTAAACTTCCACAAATTGTCTCCTCCCAGGACATTTGGGTTTCAAAAGATTGCTAGACCACTTGAGGTGGTAGTAGACTTAGACGAAAGGGTTTGGGTATTACTCCAAATTCTTACTACATAGGCTTGAAGAATAAAGTCAAACATTTTTGTTTATTAAATGATAAGAATAAAAGGTATACCCTTTTGATGAGGTTACAAAGGGTCCATTATTTATAGGGGTTTTTTAATCCCCTTACATTCCAAAAAAGAATTTTTATTTCTTATCATGTTAGATCTTAAGAGTTTGTTGGGAGCCTTTAACAATCTCTTTATTAGTTTATGAGCTCCAAATGACCATCCTTGGGGATCTACCCACTAGTTTGGGAACAATCTTAATATTGGCCTTTTTACTACCTCTTTAATTTTTAGAACAATTGATAAACCCATCATTTAGAGGAATGTCCTAAGAGGGTGAAAGAGTTTCAAATCATTTTGCCTAGTCTTTGTATAGATCCAAAGATTTTTAAAAAGGGGAGGAGGGGGAGCCTCCATGGAAAAGGGAGAGAGTTGTTTAGGAAAGAAAAAGGGGGTATTTTCAATGAAAGGGCTCAAACAAACATCAAAATTAGGGAAGGAATATGAGAACCTATGGAAAGGGGGAGAGGAGGGAGGGAAGGGGAAGGCTCTATAATAGAGATACAAGGGGAGGTATTACCCAAGGTGAAAGTTACATGAGGATAAGGGGACAAGATAAGTTTAATGGGGAGGAAAGGGGATCCAAACCTAGGGAAGGGGTCAGATGAATTGAGGGGGGTGTCACATTTAGAATGGGTGGCCAAAACCTAAAGAGAGGGCAAAGAGGGAAGAGAGAATGAGGGGGACCAAGGGGTAAGGGGATTTTATGGGTAGGCATGGGAAAAGGGAGGGAGAAATGGGGGAATAGGGAGGAAAACTCTTAGGGGGGTTAACACACATGGGGGCTCCAAACTAGAAATCAAAATAAGAGGAGTGAAAGGGTTAAAATAAGTAGTACCTTTAAGGCTACCAGTAGGAGAAGCACTTATAAGGGCTTGAGGGAGTTGAATTTGAGAGGGTATTTTGGTTGTAAATCCATATTTTTCACCTCTTTCTTGGACCCATTTTATGGGATGGTGGTAGAGGCATAGCCTTTCTTTGGACAGTCATGAAGCATATGACTTGGAACATAGCACTGTGGGTAAATGATTGCATTATTCTTGTACATGATGTTCTGAATCCAAGTTCCATGCTTTGAATTCATCTTGATCTCATGCAGTAAGGGCTTGTTAGTACATAGAAAGATATGAACACAAGAAACAACCATTCTCTAGTGAGAAAGAGTAATTGGGTCAATTTTAATAAGTTAGCCTAGGGCCCTAACAATATCAGTGATGACCTTTATATGCTAGTATTTTAAGGGGATTTCAAGGAGGAAAACCCACATTGGAATATCATCCATGGTTGTAATATAAAGTCTCAACCCAACCTCCATATATAGATAGAAACACTCACCTTACCCATAATATAGGGGCCTTTTGAGAGAGATTTAATGTAGTCTTCTTAAAAATAAAATGTTACCAAGAATAAGCCCCTAGCTAGATCAACCACCTCTAGATGACCTTTGGCTTTCCACATTTATTTTGACCATTTATGGAATGCATCAATATTCAGATGTTATCTATTTACCCTAGCAATAATGAATTTAACAACCTTCATATTGGCCTATTCCATAATAGGGTCTAGAACTAGGATGAAAATTTCATTATCAACTTCTTCTAGGAAGATCTAGAAAAGTGAGGAGTTTTGGTCCATTGGGATTTTTTCTTTGACCATGTTTGCCCATGGTATTTTAGGAACATGAGGATCTATCTTGTGATCAATTTTAATACCAATATAATATTATAATAAACAAGAAGAGAGGAGAGAAGAGAGAATCATGTGTCAAACAGAGGAGAGTTCTCTTTAAATAGAGTGAGATTAGAGAAGAGGGGGTTACAAATAATCCCATCATGACCCTATAACACCTTCTTAATGTATTCTAAATGTTTGTATTCCCTATAATTTGAGGGGAAGTATATGACAAATGTGGAGGGAGTTGTGCAAGTAAATTGAATATTTCATATGAAATGAAAAATATGTGTGACACCTTAATAAATTTGGATATATGTGAATTAAAAAATTCACATAAATAAAAACCCTACACACACATAAAAACTTAGGATACCAATATTAACCCAAATAAATGGTAATCCTAATAAAATTCAAGAAAATATTATGTTGATATATCCTTCGATATCCCAAAATTTTACTTTGGATCTAAGCTTCAGTGATATCTAATGGAATATAATTATCCTACAAACATTTATCCTTATGAATTCATAATAAGGTATAATATCCTAGCTAAAATTATATTGGTGATTGACCCATATTTCAATTTTTAAATCAAATTCAGACCTCAATTTTGCTTAAAACCTATAATTTAATCATATTCATATGTGTTTTACATACATATTACTATGTATTTTGTAGCTCATTCAATTTTATAAAATATTCTAGATTGTGAAAATTATGTGTAAGGGTCAATTTCTACTACTCATCGATGTTAATTTACTTAAATATGATTTTCATTCCATCTTCCTTATTATCACTAACATTTACATATGTTTGAATTTTTTCATGATGATATCATCCTTCTATTTCTTCCTTTAGGGATGAGGTACACTTTATATTCACTTATATGATTATAGTCATAACACCTAATCCACTTTTTTGTGCCCCCATGCCCCAATAAACATCATGAATCTAAATTATTGGTCATTTATGAATGTCCATTTTCCATATAACCCTTGATGGCATGAGCCTCTTTTTTCATCCTATCCCACACTAATTATTTGTATGGTCTTGTAATGCATCAAGTAGTTTACAAATTATTATTTTAATTTTACATTATGGTGTTTATATGGAGACCTCATTTACTTATTAATTCATTTTTTCATATGTTCATGACTATTTGTTTTGAAAATTTGTAAAATAACCTTCCTTGTATAAAAATATTAGGTGATGTTCATGGTGTGATAGACTTTTATTACTTGTGTATATAAAATTTACACCAAATTATTCTAAACAAATATTATATCTTATTAGCCAAAAAAATACATCACTTCATATATTAATTGGTGTGACAATGGCCTTTAAGAGTTAATTAAATGTATAACATAAGGATTTCATGGAAACCATTCACTTGACTCAATTGAGTGGAATTATAGGGAAGCCGACTTTATTTAAAACTTATTAGCATAAAAATAAGTTCACACTTATTTATAGATGGTAAAAATAACTATATAAAATATGAAATTATTTTTGAGTGTTACATCTCAATGTGTAGCTTATTTGAGTAGCTCATTAGATATTACAAAATAAAAATATTGAGATTACTCCCATTGAAATGCCTAGGTAGCATTTATCCATCAAAATTATGTAGCTTATGTTTACCCATATGTATAACAACATGGAAAATATAAGGTCTCACTGGTGAATATGAACATTTTTTAGATGCTTTGTTTATTTTGAATTATATAATATCACATGTGCATATTTATATGAAATTTCTCCATTGATGTGTTTATTGGTAATGAATATTGGTTTTATTTTTCAACTCTTTGACTCCACCTAGAGAGGATATGATTTTAATATAACTTCATAAGATCTTCCAATTGTGCATCTAGTGACTCATTATCATCTATTCATTTAATGTATGCAATGTAGAGGGAGCACACTAAAAAATCAATGGGTAAAATAGATTCCTTACCAAATATAAATTGGTATGAATTTTAAATTTTAATAATTTTTAGGTTGTACTATAATCCCAAAGTATGATGGTGACTCAATAATCCATATCCTTGTGTCCTAAATTATAGATCTTGGGTAGTGTCATTTTAATAATATTGTTGAATTCTTGTACCAGCCCATTAGCTTGAGGATGGTATGGGGTATTCATATGGTGTGTCACCATGAACTCAACCAATAAAATATACAGTTTATCATTCATAAAATCTGTATCATGATCACTTATAAGGATTAAAGGACACTCAAATTTATTCATATATTATGTCATATAAATATTTTGGCCATGGCAACAATTCAATTATTCATTGGGTCCACTTTTATTGAAATTGAGGTAATTTGTATCCATTATAATATATCACATGTCAATCCTTCATTTTGTATGGGAGATATGTTTGGTGAAACTGGTGTCTCACTTCTTGAATGGATCCTAACCAATGATTTGAATTAGTGTAATCTAATCACTTCTATTTAGTTTTTCTAACTGCTAAGATATGTTGCACTTGTGCTTGAATTATTTATCATTCATGTAGAGTGTATAAA